>VWYO01001131.1:150276-255800 GCA_013400275.1 Rhadina sibilatrix | reverse complement strand
GGGAGGAAGTATTTTAGGTAATGGCAATAAAAATGGGTTCAAATTTAAACCAGAGTGAGAAAATAATTCTTCAAAAAAGGGTCCCATTTAAACATCATGGGACAAGAGCCTCAATAAAGTGGGAGAACTCCTTAAAGGTAATGGATCCCTGACTATTTGTTCTAGAGGGGAATCAATGTCTCCTTTCAGGACAATTTCCTCTGTACCTGTGAGCTGTAGTGAGGTGGGCAAATCCTTCCCCTGTAGCTTCCCCCTTCCAGCCTCATGTTTTGATCGACTTAGCAGCCACCTGGCCTAAATGGCAGAAAAAGAATGAGAAACATTTAATTAACATGACAGGAAATGCTCCAAGAGTGCTTGGAAATAGCAGGGAAAACATTAACATGTCAGTAAATATTTCATAGATTTACAGTTCTTTCAATTTAGGCTTTTATTGACTTAACAAACAAGGTTATCCCTGTGCTGCCTTTAATCCATTTACAGTTAGTTGGGTTTTTTAATCAAAGATATGGGTAAAAGTAACAGGAGACCACTCATTTCACACATGGAGGTATGAGGTGCTCAGGGAACCAGCCAACCCTCAGGGTATTTTGCTAAATGTTTATTATCTAAGGCTGGAAAGAATCCCTGATATTTAGATTCTACATCATGCTATGGACATATATCTCATGAACAGAAAAAAAACCAAAAAGGAAGTGGAAGAAAGTTTGAGTCCTCTTTTTATTTTTTTTTTAAAGAAGGGAAAACCACCACTTTGTTAATATAAGAAATTTGTTCTTCTGAGTCATGAATTTGCAAATTCTTTTCAATGATTACAAATTTCAACAAAACCAATCCCAGCATTTTGACAGGAAAGAGAAAAGTCTAACACTGTAAGCATCTGTTGCTTGGAAAGGCAGACCTTTGATATTTCCACTTGTATTCCTACATAATTGCAGAGGCTTCTCTGCTAATCAGAAATATCAAAATATGCAGTCAATATTTATCACAAGACAAGCACAGAATTTAGAAAAGCCTAATTATTCAATAGCAGCACTCAAGTAAACAAAGAATGTGGCACTATTACAGAAGATCAAAACATTTCTTCTGCTGTATGAGATCAATAATTGAGCCAACAACCCCACTGGATTATTTCAAGTGTATAAAGTCCTGAAAAGGCCACTCAGTGCTCCGTGCTGAGCAGGACAAATTCTGTGGAGGGAAACAAATTTCTCTAGGTTACATCTGAAAAGAATCTTAACTCTGTTCTTATCAGACCCCGGTGCCAGCAGGAACAGCTCTAGCTTGCTCTGAGGAAAAACACTTGGACAAGGCATACCAACACCTCGTTTTATGAAGCCTTTTCCTGAGGAAAAGTTAAACCAGTTCACTGCACAAAGTCAGCTGAAAGGGACACACATTATTGTTGTGCAGATGGGGTGCGTGTGAAGTGAAATAGGAAATCCATTTGCCAGTGGAATGGAAAAGTAGGCATGGTAGGAGCTGTGGGGATAAAACACTGGAATTACTCAGATTGCTTTCTGCTGCAACACACTGAGGCCTCAGCCTTTCTAACAACCCATCTTTGGCCTCTGGAAAGGCTCCCTCCAGGTTGATTCTTGTTTATGTTAAAGCTGGCCACAATTATAATAGTAAATGTCTTGAAAGTACACAAGGGTCAGGCTTTACTGCTGCTTGGGAAAATCTGTGTTTAGAAATGTGAGCGCTTCCTGCAGTGTTTCATGAAAGGAGTTGAACTTAACATTAATTGAACTCTGGCATTTTAGCCACCAGTCTGTAGCAAGAAGAGGAGTGGCTGCACAGGTGTAGCAGGCACTGGATGTAGAAGTGGTTCCAAGGCTCTAACATGGAACTGGAATCTCCAGGGTCACATCCATGGTCAGATCAGAAATCACAGCTGAGACACTTCAGCCTCCATCAGCTGCAGAAGCAACAAAATCATATAAACCACCTTTGTTTCCTAGACAGACATCAGTGTTTTCTTAATTACAGAACTAGATTTCTAACTTTTTTCCTTTTGATAAAGAGAGAACTGTGAGCTCTGACCCACTGGCCTGGATCAGGAAGCCTGAAATACCTTTGTGGATGTGCTCCAGTTCTGCTGCCAAGGCCGTGGCCTCCTTTGCAAGGGCCAAATAAAAACTCAAAGTGGATAAATTCTCAAAGAACTCTAAGACTGAAGAAGCTGTTCCTTTTCCAGAAAGAATAACAAAGGTATCTTTATATATCCTGCTCAAACAACAGGAGCTGTGGGAAGAGGAGGGGGAGCAGGAGCAGAACAAGAGATTCCAGATATTAAGCAGGCCTTTATATATTCTTACACTGATTTGAGGAAGGAAGAAAATGGAGCCCATGAGGGCGAGTTCAAAGCAGCAGCTGATGTTGTCCAGGCTGTTCAAACAGTGCTTTAAGGAGCTCCCTGAAATTCTGATGACAGCTCTTTTTTGCACCTCAAATCTAAGAGATAGGTGACAAAAAAAAAAAAAAAAAAAAAAAAAAAAAAAAAAAAAAAAAAAAAAAAAAAAAAAAAAAAAAAAAAAAAAAAAAAACAAAAAAAAAAACAAAAAAAAAACCCAAAAAAAAAAAAAAAACAAAAAAAAACCAAACAAAACAAAACAAACAAAACACCCCAGGTAGATTTGGAGCATTTTAAAGTTGAAGAAACAGTTCCTGAACTGTAGCCTATAGATAGCTACATGCTCCCAAAATCCTTGGTGAAAGGCTTGTGAGAGGTTGCTGTTGAAAGATGAGGCTTTTTCCTTGTTTCCAACTGCAAAAATGGATCACTGGGCCTGAAAAATACTTGAAAATCCTCCCCAGTACTGCAGTTCTGCTGGAGGTCACCCAGAAGGATGTGACCTGATCTTTAGTGGGAAGGGACTGGATATCTGATGTGAATTGAAGCAATCTCTGCATTAAACTGGTGCTTGTACTATAATAACCTGTCCTGAAGTATCATTCCAAGAGAAAAAAAATAAATCCCTGTAAACATTTGTTAGGTGCATGGCCTATTTTTTTTCCCCCTCTGTACCTATAATCACATGAAGCAACCATAGCTGCAATCTTTTTGATAAACATCAAATTGATAAACATCAAATAAAATCTTTCTCTTCCTCCTTTGAGTTCCACAGCCTAATTCCTCTTCCATAAGGGCACTTGGAAGGCAGGAGAGGCCAGGGGAGGATGAGCAAGGACCTGTTTCCATTCCTCTCCATCTTTAAGGTCCTTCTGCCTAACAGCAGTCAGGGCTTCTCTGACTCTTGCAAAACTTCCTTTTTTTGTGTGTGTGTGTTTTTGTTTGTTTGTTTGTTTGTTTTTCCAGGAAGAATCAAGGATTTTCCACCCTTATTAAGTAAAACCTTATTTCAATGGGAAATACCAAGAAAATTCAGAACAAAAATATTTGTGAAATGGTAAATCTAACCCATGAATTAATAGCAGAGCTATTAATGCCTGTGTCAATATGTATAAATTGTCCTGAACAAGGGTATGGGGCTCATTTGCAGGATAATGTATTTTCATTTTTCAGAGTGTTAAAACAATGAAATAATCACCTTTTGCAATGTAAGCAAGCACTGTGAATTTTGTTCCAACTTCACATGTTTTAGCACTTTGTCCAGAAATGTTTAGGAACACATAGAAAGTGTACAAATCTGAAATTTTCTAACATTAACTAGGTCTTTATTTTCATACAAACAAATACACACAGACACACACATATCTATATATAATATGAAGAAACTATAATTTCTATCCCCTAAAAAGTAACAATTTAACAATTTTTACAGCTACAACTTCAATAATAATCTATTTATTCCAAGGTATTCAGCAATAAAGAAGAGCATTTCTGGTCTGCTATCATGTCTTTGAGGTTTTTTTTTTTTCTCTTAAGTTTTTTGATTTATGTTTTGATTAGCTACCCAGTATTCCCTATTTCTGTTGATTCTTTCATGATTTGTTTTCTTTGCCTGTTATTCACAAATAATCTTCATGCTTTTCATTTTGCTTTTTTCCCTCCTGCATCCAGCAGAATCTTTGCAGATACTGTGTCACAAATGGAGCTGGTAAAACATTCCTGCTCCATTCCTAACCCACTAATTTAGGGGTGGAACAGTTTCTGGGGCTGTTAAGAGCCTGTGTGCTGAAGAACCCCTTTTCTGTGAGTACAAAGGCACCAACACTGATACCAATGGCCTGTGCAGAGAGGTTTTCCATACATGGTCAGTTGGTTTTCTTGAAATTCTCCCAAAAAATATGTATCTCATTAAGTTTGCCTTCTGATTTTGACATTCAGTTTTCAAAAGCAGTCAGTGATGACTGCATTCAACTGCTTTATCTTTTTACATCTCATTCAAGGATGTATAATTCCTATTTATTTAAACCTGATGGTAGGGTAAATCTTGGATGACTTGGGCCCTTTTGCTACCACTTGAAGCGTTTTAAGAAGAGTGTGAAAAGTTTTGGAATCTATGAAACAAAATGTGCTACTAAAAACAAAAATATTTTTGTTAGGTGTTTGTTTGTTTGTTTCTTCAGAGCTGAAACAGAAGAACATGATTTTAGAAAGAAAAGATGCTACTGATCACTAAAAAGCCAATCCCAGGACACTTGATCCAGTCACATTGTCTCTGATACCCAGAGAGGAAGAAAACAGGGAAAAATTGCAAGTAGAGAGTTCCTACAGAAATGAATTTTGATTGCTTCTATCAACTTGCTTTTCCTGTAGAAGGCTTTTCATCACTCTCCTCCTACTCTAACGTGGTTGCTGGTGGCTGAGCAGAACAGAATTCAGTCAGAAAAAAGAAATATAAGCAGTCTCTGGGCAGTATTTCACCTTGTTTATGTTAGGACTTACCTGAAAAATGAGATTCTCAGGAAAAAAATTCCAAAGCTGCTCTTTCTTTAATATTTTATATAATATAAGGTAAGGGACAGGGACACAGTAATGTTGGTAAAAGAGCTGATCAGCCCTACCTCCTCTCAGTTCTTGTCTGAGAGCAGTTTGATATCTGGACCTTATCCTCTAAACCTTGGCTTCCCACATTTTAAATGAGGATTTAATGCCCATGAAAGGTGTTAGGCTGACAGTCCAAGGAGCAGGGAAATAACCTCAAATAGTGCACGCATCACACCCTTCATAAAAATATCACAGCACACTGTAAAATTAAATTAGACTCCTTGTTTTGCCCACAGATCAAATACACCACAAGGCAGAGGAATGCAGGGGATTTTTTCTCCACTACCCTGCAAAAAGAACTTCAACACCAACTCCCAAGACTTCCTCAAAGGCTTGTGGCTAATCCCAGTTGGTCTCCAGTCCTCTTTAATAAGCCTGAAAAAAATTATGTGGCCACAGCTAGTACAAGTTAAGCTGGTGTTTTCGTGGTGTAAACATCCAAAGGGAATTGGTTTGTACCAGTTTTTCCTCTCCAAGGTGAGAAATCATGAAATGGCAGCAGGAAACATGTGATTCAAAGGCTGATGGGTTTGAAGGAGTCACCTAAAAGGGGCCAAGACGCCACAGTGGATTACCAGTAGCTTAATCTCAAGAATCACAGCCACTCTGAGGAAAATATTTAGGCAATTGTAATTTTCTCCAGAGTTTCAGTCACAGGAGAAGAGCACCAGCTCTGGCAAAAAAAAAAAAAGGGCAAAAAAAAAAGCACGCCTTTTTTTGGGTTGTTTTTTTACAAGTACATTTAAGAGATAACACAAAACATTTCAGTTTACACTGAAAAAACAGAAAAGCCACTGGGTGCTAGGATAAACAGGATTAAAACCACGAATCAATCATATTTCAGAGGCCGTCACTATGGGGAAGGAACTGGTTACTCCTTAGCAACTGCCCATATTAAAACATTGATGCCAATATAACATTTACACTCCTATTTTTGTTTATAGACTTTAAATGTATTTTTGTGCCTGGTATACTCCCTGCTAGGGAGGTGAAGAAGGCAGGAGCTGTGGTGTAGCCCTGACCAGGAACTTTGCACACCGAAATCCCTGCCAGTTCTCTCCCCACACCTCACCTACCTTTTCTTGGAACGAGCTTTTGTACCCTCAGATTCCCTGGACCCCAATCAGGCAGTCCCCAGACTGAGGCAGAGCATGGAAACAGCAATCCTTGCTTTGGTCTGTGAGCTCCCCAGGGCAGAGAGGCCGTGGTGTTTTGGTGGTGTGAGCTGGCCTCGTGCTGAGCCCTCCTTCCAGCCCTTTGCTCTTGGCTCAGCTGGGGATTCTCCTCTGGCCCAGCAGGAAATCCACTGGGGACCCTGGGGCCAGTTTTTGGGAGCCATAATATAAGAAAGACATGAAGGTGTTAGAAAGAGTCCAAAGAATTGCCACGAGGATGGTGCAGGGCCTGGAGGGGAGGCCTTGTGAGGAGCAGCTGAGGGCACTTGGCCTGTTCAGCCTGGAGGGGACGGAGGGGAGACCTCGTCATGGTCTTCATCATCCTTGTGAGAGGAAGAGGAGGGACAGGCACTGATCTCTGCTCTCTGGGACAGTGACAGGACCCAGGGAAGGGCTGAAGTTGTGTCAGGGCAGCTTTAGGTTGGATTTAGGAAAAGGTTCTTCCCCCAGAGGGTGCTGGGCGCTGCCCAGCTCCCCAGGGAATGGGCACGGCCCCGAGGCTGCTCCAGGAGCCTTTGGGCAGTGCTCCCAGGGGTGCCCAGGGTGGGATTGTTGGGGGCTCTGTGCAGGGACAGGAGCTGGACTGGATGATCCCTGGGATCCCTTCCACCTCAGCATATTCTAGGAATCTCCTTCTTGCTCTCAGCAGGGAAGTTGGAGAAGGTGCTGCCTTCCATTTTTTTTTTTGGTTAGACCCAAAGAGTGAAGTTTACTCTGAATAAATATTAAAAGGTTGACTGAAAAGCAAAGCCTCAGCTTTCATTTTAGCAGGAATCCTTGTAATTTTCTCCTGACTTCTTTTCACGGGAAGAAAGGAAGAAGAAACCAGGAGGAAGAAAAGGAAAAATATATATTTTTTTGAGTTAAACTGGATGCATACTATTTAGTTGTAGAAATGCCATACTGGGATAGAACAACAGAATCATTGAGTGACTTGGGTTGGGAAGGACCTTGAAGATCATCCATACCACCCCCTGCCATGGGCAGGGACTCCTCCCACTATCCCAGAAATTTTCCTGCATGAGAATTTGTCATATTTTACTCCAAGCCCCAGTGTATAGCCTGGCCTTGGACACTTGCAGGGATCCAGGGGCAGCCACAGCTTCTCTGGGCACCCTGTGCCAGGGCCTGCCCCCCCTCACAGAGAACAACTCCTTCCTAATATAAAAATTCTAAACCTACTTCTTTCCAGTTTGAAGCCATTTCACTTCATGTCCTTGTATCAAAAATACCCACACTGAATGAAGCAGAGTGAGTGTGTTGAATATGTGATTTCAAAGTGACTGACCTAGAGAAACAACCCTGTTGTCCAATACAGCATCTGGTCAATAAAATGGCAGCAACTCCCATGCAATTATTAAATCAACACACTGATGCCTTTCAGCCTTACTGCATCTTGTCTAATTAGGCAAGATGCAGATGATGATTATAAAATATGGAATCTATTATGTCATGGCCTGTTTAATCTGGTTATTACCCAGTGAACCAAAGTTTTGTGAAATCCATCCAGGATTCAAATGGCTTTTTCACATGAGCTCAGAGCTATTTTACTGTTGCAAGCAGGCCACTTAATTCCCAGGGAAGGGAGTGGTCTGGAAAGCAATATGGAAACGAGCCTTTCCCTTTTGGGGAGCCAGTGGTCATATTCCCCTAATAAAAAGTAACCTGTAGCTGTGGTGGAAAAGACATTCACTAAGAGAAAGCTGCTTGAGTAAGAAAGTACAAGAAGTGTTGCT
The DNA here is from genome assembly GCA_013400275.1 of Rhadina sibilatrix. Classification (NCBI taxonomy): domain Eukaryota; kingdom Metazoa; phylum Chordata; class Aves; order Passeriformes; family Phylloscopidae; genus Rhadina; species Rhadina sibilatrix. Next base: position 247,932 of record VWYO01001131.1, on the reverse strand, counting down.
CAGCATGTATTTTGACCTGGGAATTTCAGACCAGTTTAGCATAAAAAGGACAAGAGCTGTCTTTTTACTTCATGAAAAACACTCACCATCAGCAAGCCAGCTGCACCAACTGGGTTCTTGTGTGTCAGCACAAAGCTTCCATTGTGGCAAACAGCTGTCTCAGCACAGGTAAAAACACCTAAAGGGAGATAACAAGACCAGAGATATTGGCTGGAGATCCATATTTCCATTGCCAGGTGTCAGCCTTTCAAGGATATTCATATGAGAGGTTTTTTTGTTCTTGTTTTGCTCATTAGTTCCTCGTTCAAGAAACACCACTGATGTGAGAGGGATGGCTGTGCCTGAAATTAAAACACACATCAGAAATGTTGCTTCAATAAAGGCTAATATTACACAGGAACCAAGAGAGCAGAGTAGGAGAAAACCTCATTTTGACTACAGTGAATATTATGCAAGAAACATTCTACTAAATGGAAGTGTTGTCACTGTTGATGTCTGCCCAGTCATAAGGAAACACCTGGTATTTCAACAAAGGGTTAAAAGGAATCAATATTAAAGGTAAAAAAGTAGGTAGGAAAGTTAAAAAAAAAAAATCTATTATGAAAATACTAAATCACCACAAGAAAGAGAAGTACTGTGGATACTATATTTTATCTGGTTACAATCATTTAACCAGAGAAACAGAGATGTAAAATATCAGATTAGAACAGTTCTTTGCCCTGATTTCAGAAAAGTCAAGTAGAAGAACTAAAAAAGCCTAACCCAGATCCTTGCTTTCTCATTTCAAATAAATCACATTAATGATTTTTTTTTTTCAGCTATGGATATGGTGCTTTCTCTTTTCCCCTTTTCATTTGGAAGAGCTGATTTAGCAAATTCTCATTTTTCTTTCTTAGGTTTGCAGGATTAATTTTAAGTATATACTAAAATATTTTGCTACATTAAGGTTACACATGGTAGTACTTTTAGCAAATTATTGAAGGAAAAACAAAGAAGGAGCTTCCAAGGCACGGCTTGAGCAATCCCAATAAAGGCAGAGCTCGTTGCTGGAAAGCTGAAAGCTTAAATTTTTGGAGGGGAGGGACTCATAAAGGAAGAGCATCAGTGATAAGGAATTCAGCTCCTTGGAGAATTAATGTTAATAATCACAAGTCCTGCCAATATGCAAACAGCCTGGTGGAATTTGTCAGGGTTCTGTCCTATCAGCAGATGCAATCTCCTTCGAAAGATTAACACCACCTATTCATCATAAGTAGCTGAGCCATAAATTAGATAGCACAGAAGGGAACTGCAATAAATTGTTCAGAACCGAGTTATATTTTGGAGAAAATCCACTGTCTCATCCCAACAGTAGAAACACACTTTGGCAGGCCAGTGCTTTGTACATTTGTGTTTAGTCCCTGTCAGAATAAGATGTTTTTCTTTCCTACCTCTACCACTGCAATTTAGAGAAAGGGTATTAAAATTAAAATTATTTATTATTCTTTCATTGTTTGACATTGTCCATAAAGAAGGAAAAGGTGACATTTTGTTTCTTGGTTGGTGTTTTCAGATTGTTTCCCCTGACTTTAGTGAACATGTCCCGAGCCACAGGGCCAGTGAAGTGGATGAGTTCATCCCTGTACCTTCTGGCCCTATAAAAACCCCCCAAACACTCCCCAGCTCAGGAAAAGGCATTTTTCCAGGGAAGTCTAAAAGTTATTAAGCAAAGCTTTCCCTGCCTGTGAATTGAACTCTGCTCTGCCAAGCACTGGAGAGGGAAATTCTCCTTTGCCCTGGGGCCAGGTCAGGTTGCTGGGCCAGACTTGATGTTTCTGTTCCCTTCAGGAGAGCCTGGGATGGCTGAGAGCTTCCAGGGGGATGGATCCCTTCCCATCCCTGCTGTCCTCTCAGAGGGGAGGGAGGGGTCCTCTGCTCCAGCCTTTGCATACATGGACAGGGCTGAACAGGTTGGCAGGAGAGCAATTTCAGTGTTCCTTTCAAAACTTTTTGGGTTTGCCTGCATAGAGAACTGTCCATAAAATATGTTCATGCGTCAGTTCATAATTAATTAAAAAAAGCTGGGTTCACTGATCTTAATCTGGGTTTGAAGAACATTGAAAACAGAGTTTACAATTGCTTTGCATGGAGATAGGTAGCAGAGGAAGTACCTAATACTTACTTCTGTCCATTTTATTCTGTTGAAGGTAGGTAGCAGGCCCTGGGGTTAAAATGATACACAAACCCATTTTCTTGTAGGGGATGTTCATCAGGGCAATTTCATAGAATCATGGAATGGTTTGGGTCAGAAGGAACTTTAAATCATCCAGTTCCACCCCCTGTCATGGGCAGGGACACCTTCCACTATCCTAGGGTGCTCCAAGCCCTGTCCAGCCTGGCCTTGGACACTTCCAGGGACGGGGTAGCCACAAAAATAATCCCTCCCACTTTATTTCTCTCACCTCATAACAAATTACAGGTAGGATCCTGAAATAGGTGTGAGAATCAAAGCTAGAACATATAAAATGCCACAGAGTTGTGAGGTCTGTCCTAATCCAGTGCATGTGTCCAGGGAGTGGATGCATGAGCTGTTCATGTGTAGGGAGGACTGGAATCACTGCACTGGGCAGCCCAAAGCATGGCTAAAGTTTCTCACAGCCACTAGAGTTCATGTGGACACTCTGGGTAAATCATCCTCCACTACTCAGAGCCCTTCAGTGGTGCCCAAAGACATGCACAAGCTTTTGCTCAGTATTTAAAGATTATCAGATGGGCATGGAGAAAGGATTTGGGGTGCTGGAATGCATTTCCTTGATCTGCTAAGCTCCGTGGTAAGACAGCTGTGAAGGACTTGTTTAACCAGATCCTCATTATTTTATTGACTGCAAGGAGGAGAAAAAAAAACAAAAAACCTTAATATCACCAGGAGTTAATTAGTAGGGTCTAAATCACTACTTGCCACCAGAAACTCCTGCATGGTTCCCATCTCCAACTCTGCACCCCACCCAGCCTGACCAGGAATTCCTACTTTGTTTCTGGAAATATTCCATGCTTCATATGGGCTGCAGTGAAAGTAAACAACAGGTGAGTGAGGAGGTGTGATGGAGCATCCAGAACCCAAATGTCTTAGGGTACCTCATTTAGTGATAGACAATGAGGGATTTAAATATCTAAGTATTGTTTCCTGGTTAATTCTGCCTCCAGCATGGAAGAGTTCAGTGGCTGCAGCACCCCCCAGTCTATGAGTGCTGTACAAGGAAAAGGAACACTCTCCATTTCCATCACTGATTTTTTTTTTTTTTTTTTTTTTTTTTTTTTTTTTTTTTTGTANTTTTTTTTTTTTTTTGCTGTAAAACCTCCCCTATCTTGACAGGTGGAGGTGGATATCTGTCAGTCACACTGTGTGTGCCTCAGGCTCTCAGAGATAACCTTTTGAGATTAGGCTGAAATATTTTGAAACCAGCTTTAATCTCATAAGAGTTGTACCTTGCTCACAAAATGGTGAAGACCTTCTTAGTTTCCTGCATTTTCCTATTTTCCTTGTCCTGTTATGCTCTCCTATTGGAACAGCTCATCTGAATTTATTTTCTAAATATGTTCCTCTGGATGTTCACACAGATTTGCAGCCCCTGGAGGAAGGCACATTTTGGTCCTTATCATGTCATCCACATCCTGGGTGGGTGGGGAAAAGTCCTTCTGAAGGTGCACAGGAGGAACTGCAGAGGCTGAAGAGCAACTTCCAGGTTTTGTATCTGCAGGTTTCTAATGAAATATTAATAAAGTGACTGGACTGAAGAGCAAAAGAAGGGAAATGCTCTTTAGCATGCCCCAGCCAAACTGAGAACACTGAAGTCACAGCATATGTTTTCTCTCTTCTTAAAGACTGCAGATTATTACAGGCAGGCTTTATTGTGGTCTATAATTTTGGTTTTCTACCTCTGACTATGCCAAACAGCATTTTTTGTTTTGTTCAGGCAGCAATCAAGAATGGTATGTTATCAAGCCACAGCGCTGTGACCTTTGGATTTAAAGAGAATATTCCAGCTACTTGGAGCCAACACATATATTAAATTCTAAGGTTGGAGGAAGGGTGAAAAACAGAGGACATGTTTTTTAAGATGTCTTGCAACCCTGGAGCTCAGTTCTTCATTTCTCTTCAAGATTTATCGATTTTGGTGCATGACTACAGATTTTTACAAGGATGTTACACAAAGGGCATTCCATTTATTTTGGTCAGCAGCCAGACAGTTAAATTTCTAAACAGCTGTCTGGGACTGGATGAACACATGGACTCAAGATGTCTTCAAATAAAATGAAATAATGACTTGAATGCTGTTTCTTCCAATAGAGGTGTGGTATAAAGAAATAATTAAAATATTCCTCATTTTTGTGTACATGGGGAAGAAATAGAAAGTTTCTGAAAGAAAATATTAAGTCCTACCTTCAGGACAATTAAATGCATCAAGTTACTAATTAATTTCCTTCCTGAGAGCACACTTAACAAGGCTGAGAACTTTCAGACAAAAGGATTAATCAGTTTTTTTATAATAAACAACAAGAAAACCTCAGCACTGTAAAACAAATCTTTGATTCTTACATATATTGTAACAAAAGTCAAAATTGTCATCCATATATCTTTGTCTCTCAAAATACAGTGTATTAATTTAACTGCAATAAGTGGTTATCTCATTAGTTAAGGCCTATGGAATTCTGTTTGTTGTTGTTGTTGTTGTTGTTTTCCTTGGAAGTAATATAACTGGGAACTATTACTTGCATCAGTGTGTAAGCTCCCATTAACCTTACCCTGACAGCACTAAAGGTGATTGGAGCACATAAAATTATCAAGCTACCAGAAAACAATGAGAAATTGAAAAAGAATAGAGATCTCTGCACGTTTTTTACACTGAATAAATACCTGGTTCACAATAAAAGCAGCCTGGACTGGGCTTTGAGCAAGGCTGAGAACAAGGTTTCTGGTGATAGGATGGATGTATACACTTGGTATCTCTCTAACTTCTGCCATCTTGTTGTGCCAGCACTTTTTTTTTTTTTTTTTTCTTTTTTTTGGAGCAGAAGGCAAGGAGGGGGTAGATTGGACTTCATTTCAGTCAGATTAGTCTGCCATTCCATCTCCCTGTGTACAAGTAGAAGTATTTGCCACAGAATAATCAAAGGGATAATGCAGGAAGGAATACGTGGCTAGAAAAGAGGGAGGGAGTTTGCTTCCACAGAACTCCAAGAACCACAAAACCAATCAGGTCAGTACAGGCTTTACAGAATCCAGCACCAATACTTCTAATTTGGACTAGAAAAGGAGCAGTGTTACAATTAAAACCCAACAAACCCCAAACTTCAAACTAAATCTAATCTGAGTATGGCCGAGTGCACATCTCTGTGGAGCTTGACAGCCACCAACTCTATTACAATCAGATGCTTCTGAGGAATAAACCAAAGCTTTCTTCTTTATAACAACACAAACAAAATCCCTCTGGTTCTTGCTGGGAAAGGCACCTCCCAAAGGTTGGTTTTAAGGACCTAAGGTTGACAGCTGCTTATTTAAAGAAACACATTGAACAAGTCACATTCCATAGCTACTCACAGAACTCACCAGGCTTTAAGACAGGTTCTAAATGAAATACTTGGTTCAAACTAAACCAGACTGCAAACTCAAGGTGAGAACAAAATGCCCTGAGGAACATTTAGCATCCCTTTTTCCCCCTCAAGGACAGTTCAGTGATTTGAACACTGCTCAAGACTGAGGGGCATGGGCCTGCCATGAGAGATAGGAAGATAACCCAGTTGAGGTTATGCAGATTTTTACAAGTATAGCAAAGTTTAGGCAGTTTTCTGATCCTTTCTGCCTTAAGCATGTTTTTGAAGTATTCCTGTGTGGGTTGCAAGATCTGCTGTGTATCCCTGTGCTGGCTGTTGGGACCAGCCCCTGAAGAAAGGTTTCCCTTAGTGCCAGTTGTGAAAGGGGTTTGGGGAAATGTGATTATTAATGGGCATTTATAGGGTCTCTCTGTGGATTCCCTCCTAATGAGATCAGATTTTCAGATGTGAGGTGATCTTTAGCCCGTATTCTTATCTGATCTGAATTTAAGACTAAGATCTGTGCATGTGAAACTTAAATGCTGGGAAATTAAAATACAGCTGCCTGTATTGTAATCACAGAACTGTACAGAGAAATGTTTTCATTAATTCCTGATCTGCCTGTTTTGACAGCAGCTTAGTTGTCTGATAACGGCAACGAGACAAATTAAATCCTGCTGCAGGCAGTACACAGACCACATTACTCAAAAAGAGAAATTAAAAACTGTTGAACATCTGTTATTACTGTGAATTTAATCTGTAGAACAACTTCATTATTTTACTTCGCATATTTAACTTTATTACTGAGGAAAAAGAAAGCGTCTTTGTGGTTAGAACATTGTTTTCTGGGGTAAAAAAATTCTGTTATTTCTTCTCCTATTTACCATTGATTCTACAGTGACTTTCTACAAAGAAATTAGTCTGTTTGTACCTTAGCTATCCCATCAGCAAAATTAATGGGAATACTATTGCTGCTCTCCTCATGAGGTGCTGGGAACATTAATTAGTTTCAAATGTGCCCCATTGGAAAATGGCAGAAACTACTTCCCAGTATAGAAAATACTCAGTTCCATTTTATAGCTGAGAATTACAGTGAATTGAATCCACTCAAGGGTACCAATCAGAAAATGAAACTATTTTTTAAAAATTAGAGTTTCCAGAGATGTAAAGGAAAACAAATAAGACATAAATATGAGAGAGGGAATACAAAAACCCTGAAATTGAAAATTTTAATTGTGTGCAGTTGTAACATGAAGGAAAGTGTTTGGTCTTGATGGAGGGTACAAATCAGATGTGCATCTTCTAACTGACTTTTGTTAGAATTGGCTTGATATGATTAATCTCAGCTTTATTTCAGCTGTTACACATGGTATAGATATGGTGTAGATATAATAAATGCCAATCTGGATTGCAAGATGAGGAACGCTGATGACTTGCAGAAGTAAAGACCATGACTTAATCAGAATTTGTGCAAGCATATTTAAAGAATAATCTGTCCAGAGAAAAATGCAATGATGATACACAATTTTTTATGTCATATAAAGAAAGCAATGAACAATTTTGCAAAAAATATGGATATTTGTGGATAAAACTACTCTCTAGAGATTTTGCATTAATAAGTATATCCTGTCTTTCCCCAAATACTGTGGAATATTATCCAGGAATTCCTAATGACCCTCAGCTGGAGAGCACAGGAGCACAGCTGATAACACTTTTGGAACAAACCATGGTCTGTAAGGATGGGCCAAGCACTGTGATGAGTCTCCAGTGCTCGTAGGTTTTAATGCTGCTTTCAAAAGGACCAGGATACCTACAATGAGCTCCTTGTTTGCCATGAATTCACCAACCTCTCCCAGCCTTTCCTATTCGGCAAGATGTAGACATGAATCAAACTCTGGAGGTGTAATAAAGAGCTGGTAACTCTTTCTTCCTTCCTCCTCCCCCCGCCTCCAAGCTCCCCTTTCTTTTCTGAGCTCCTCAGAACTTCAGTTAAAGAAGTTCTGTCTGAACGGATCATGTGACAGTAAATGATGATATGTCACAAAGTGCTCCTTTATTCACCACCTCAGCCACTTGCAAGCAGACCTGAATTACACATCCTCTGCCTCAGAAACGCCCGGATACCTTCTGTTCCTGCCCAAGCACTGAATGAAATGAAATAAAATGAAATTAATGCTTCCTGGACAGGGAAAAAAGAGCAGATTTAAGCACTTATACTGCACCTAGAAGCACATTTACCATCTGAACTGCATAATAATTTCCCTAAATCTCTCTGCTCTCTGTGAAGTTGTTTTGCCACATCAAGTCACAGTGATGGTCCCTTTTCAATAGCTGCACTCACTATTTTCCTTTTTATGAGATTTTAATGATTCTGGCAATTATTTCTCCATTCACAAGAGTGAGAGCTGATCTGAAGCAAAATCAGAGGGAAAAGACCAACCATTTCAGAAGTTTTAAAAGTGTTTTCAGCTTCATGCCTGATGTATTAGCTGATAAATTACCAAAACCTGCTACAGCAAGAAGGCAGAGGTGTAGAAAAGCATTATTTTTGCAATATGCTGCCTTTGTGAAAAGGATATCATCTTCTAGGATCTGGGACAGTTATTCTGACACAAGTTGCCCTTCTAGCAAAGGATTGGGATGCCAAGCAAAGCTCTTTTTTCTACCCACTGATAAAGTGACTGTACACCTTAAAAAAACCATGTTCATGCAGCTAAATAATTTTTATATTTAATTTCTCACTTTGGTTCTTTCGGAATTATAAACTGCAACCTTCCAGTGACTACCTTCTACCCTTAATCTTATTTTATACAATTTTCACAAGAAAACTTTGTGTCTTCTTCACTGGTGTTTGTGTCCAGGAATGTTTTCAGCTGACCTCCAGCTTTGACTGAAACTTCAGAAATATTTAACTAGGAAATAAACCTTTTCCTTTACTTTAGTGAAAGTAGCGTTTCACTAAAATGGAAATGCTATTTTTTATTCCCAAAGAGTTTTTCTGCTTTTCATCACACCTTCTGGAGTAAATATTCGTGGACTCATGGAATGGTTTTGGTTTGAAGTGACTTTAAAATTATTCAGTGCGACCCCATGCCAGGGCCAGGGACACCTCCCACTGTCCCAGGTTGCTCCAAGCCCTGTCCAGCCTGACCTTGGGCACTGCCAGGGATCCAGGGGCAGCCAGAGCTGCTCTGGGCACCCTGTGCCAGGGCCTTTTCACCCTCACAGGGAACAATTCCTTCCTATTATCCCACATAAACTGTCTCTATTTAAATATTATGAAAACTTTTCTGCCCATCCATTTAAGAGGTGAAAATGGGTAAAGAAATATTGGCTAACTGATACTGTGAGCTAAATTTCAAATATCAGAGTCAGTTAATCCTTTTTATAGAAACTTTTGGGAAAAACATCTAAGAGAAAACTTAAGAAATTGTTGATGACATTGGAAACAAAGAGAAAACAATAAAATTTCAATATAAATTATTTCCAATGTAGAGCCCAGGCATATATTACTGTCCAGTGGTTGCCACATCAAAGCTATGGAATCAGCTTTGCTTAAATAAAGTTTCTTTGCAGATCTAGGAAACTGCTTCTTGCCTTCCTAAAATGGAAGCATTTCACTCTCATCTTCCTTTTTGGAGGCATGTTCTGTGTGTTTGTCCAAGTTCTTTGTAGTTCTGATTAACTATAGTCACCTATTTCATGTCACAGCACATAATAAGATATTCCTCCTTCAGACTTTCTGCACACCCTCCTCTGACTCTAATCAGTTTTAACATCATTAACTCCCAAAGAGATTAAGTACAGCAGCAAGTTATATAAAGGAGCAGTTGATTGTTCAAGATGACAGACAAGCCCTGATGCCTGCGCTTCCAAGCAGTGATTCTATATAAAAACCTGGTTAATTGGTTAATTACAGTAAGATAGGGGTGTATCATCCATAGCTACCCATCACTCAAAAAAGTTTTAGCTGTAGCATCAACTTCAAATTGCACTGAACCCTATTTTCAGCCCTGTGAAATAAATTCAGCACTGCCATTGAAACAGAACAGGAGCATTTGGGCACTTCCCAAATATAAATAAATGATCCCAACTGAATGTTCAAAGAATAGCACTGCCTCAGAGAAAAAAAAAAAAAATGCCTTTGCTGGAATCCTGCAGACTCCATCTTTAACAAGCCCTCAAACTAAGTGCACACCATTTGGAGCTCCTCTCCGTGTTTCCAACTTGAACCCAGTTAACTGCAGTTCACCTCTTGGAAAATAGTTGCTCTTTTGCCTCAGATGTCTTTGCCATGAATCACAGGTGGATACTCACAGCCACTATTTGTTTTGAAAGCAGAGAATGTTTCCCTACTGAGCTCTATGTGAAGCAGCTCAAATATTCTCTAACATGAGCTACGTGTAAGTTAATTTGCTACTGCAAGCCAGACCTAAATTAGGAGCCCTTCAGAGCTGTAAGAAGCCTTGTGCTCTTCAGGATTGGCCAAAGAAATCAGTTTAAACACATCAACGTGACTTACCTGATGTTCCCCCCTCTTTTCCTCAGTTAAAGTTAAAGGCTCATTAGCAAGGATTTGTTCAGTGTGGGCCTGGATGCTTGTACTCACCTTTGTAATTATATGATAAACAGGATTCCTGCTGAATACCTCCAAATAAAAAACGTGGGGAGGGGAGAAAAGTCTCTGTAGAGGAGACAAGAAGGAGAAGCAATATTAATGAAGTACAAGACAGAAAAAAACCACCCCCAGACATCCCCAAGAATTGGCTGGATTTAAATCCTGAGGGCAATGAATCACTTAGAACAATTTTACTAAGGACAAACTTCATTTTGTGTTCCTTGGAGTGTTAAGATCAAGACAAATTTCTGCAGGACATGCTGTAACTCATCCAACAGTTATGGGCTGAACACACTGTAAAGGTCACATGGAGAGAGTTAAAAATTATTGGTTTTTTAGCAAAGGTTGCATTTTTTGGCCTTGTTGGTCTTAATATTTATGTTGTTTTTAAAAAATTGTCTTTAAAAGGCCACAAGTGTCCAAAGTAAAATTTTGGAGGTAATTTTTTTTTCATAAATTAATGAAAATTCCTTTGTTCTGCTGTCTGCAGAATACACTTTCAGACAAAGCCCTTACAAGCAAAAGGAAATTTGGATGTGCTCTACAGTCCAGTTGACAATTTAGAAAGATTACTTGCTTATTAAGAAACCAGGAGCCTCCACAACTGAGCTGCTGGGGGGCATTTGGATCACTTAGAGTCACTGCTTATTAATCAGTGAAGAGGTTGGAGATTCTGTGGTGGTGCTTTCCTTGTTGGCTTTTTGGGGTTTTCAATTATTTTTTAAGCCTTATGAAGGACAAAGCCTAAAACCTGCAACTGCCCTAACCTTTCATAAAGTTTATTTGCATTTAAATCCCTAGCTTTTGCACTGCTGCCTATATACAGCCAAGCTTATTTACCTTCTTATCTCCATGTTTTTCATGAAATCATCATGAAGAAATCCAAGAGGAGTAGAAGTTTGGGGCCATTTGGATTCTGTTCCCAGGAAAGAAAAAAAAAAGAAAAAAAGTAGCAATGTGCGTTGCCCATTTCTCAGTGGCCTTTTCCTTGCAAGATGTTTGTATCTCTGTCACAGTATTCATTTTTTTTTCCTCTGTCTTTCCAGAAATAAAAACAAATACACCTGGTATGGAAAAACTTGTGTATAAATACAGGAAAAAGGGATACCCCTTGGCAGTTCATGAGGAAGGTCAGACTGAGGCTAAATAAACAGGATACTTTTCTCTCCCATTCAAATAATGAATTCCTAAGTGTTTCATGCCTTAATCAAATTAAGGAATGAATTCTGTATTAGTCCCTGAACACCCAATTCCAGAAAGTCTCATTTCTCCTGTGGTTCTCACCAGTACATCCAGCTCATGCACCACAAATCAAACCACCCTTCTTGGAAGTTCTTTTCAGTGTTTTTACTCATGGCATTTAGGTTTCAAAATCTGTTTCCTCAATTACCAAACCAATGTGAATCACAGCTTTTTTTTTTTTTTTTTTTTTTTTTTTTTTTTTTTTTTTTTTTTTTTTTTTTTTTAGTAATCTTCTCATCCTCTTGGTTGAAGCAGGGAGGAAGAAACTTTTTACATGTGAGCTTTATCTTGACCCAGGGGTTTCTGGTTTTTGGCATTCCTGTTGTGTCCACCTTTCCACTGAGGGGCAGGAAATGAGGGAGAGAGCAGCTGCCTTCTCAAACATACTGACTCCAACCAAAATCTCCCTCTTGGGGATTTCAGTTCCCTTAAACCAGGCTGATTCAGGAGCAAATTTTGCACTGAGTCAAACTTTTCTCTTCCAATTGGCTGCAAAGTCACAGCTGTGCTGCTGTTTCAGGTGTGTCCTGCAGTGCAGACCACCTCTTGTGATCCACACTCCTTGCACTTTTATTCCTTATTCATTTACTGTGCTCAGGGAAGCAATGGAGTTCCAGTTCTTACAAGGATTAAACTTTAATGACAAGTTTAATCATATTCTCAAAATTACTCTGCACAAATCTTGGCCCATATCTTTAGCCAAATGTATCCAATTTTTTTTTTTTTTGGTTTTAGAATCATAAAATCATTAAGGTTGGAAAAGACCTCAAATATCATTGAGTCCAACCTGTTTTGAGAAACAGGAGACTAAAATTAAGCAATGAAGTTGTACTAAATGGCATCCTGTACTAAATGGCATCCCTGAAATTATTCACTGTCTTTGGACTCTTTTTCCCCCCTTGAATTTATAATGTTCTTTCAATAATTAAGTACAGAGAATGCTGCATAAAATGGTTTTATTTATTCTTTACTGGATATTCAAAATCTACATGTGCATGTCTGAAGGATATAAATATTAGTAATAAAAGGGAAGTCATACCTAAGAAGGGGAAAACCAGATTTTAAGAAGATGTTTTTTCTTTAAAAAATTGCTCCATTTCCTCCTTTGACTGTGTTACATACACAGACATCCTGCACTCCACTTTTTGGTTTGATTCAATCTAAACCTTGAGGTCCTGAGAGCCTGGAAACTGGAAACCCAGATGATTTACTGACATGATTTTAGTGTTCTTAGGTCAGTTCACTGTGTTCCTGGCTTTTCTCTGGCTTTTCTGCGTAGATGTGCAGAGTTCAAATCTGTGACAGGCCCCATTTAATAACTTGCATCTGTCTGCCTTTGCTAGCCTAGAAAATGATTGCTCCAGTTTGGCTAATGACCTCGTTGTTCTAAACCACTCAAAACTTCCTTAGTATTTTGTTTATCACAATAAAGAGCAGCAGTACACTGAGCATGGTGTGTTGTTTTGAATTCTGGAGACCACTTTTCTGTCATGATCTATGTGAGGGCTGGCAACTTGAAAAAAGTTGCTCAGAAAATTGCAAGTCTCATATTGGAGTCCAGCTAAATTAACCTCCTTGGTCAAACCCTCACCTTTCATTAATCATTAGCTCTATAAGCAGATTAAACTCCTCAAATGAGCAACACAAGGAAAAGAAAGAGGTTTGGAGATAGCAGGGGAAGATAGGAAGCACTGCTATCCCATGCTTAATCATGGAGGATTTGGGAGAAAATATGGCAAGGAGATCACAGGCTGCACAAGTGCAGGAAACAGAAAAGCAAGGGGATCTTTCCCAGTGATTAGAACAAATGGGACTCATCCATCACTACATTTCCCCCAGAATTTAAAGGCTTACACATGCAGAGCTGAAATTACTTGGGGGTATCTCAGCTCCATTATCCTACTTAGACATAAAAATTAGTTTTCCTGACTTGTTAACAGCTGTGACTTTGCTGTGTGTCTTGCTGGTCTGATAGAAAAAGTCCTGTGATCCAGGCAAAGCTTTCAGAGGAACCACTACCTGAAAATGCAGCTGTTCCTCCTTTAGTTCATCTGATTGCACTCTCAGGCTTTTTGGAGCATGTTTGTTTTATTTCTCTGCTTTGCCTCCTAAATCAACAGCCTGGAAGCAGACACTATTTTCTTTTTATGACATCTTGTGTTTTCCGTGTTTCAGAGATGGGCAAACAGCTCAGGGCTGGAGAGTGCTGACACACAGCAATTGCTCAATGGGGACACTTTTGATGTGGAGGGAATTGGCTTTTTAAGGCGGTGGGAGAAAGACAGAGCAAACACCACTCGTGCTCGCTGGGATTTCTGGTGGTTGGACACCTCCTGGCCTCTGCTGACACCATCAAAGCTGCTGAGACCCAGCAGTCACCTCCCAGAGAAACACAGGCAACTCCTGCCTCCCTTCACAGCAACCTCCTGAGCTGGGGCTGAGCTTGGGAGAAGCTCCTTAAGGAAATGCTGGTCAGCCTCCTTATGCACATCCAACAACCTTTGTGACCCTGGAGGGGCATTTTATTTGTGGGAAGATGTTGAGATTCCTGGAGAATTAAAGCCAAAGAACATAAACCTTATACACCCAACTAAATCAGCAAGGCTATCATGTGAAAATTCTCACGAGTAAATATTTCCCAAATATTCTTTGGTTTGATGGGCTTTGTCAGTCCAAACTGCTTTGGCTTCAACCACCACAAGCAGGCCCTGCTCTGTGGTTACCATTGGTAAAAAACTGTAGCTACAGTGAAAATGTACAACATTTTCAACACAAAAATGATGTTGGGAAAGTAGAAATTTAAAATTCTAATGACTGTTTAGGAAGAAAAGCCAAACCCTCACATGCAGCAATCAAACAGAGGTCAGAGTTTAATAATGCAGGACACTTTTGCAGATAGTGTCAGATACAGGCTTTCAAAAGTACATTAATTCGATTTTCCCTGTTGACAGAGTACTCTTGCCCTTCCCCTCTATTAGCTGAGGAAAACATCAAAATGAGGGAAACTTAAAATCTGCTGTCAGCTGAAACACATCAGCAACTGATGTGACACTGAAATGGTTGCAAACATGGTCTCACATCTTTTGCAGACATAGTTTTAAATGATAACTTGTTCTGCCAGCTCCATTTATGAAAGGAATAAGATAAAGTAGGTAAGGGACTGTGATTTAATGAATTATCCTTACAGCATACTTCGGGAGGGATGAAAAAATCCAGAATCCTTCTGAATAATACTACTCTAAAGATCAGAATGAAAATGAGTGACATATGTGTAAGTCAAAAATCAATTATAAATACAGGTCAAATTGATTTACACCATGAAAGGCTTATTAGTGATGTACAGTTACCTTGAAAGATCTCTTGCACTGTAATTTTAAAAACTATCCCTTCTTTTTCTAATTATGAAACCTGTAGGATTCCTTGATGTTTAACTTGGCCTCCTGAGCGTTCACCCTGGGCTGTTGATGCAAACTCTTAAAATATTTGGAGTGGATTGTAAAAATAGGAATTAAAATTGTTCTTGGTAGGCCTCAGCTTCCTCCTGCAGACTTCCATCGCTCCTCTGGCTTTGGCAGACCTGGAAGTTGTTAGCAGCAGTGAGGGATGTTCTGTGTTTAGAAGGGGATCCATTGTTTGCATGCAGGGTGAGGCCAGTCTGCAAAAGTGCTCATTAAACAGGAAAAGAAACCTTCACCTGCCAGGCAAAGGTAAAGGGATGGTGTTGGATTGCACCAATAGCTTTCATTTTAAGTTGGTTTTATTTGATTGCATACTTCAGAAATGCACATTTTCCTTCTACAGCGTTCAAGGTATGGCTGAGCTCTGGATGAGCTTCCTACAGGAACAGCCAGAGCTGTGGGGCAGGAAACCCTAGGGACTTGAGATGCAGCATTTCCCTTCTGATTTCTGAGTGAAATCATTGCAGAATGGAATCATGGTTTGGGTTGAAAGGGGCCTTACAGCTCATCTCATTCCAATCCCCCTGCCATGGGCAGGGACACATTCCACTATCCCAGGCTGCTCCAAGCCCCATCCAACCTGGCCTTGGACACTGCCAGGGATCCAGGGGCAGCCAGAGCTGCTCTGGGCACCCTGTGCCAGGGCCTGCCCACCCTCACAGCCTCCTCAGAAGTTGGCAGGGCCATGCCTTGACTTTGCAGACTCAAAACCCACGAGGCAATGCTTCAACTAAAGAAAGACAACACCAGCTCTGGGAGTTGTTCCTTCCATCTTCCATTCCTCCACATGGACTAAGTAGTATCTGGCCTCCCGCCTTTAAAAACATCAAAATGTCCCTAATATATCTTTTAAAAGGTTTCAGGATCAAAGGCAAGTCAAATCCAATGTGGTTTAGTGCTTGTGAAACTCTGGAACATCTTTAGGGTTCACAAAGCTTGTTTTAACTTGCAAAATATTTTCCCTTTAATTAAACCCCATATTTCCCAGCCAGGCTGATTCAGTTTTATATTCAGCTGAAGCAAGAGAGTGCTGGGTTTTCACATAATCTAAAACACACACAACGGAATGGGAACAGAAAACTGGATGATAAAAGTTTTCAGACATAAACCAGCAAATTGCTCATTAGCAAACCAAGCAAAATAGCATCTAAAAAAGGCAGAACAAGACTTGACTGCTCTTGCAACAAGATCACTTGCATCACAAGTGTGATGTCATTAACTTGCTTTAATAAGCAGAGTTGCCATTTAAGGTGCTGATGTTCAACCAGAGGAAATGGCCATAGAATTTTACAGACCCATGTAAGTTCACACCGGCTGGAAGCCTCTCCTGAAAAACACTGGGTCTATTTCTGGAATTTTTATTGTTGGGAGGAGGAAAATAAAGAGATTTCAGAGGAGAAAATAGAAGAGAAAGAAAATTGAGGGATTATCTCCCACAGCTAAAAAGGTTATGGCACACTTACACAGAACTGAACTGCAGCAATGTGATAAATTAAGAAAAAGGGAAAACCTACTCAGAACATTCTTATCCAGAGATGTGAGTAGTTGTGGCATCCTGTCCTGTCGTGCCCTCCAAGAACTGAAACAGCAGCTGCTTGATGACATCCCAGCTGCACTTGAAAATTCCCACTTGAAGCATCATTCCATGGACCTCACACTTGACCCTGCTTGACTTTGATTGCCCTCCCTTTATAGGAAGAGCAGAGATAGTATGTGACAGGCTCTAATACCATGCAAGGCTAACTCTAGAGACAGAAAAGATACCCTGGAGATGACAACTAAACTACTTTTGACAAGTAAAGAGAAAATCCACCTGCAGTGACACTTACTCCCTTGAAAACTCAGCTTAAGCAAGGTGAAAATTCCAAGAGATGTTCAGTCACAAAAGCATGAATGGAGAAAACAACTGGGAAAGATTTGGGAGCATCCTATTTGTTTATATCTATATTGAAAAAGTATTCCAAATCTGGTTAGATAAATTTGTATTCTTCAGTAAGCTTCAGCTAAGAGAAAGACAAAAACCTTTGGCTTTTCTAGATCTGCTGCTACACACTTAAGCTGACCTTAAACCAGAGAAGGGAATAGAACCAGACAGAAATCTGCCATTGTGAGTGAAGATTTACCTTGGACACTGCCCTGGGAAGTGTCATCAAGACTTTCCTGTTGGGTACTTTGGAGATTTAAAGATTTTTGTTGGCTCACCAGACCCCTGCCAGCTTTTGGCATTTCTTGCAGACCACACTGTATTCTTACCCTCACTCTGAACACTGTGACTCTTTACTTTTTCATGGCTTTCAGGGTATCCTTAAAGATAAGCAAACTCCATCTGGACTGATGTTTGCAAACCTTTGCTTTGCTTCCCCAGTGTCTGTGGGAACTCTCAAAGGTGCTCCTTTCTAAACAAAAGGAGGAAGCATGGAGTAGAGTGGTAATATCTCTACTACTGGACTACAGCAGTCTTTCCTCACCAGCCTTCTGTCTACTGCCAAACCACTGAGCTGTTCCCGTTTATTTTAAAAACTTATTTAGAAATCTGAATCTGGATGGGGATAGGAAAGTAAAGTCAACATGAGGTAAGGGAACAGCATTTCAGTTACTTAGCTTGCACTAGATTCACCCTTATTTGTTATTGCTAAATTAACTCTGGGCTGGAAAGAAGAGGAAAGCTATAATCAGTTGCTTTTAACTCAGGCTTAAAAATTGTGGCCAAAGTTTTTTAGTACTCTGGATTCCTTTGCCTAATTGCAATCCCACAGTGGCAACTGCACTTAGAGAAATCCAATGAAGTTGTTTATAGGGCAAAACTTTCCTTCCATGGCAGTAAAAATTAAATCTTGAGATAGGTGGTTTTTTATTTTTGTTTGGTTTGGGTTTTTTTGTTGCCAGTGGTTTTGGTCGCTTCTTTGGTTAGTTCTGGGTTGGTGTGTTTTCTTTATTTTTTTTTGGCTTGTTTTTGGGTTCTTACTGTAACGTATCTCATCTCTGAATCTGCTCAGCTTCACTGTGCAGAGTTGTTATTTATGGTCAGTGCATAACATTTTATCCTTTCTGAAAAGCTGACTTGGATTTGTCCAAATGCCCAGTAAATGCTGCTCCCTAAATATTTGTGTTTCTTGGGACAGTAAAGGCCACAGACCCAGTATAGGCAACATGCATCTACATTTTCCTTTGACCTGCCATTCCAGTGGAGCTATTAAGTGGCAGAATGTGCTGGAATTTGTAATATTCTTCATATATTTTGCTTCACTTTGCTGCTAAGAAAGTCAACAGTGCAAAACCAATTCCTTTTTTCCTTAAAGTCCCAAGTTTCTCATCAGCTGCACTGGTAAGGATAATGTGGTAGCTCCAGTTGTTTTCCTACTGGGATCTGATGCTGGCTGGATGCCCTAGTGCTTCTCTCTGTTTAATCATTCTCTCACAAAACCTGAGGCCTCATGGCATCAGGTCCCATTCAGGTACAAAGGTGAGGGCAACACAAAGTGTTTTCCTGCCACCCCTTGCCTTGCCAAAGCCCCAAAGAGGATCCTATTATTTCCTCTCCCTAGAAATGTTCATCTGCTCCAATTTAGCCCTAATCTTGCAGTGTGAGGAGCAGTGAGTGGAGAGTTGTGCCTCTCTGCTGGCTGCTACTTTGAGGAGAGGCTGACCAGATGCTTTAACATCTTAAATGCGAATAGAAGCAGAGTGTCATTGTGAAGATGCCTGGAATTTTGGAAGTCATTTTCTCAGGCACAAGAATTCTTCACCTCCCCTTCCCCAGCACAACCTAAGAAGGAAGTCCAAGGTGTAACTGGAAATTCAAGATGCTACTTAAAGTCCAAACTTAACCAAAAATTTGAGTGAAAACTCAGCAGCCTCACAAAACCAGATTGCTGTGAAACACTTGTTAATGACTTTCTTGATGCTTTTGCTAGCAGGTGAGCAACAAGACCCCATGTCATAGGATAAAGAGATTATATTCTCCTGGAAAAAACGGTATTTTAGGGCTGTGTTTGCACACACAGTTAAGGATGGATGCAATCCTGATAGGAAATAGTTCCTCCAGGGAGCTGTTGGGCTCCTGTCTTTTCCTCTGGAAAATATAGATCCCTAAGTGGAAGATTCCTTGCACGTGAGAACAACTGCTTGCAAAGTCAGTTGAAAACATAGCTTTAAATCCGTAGACACAAAAAAACACAAAGACTCTGTTCATGTCAAGAATCTGCTGAATCCTGTGTTATCCATCTGCCCATGTGTAATTTAATCTGGCACCATTTCCAGTGATGTCATGCCTGGAACGCCCAGCCCCGTGGAGAGAGGCTCCCCGGGATGGAGCTGCTGCATGAGGTGGAGAGATTAGCAGATGTGGTAATTCACTCCTGGAATGGTGCTCAGATCGAGTTGCATATTTGAGTAAAGGCAGTTTTCTGTGCTTTAATCCACATAGTTTTGGAGCAGGCACGTGTTCAAAAGGCAGGTAGGTGAGCCAGGCAGCTCCACAGCCAGTTCTTCTGGCTGAATATTCCAGTTTGAAGGAGAAGTGTTCCATGATGTCATTCCATTCATGTCATTTCTAGGCAACTGGTTTGCAACTGCGGGATAAGGAGTGTCTGGCAAAATCTGTTCTGTGTAGATAAAGTTCTGCTGCATGAGGAGTCTTCCCCCAGCCCAGCTGAGAAAAACTGGGGTCAGTTTTAGCCCCGTGTGTAGGTAAGGAGACACAGGCTCCACTCAAGTGATAATTTATTGGTTTCTGTAGAGTGTCCACCAAAATTTCAAACACACCAGCACTATGCTGAGAAATCACCATGTAAGAGCAGATGTTCCAGCACTGCTGTCCAGAAAAACCTGGTGATCACAAAGTTGTATCCAGAACTGAGACAACTGTTTATCATTTTTGAAAAATGGACCAAAGTGTAGCAGTCAGCGTTTCTTGGAAAATCGAATGTGAATTTTTGTAATATCAGAATCAACATGTCATATGCCATTATTCAAGCCCTGCTGTCATAATGGAGACCATGTGGAGATATGGAAGAATTAAATGCCTGAAGATTAAAATAAAATTCAAGAAGAGTTTGGTAAAAGATTTAATTCATACAATGTTAAAGGAATTCCTGACAAGAGTTTTTTTCAGTTCAAGCCATTATTATTAAACATAATAAAAAATATAATATGCTGTTACAAAATTATTTTTAAGACTTTTCCTAAAGTTCTCCCTTCACGTAGACACCACAAGAGGAAATTAATTCAGGGCAGCAGTGAGGGGCTATGGAAATTCAGGTTCTTTCTTTTTAATGTAGCATAGATGAAGACTCAGAGTGCTGCTTTTAGCAAGAAAAGAGCAAAAAGAAAAAGCTAGCAAATGCTTATGGCTGAGAAGTCTTCTGGAATGCTAACTTAGATAAGAGAAGTGACAAAATTGCCCTTGATATTTATAATTTTCATCTTTTATGTGGCAGCTTTTGACTCTGTGACATTTGAATCTGTTACTGTGAAATGGATTCAGATGTTGCAAAAATGCACCAGATTTCCCAGAGCGTAAAATTAATTGTCTCTAGCACAGAAAGCTGTTATTTTTGTTGCACAAAATAAATCAAAATCAATGTTAGGCTAATAATAAATAAAGCTACAGTCGTAAACAATCTGTTCCCTTTGTTAAGTTTTATGTCATGTTTTGCATGAAAAGTTCAAACAACAACAAAAAGTCCTGAAAGCTCCTCTCATGTAAATGACTCTACTCAACAGTGGAAAAACCCATTGGAAAGAATCCTCAATGATCTCCTGCACTGAAGCCTAACTCCTCAATAAAGGGCAAAATACTCAAATAAGACCCCCAAATATATTTGAGGCTTGTAAAAATCCTGTACAGAATAAAATAAAAAAAAAAAAAATCTTTCACTTGTTTCCACTGAGGGACTGACATTCTGTCCCATAAGCAAAGAAATTCCATAAAAACAGGGCTGGTTCAGAGAAGTCGGTTCAGCGACTGGAAAAGTTCATGGAAGTTGATAAACTGCAGAGCAAATAGGTTAATGATGCAAGAAATGAGACTGTAAGAAAGGAGAATTTATGTTTGGTTCAGAGCTGCTCGATGAGGTGCAAAGCTGATTAAAGGGAGACTCTTTGGTTACCAAGTGTTAAAAATTAGGAGCCCCAGGACTCAGTCATCAGACAACATCGGGAGTGTCACATCTTCAGGCTCCTGCTGCCAGCCTTGTGTCACCTACTGGGGTCCCTTCCTTTGGTAGGACCCTCCACCAAGAGCCAGGTTGGACAGCAGAAGCAAACCCAGCCCTTTCCCTTTTTTTCACATTGCTCCTCCTTCAGTGATGCAGACATGCAAGATCTAGATGTTCCCCTTCCCAGAGGAGGAACCTGTACCTCTTAGGAGTTTCTTTTCCAAGCACCAGACTGACAGGTCACATCCATTTCACGAATATCCTGCTCAGTTTGATTTCTAAGATCCTCACTAGATATCAAACTCCAATTTGAATGGCAAGCTTACGTGATTTTTTCAGATTTTTGCTTACCCTGAACCTGCCATATTCATGTAGCTGCAATTTCATCTGTGAGAAAACTAAACTGAGAATTTCTTTGGAGACTGTGAGGTACATGAGCTTAGAGATAGTGTCAGCAATGCAAATATGTGGCTTTGATTTGCCTACAAAACCCTGCATGTGCTGAACTTGCAGAGCTGTTTCTCTTAGGATCTTACTCAAATTGAATTCCTTTAACTTTTACATCATCAGAGGTGACTTTCCAAATCCCACTTCCAAGTTTCCAGCAGTGGCACCAGAAGCACTTAGGCTAATCCATGTGTTTGTAGGCCAATTCAGCATCTTGACACAAACACTCCTGTCTGTCTGCTGAGATCCTTTTTAAACCTTTATGGATGTGACACTGGGGATGTGGGTGAGGGTGAGGTGGTCGTGGTGGTGCTGAGGGGTTGGATCAGAAAATCTTGAAGGTCTCTTTAAGCTTCACCTCTGTGTACAGTTTGCCACCCCTGACTGCACCTATGGCAGGACAAATAAAGTCTTGGCACATTGGTGGGGCTGGGAGAACTCAGTAGACAAAAATAATTACAGTGCTAAAAAATTCAATAGGCTACACTGGCCTAAATCCCACCTTCCTGCTTCCATGCTCCCCGCCCCCCCCCCTTTTTTTTTTTTTTTTTTTACAAGCTCATTAAAGAGGATTAATTTCACATAGATTTAGTGGTGGCTGAAGGTGCAGTGGAGGTAACTGTCTCGAAGGAAAAAAGGAAAAAAAAGCTAAAGGGGAAAACTGATTACATTTCAAGCAGAGCACCTTTGCTTCCAGCGAGATCTCTGCTGTTTCTCCAAGTTTTGGAAAGGTTTTCTGATGACAGCATAGATTGTTTTTCCTGTTGCACTTTCCTTCAGTCTGTCTACAAGCAGTTGTTGAAGTGGATTTAAATGTGCAAATGGTATTTTGAGTAGAGTCTGGAAACTGTAACACATCAGAAAGGACAAAGAAAAAGTCTTTAAACTGGGAAGGAATGCAAAACAGGACAAGCAACAGTGCCAGCCGTGAGAAGAACAGAAAAGCTCCTTCTGGTGTTTGCTGTAGCAAAAATTCTGTTCTTTCTAGAACTTCAGGAGACATTTATGCTCAGTAGGAATTGAATATCCAATAGGAATTGGAAACATGAATTTATTCATTTATTCATTGACAATGGCACACATGCAGCAACTTTGTCTCTAAGTTCCACTGTAATTACTGGAGGTCAAGATTATTTCTCCTTTCCCATTTGGATGAATATTAAGGCTGCCATCTCCTAGGTACAGACCTAATAGCTTTGTGCAAGACAAAAAGAAAAATCAAATTTTTGTGCCTTTCCACAGAGAAAGCAAACAAGTAATCCTCATCCAAGTTCATTAAGACTTCTAAGGAGACAGTATCACGCAGGCTTTGTGCTACATTTTTTTTAAACTATTAAACTATCACAAGCCTTAGACAATTAGGCTGAGGATTAATTTCTCAGAGACAGCAGGGATCTCTGAGACTGGCACCTCTGTCTGCTTTAGTGAGAAGAGAAAAAGCTGAGAGTATCATCAAAGCAGCCTTCATGGGGCTCTGAGGTTTCTGTCACCGAGGCCCAGCTAAGTACTGACATTGCCCAATTTCCTCATGGAGGTATTTAACATCATGTACTGAAAATCAGAGCCTGTGAACAACAAAGGTTTGGAGAGACAACACTCAGTGTGCAAGGTCTGCCTGGAGAAATAAAGTTCCAGCCAGAACCTCGCTCCCTGGATCCTCACAAAGAGAATCCAGAGGGGAGAAAGTGAGCAGCTATGTGATGAGAATTAAAACCATCAGCATATTCAGAAGGAAACAAAGGCATAACCAGTTCCCTCAGTAGCCCTGTCCTCACTGCAGATATGGTGTTAGCAAATTCCCCCCAGCCACAGAGAGCAATTACATTGGTTCAATGTAATTGTACTTCCTTGCTGCTGTACGTTGCTGATAAAGCAACCATTATTAAAAATTACCCCAGGTTGATAACATTTGCCATGAAAAACTACACCAAGGACTCAGCTTGGACAGAGTCTGTGAAATGTTGCCCACTGATGGTTCTGACTCCTCAAGAAGCTGCCCTGAAAATGCACACAGAGCCCAACACACCGTTTTTGGTAACTGCTATAGTCAGGGTGTTCTTCATGTCCTTTCACACCTTTGTGTACACAGCAAATGCATCCCCACCCCTCAAACCCAGGAAAAAAAGCTGGACATAATTTTCTATCAGTCCTGTATTTCCCTAGAAGCCTCAAAATTCTTCTGCTCTGTCCTTAATTTCTGAATACTTGTCCTTTTACAAGCTTCAGCTATATCCAGCCTTGTTAATCTGACAAAGATGTAAAGCAAGAAGTGTCCCTATAAAAGGGGAAGATCCAAATCAAAGTGGCTCTCTCACTCCTAAATATCTTAAAATGCTTGGCCCACATGCTTATGAAACAGCTGAGAAGGAGCAACCAAAAAAAAAGTTTCCAGGAGGCTGTCTTGAATCAATTATACCACAACTTACAGATCTGTTTCAAGGGTTCCCTCTCCCATTGACAATTCATCAAGAATGGTGGAATCTTGGCAAAGAGCTTGGGCTGGAATTGGAGGTACCAACCATATCCCTCAACAAATCTCCCTTGCATTTAAAGGAGGCAATGTATGAGAAGAACTTTGCTCCCACTGTTACTTAGGAAAGAGAAAAATCCATTCAACCAAGACCCCAGAAAACCCCAAAGCAAACCACAAGATTAATCAGATACATACCCCTGCTCTTCTAAAAGGGCTTCACTCACAAGTCCATGGAAGAACACCCATGACATTTTTATAATGGCTGTGATGTGCTGCTTGTGAGTGTGTTTGTATGTATAAATAAATAAATATGTATTGGGAAGGAATTTGTCCCTGGGAGGGTGGGGAGGCCCTGGCACAGGGTGCCCAGAGAAGCTGTAGCTGCCCCTGGATCCCTGGAAGTGTCCAAGGCCAGGTTGGTTATAAGAGTTTTTAAAGCATAGAAGAAGTAAAATGCAGTCATGTAGAAGCAGAACGTGCCAGGTCTGAGGCTGCACATATCACAGTGTTGATGTGGCCAAGGTGAGGACAAACAGTTTTAAATAAATCACCAGAGAAGAATCCAAATTCAATCATTAAATATCAGAAAATGAAAGAACTTAAATATGTTGCTTAAAGTAAGTTTTAAATTATGCCATCTTAAAAAAAAACCTCACCCCAACTATATTTGAAGACTTCAACGTTAACAGTTTCATTTTCCAAACAGATATTAATAAAACTGATTTTACTCCAATGTACATCAAATTAAATACCCTAGAGTTCTTTTCTTTAGCATTCCATATATTAATTCTGTTCTACTCTTTAGCATTTCAAGTCATTTCCATAAGCACTAATTTGACATTAAAGATGCATAAACTATGGGTATGAAAGACCACAAGAAATGAACCAACCCTCCCAAATCTGACAATTATTTGGATATTATACTGAAGTTGAACACTAATTAATATGCAGGCAGATGAGGTGCTAATCCATAAACCAGACATCAACAAGGTACTTACTAGCATTGCTAAAAATACAGAGTTATAAAATTTCCAAGGATCAGCCTTTTGAAGACATTTTTCATGAAAGAATGGAAATGCTCTTGATAGGTGATTTGTATGACTTACAAATCCAAAATTCCTAAGAAAATCCCACCAAGAAGGCTTTGTTTCCAAAGGTCTCTGAAAGCTCCATGTATCTTGAAACAATAAAGGACGTGCACCAGGACTTAATTTATTGCTTTGTTAAATGAATTGCTTCCATGCAACTTTCCTTCTATTAAGATGTAAATGCAGGAAATAGAAGGTGGAAGCTGAAAATATCACAGGAGAATCCATCCCTGAAGGAGGAATCTGAGCTATGTCCTTACCACCTAAGAGATACTAGCAGCAAGTTGTGAATACATCTGATAAAATTACTGTGTATTGGTAGGATAATGCAGCTGTTGCAATGTAACTTTTGGCTTACACCAGGCTTATTCATAATCTATTTTTATGGTTTTCAAAATCCAGCAAAATAAAAAAGGACCACTGGCTAATTGTTACCATACTGTTTAGTCAAAGAGCTATTTGCAGTGCACTCCAGAAGCAATTCCCTCTCCTGTCCTCCCTCTCTCCAGCCCTCGAGTGCTTCTAGTTATAGCATCTGATTTCTAAAATTAAACTTGGATCCACCTTAAAGCTCATAGTTTAGAGAATCTGGATAAATGAAATGCCATTTAAAACATCCCCATGCCATCCCTTTCCTGTGCTATTCCTTTCCTGGACTCTACCAGACTGGAACTTCTTCACTGCCTAAATGTTTAAGGCAGCATTTATTTTTATGCTTTTCTCTTCTTTTAAATTTCAAATATTTACCTTGTTTTGTTGTTGTTGATGTACTCCATGTACAAGGGAATTTCACACGTGACTATGGGTATTCAGTGGTGAGTTGATTTCCAAGCTCCCTTCCAACTCAAATCATCCTGTAACCCTGTAAAACAAATAATAATGCTAAAGGTGAAAAATGGACCCAAACTTGTACAGTTACCCCACTGTAGCATCATTAAAACAGACAAATGGAAACACTGTTTACACTACAATAACTGAGGAGTCACAGGAGGTTCCAAGTGGATGGAATTTCTAAGCTTTGTTCCATTGCCTCAGAGTGATTGCAGAATTCCTATTTATGCCTTTAAACATAAAGAATGTGTGTACCCCTGGCCACAAACAATTCAACTATTTTCTACTCCCTGTTTGATTGACCTACTAACTCACAGCCAGATAATATTACTGGCAAGGGTGTTTTTAAGTATTTGTTAATTCATTCTGTTAGGCCCCTAAGAGGCACCTGGGCTCTAACAGGCACCCTAAAAGAAAAGCATAATCCAGGTATTCAGAAGGAATCCTTCAAGCTGGCACCTGGGAGGGAGCTGAAATCTTTCTTGCAGTCTTAAAAGACTAGACACCTAGAACCATGAAATGTCTCTGCTGTTCCTATCATGTGGGAAACCACCTGAGTCTGCTCTCTCCTGACCTGAGGAACAGGTACATGCAGAGGTTCAGAGCAGAAAAAAAGGCAAATCCTGCTTCATTCCAAGGCAGCCCTACAGGGAATTTGCAAGCAAACGCTGTAGTAGTTTCACTGTTTCCAAATGCTTATTCTAGTCTATTTTTGTCTTACTAAAATACTTAATTTCCTCTCCAGAGTCATCTGTAAAATTAATTCATTTTTGATCTCTTTGGTCCCCTTTTTGGGTAATTTGTGTATTCCAATGTCTGTGTCCTATTTAGTGACTTGTATAGTGCATTGTTTTGCAGTTGCATTAACACTCACAGTCTAAAAATACAAAGTCTGTTCACCAGCTTTCTTGAGTCTTTGCCCAAAACCCATTTTTCATATGACAGTAGGCAAACTTACGACAGGAAAAGAAGAAGAAAAGATTTCCTTGTCCCATTTTTTGTCTCAGCAAAGGTAAACCAAAAACTGAATGGGCGATCCTTCTTAGAAATAGTAATTTAAGTCTTGACAAGCTCTAGATAATTGGATGCAGTTGTGAAAATTAATTAGATTTAAATATACAGTGTGAATGTTTTCAATGGCTTTGACCTTTTAGGAAGCATCAGAAAAATCTCTGTGGGATCTCTCTTGATTTCTCTTTTCTAGATGTTTCAGGTAATAAATTGATCTTTTGGATGTATTTCTTTCCAGCAGAGCAGGGTAAATGACCCCTTTTCCAGTGAAACTTAGCACTTCACGTAAACTAAGCCTTTGAACTCATTTCCAATCAAAAATTCCTAGACCTGCTGCCTAATTCAAAAGTTTAAAATATATTCTACAGCTATTATTTGATATGAAATGTTTCCAATTGCATGATGAATTTAATTATTGCAGACTTTGCAATGATCTTGCCTCATTCTCATGAAAGAGCATGGAAAAAAAATTTCCATCTTTGTGATTTATTTACTAATAAAAGCACCTTCTATATTTACACGAGTAAGTGTTTATGTCAAAAACACTGTTGAATTTCTCCAATGAATATGAAAAAATGAACATTCTTTCTACTAACTGCTGAAAAAGGGACTCAGGTTCAATCCAAATCACTTCAAAAACCTGAACAAAATAAAATGGAATTAATCTGAGCAACTAATCTGCAGAAATCACAACCTGGCCATGGACAGTGAGTGAAGAAAAGCAGATTCTAGGCGTCCAAAGCACATTATTCAATCCACAGGACTCATCATCCAGGCATATTTGCCTCATTCTGCATTGCTGAACTTCATTAGGTTCTCCTTCCTGCCCCTTTGGAAGATGGGAGTGATGTTGGCCTCCCTCCAACCATCAGGCACCTCTCCCCCTCTCTGTGATTTGTCCAAGACGATGGAGAGTGGCTCTGACAGCTCCCTCAGCACCTGTGGGTGGATCCCACCAGGATTCATGGATTTGTGGGTGCCAAGCTGATGTGCATCCCTCAGCACCTGTTTCCTTTCCCTGAAGGGTTCCTTTCTCTGGCCTGTTCTTACCTCCGAGCTCTGGGGCTCCCAAGAGCCGTTCTCAGAAGTGAAGAGTCAGGCCAAGAGGGAATTCAGCAATTCCACCTTCTCTGTCTTTTCCATCACCAGCACACCCATCTGATTCAGCAGCAGCCCCACATTTTCCCTTGGTTAGGTGGGATATTGGGAAGGAATTTGTCACTGTGAGGGTGGGGAGGCCCTGGCACAGGGTGCCCAGAGAAGCTCTGGCTGCCCCTGGATCCCTGGAGGTATCCAAGGTCAGGCTGGACATGGCTTGGAGAAACCTTGGATAGTGGAAGGTGCCCCTGCCGATGGCAGGGGGTGGCACTGGATGGCTTTGAAGTCCCTTCCAGCCCAAACTCTTCTGAGATTTCATTATTCTCTTCTGGAAAAAATGGAAAATTAACCAGCTGAAGCCACTTCTGGCTCTCTGCTTTCTGATGGCTCACCTGCAGATTATTTCTCCTAACAAGGAAGTGTTTATTTAGAAATAAGCACCTTTTATAAGCACTGCACTCTCCTCTCCTCCAGCGTTTGCCACATATGTTCATAATAAAAAGCAAGTCATGCATGCCAATTTTTTCATCCATTAAAAACACTTTTTGATTCATTGTACCTTTGCAGAAGGAAGCAGTGAGTTTCAAACCCCACTTCCTTGGTATTTTAGTTATATGATGAGTGACTTTGCCTATTGACCTCTGTATTATCTTCCTTTCAATGAAACTTTCAGTTCAGATCAATATAAAAATAAAAAATTGTCCCACCTGCTGGGTTTGGAATGTTTTTTGTCTTCTGATTTAGAAAGGAAAAAAGCTATCAACGGAGATTAAAAAAACCACCAGAGGAGATCTGATGAGTCAGTGATAAATCTACTTAATGTTTGCCACTGAGCAATTTCTGTTCTGACAAATTTAACAGCTGACAATAAAGTGCTTTTAATGGAATAAATTGGGTAAAATTCAATCCCCAAAGGCTTCAGGCAAGCCCTGGTAAGCATCTCATATTTTCATGAGATCATATAGCTCTTGATTTAACTCAAAGCAAACCTGACAGTAGCTTTTCACAGTATATAAAGATATCTGTCTCCACCCCTAGCAGGCTACTTTATTTGAGTTGATTATCAAGAAAACAGCAGTCCAAATTACAATTTCTTTCACAGCTTCCTGTCACTATTCTAAGTGTAACAGCCAAATTTTATGGGCACATCAAAAACAGCAGCAAAGAATTTTTTTCCAAAGTTTGGGAAAAAGCCTCAACCATTATGGTCACCCCAATGGGATTTTCAGGTTCCTTGTCAGACCTCTGTAGTGATCCTGGCATTACTGACCTAGACCACAACCACTCTGAACATCCCAAAAATGGGATTAGACTGTCTTGAAACAATTCAATGTATGAACTAAAAAAAAAAAAAAAGGTGGAGATGTCTATCTGTTTAAGTAGAGAAGAACATAAATTCAGGAAAAGAATATAAATACAAATATCTTGTCAGTTTTAATACAACTGGATTGTTAATGACATCCTGGTTACAGACACTTCATTTAGAGTAAACCTGTTGCTATCTCAGATGTGAGAACACAAATCTGCCCTATTTCTATCTCTTCTTTCATCTTTTTACTTCCAGGCTCAGAAAAATTTGAAAGCACGTTGAGAAAAAGTTGCACATCATTAAATGATTTCAACCCAAGTTTGCTGCAGAAAAGGGAAACTCTTCCCTACCTCTCCCCACTGTGAGCTCCAAACAGGAGCACTGAGGACAGTAGGAATTAATTAGGAGTATTTAGAACATTTTAATTGGGCTCCTTTACCAAGATGTTAGTGCCACGACTGTCATATCATCTGAGGATGTGCTGTTTAAGGTTTCCATCCTTACAGCTGGGGTTGGGAGGGAAAACCTGTCTTTCCTTTTAACTGAGCAATCTTGGGAAGTATTCTAAGATGCCATCTCCTGGATAACCTCCAGTGAGCAGGTTTAAGGGCATATGGAGCTTACATAACACACAAATGCTGAAGAACTGTTCTTAAAAGAAAAGAAAAAAAAATTTCAACAAACCTGATGCCATTTTTCTTTCCAGAAAAGAAATGTGGCCTGAATTTAATGTAACTTCCCTCTTTATAATGAAAAAAATGCCAGCATATGCCTCTTGGGAATTTGCAAGAAATCAAAACAGCATTTGATTTATATGTAGGAAAAATATTCTATTTAATCCATAATCAAAAATTACTGAGCAGAAAAATTTAGCAAGAGACTTCTGCCATTTTAACTGTTTAAAGGTAAATTTCAGTCACAGAGAGGCTCAGAACAAAACGCTTCATTTGAGAGCGTGGTATTTCATTTAGATCATTCCTCCAAGTGTCACTTCTGTGACATTACATTCTCAGTACTGGTGATATGAGAGGAAGCTCATAAAAGGTGGGAGAAAATCTAGCTAGCTGTACTAGAGATCAGTACAAAGTCCTTGAAGGGAATTTGATGCCACAGCCTATTTCTGTCTGAAGAATGGCTAAAAGTCTTGACTCTGTCAAGATTAAATTAGAGACCCAGGGGCCTTGAAGGGAATTTGGAGCTTGTTACAGCCTTCTATGTCCTTTAGGAGCTTTCTCCAAGAGCTACATGGAAGTGTGCAAGAACCCAGCCCTCCTAGAATGTGATTACTTTGTTTGCTGCAGGAGAAAGCTCATGGGCAAGGGCAAGGAGCATCGTCAGGAGAAGAAATTGCAGGGCTCAGAAGTTGACAAGGCGAGAACTTGGATGAAATCTGCTGCTCCAAATGTGTCACTGATAGGGGGAACCCAGTTCTGGAAAAGCAGGCTGCAGCAGGAGATGTTGTTTCTGTCAGCAATTAGGAGCATTTGTGTAAAAGTGCCTGTACACTGCTCTCACGCTGAAGCACCGTGCTACGTTTCAGTGGCACGGCAAGCCCTGCTCGTCTACAAACATTTCTCATTAGGAATTAATCACTTCTGGGGTTTATAATCATTGTGGATTAAACATTTTGCTGTGGCCTGGGACACATGTGGTGTCCTTATGTTTTTTTTTCACCACCACTGAAAATGTGTGATTTCTTGTTATTAGTACCACTTGAATTATCAAAGTGCCCATGAGCCCCAGTTATGGGCATGGGCCCCAATGCACTTGGTGCTGTTAAATAGGAAAATGAGATCTAAAATTCTTTAAAATTTGGGATCAAGATGATAGGCAGCAGCTGAATACAAGCCAGGAAGACTGGTCAGCACACCTGACAATGCCTTAATCATCAATAACCTGTTGGATTTAGCTGTCAACATCCAAAACCCTGAAATTTTTCATTAATTTTAAAGATTATTTTTTTTTTAACTTCATCAGTCTTTGGTGTTGGCAATACTATGGCATCCAGAATGTAGACCTACATGGAATATACACGGTTTCTGACCTGCCACCCACTCTTTCTAAACTTTTAAGAAGGTGCTTAAAAAGTCTCAAAACAATCCAGGCAAAAAATAGGTAGGTATGTGATCTCTGCTTCCCAGAAAATCTTAAGACTTACTCATCCTAGGTTTAAGAAATCTTGATACAAAATATCATCTACATCTGTCATGTATCTATATCTTTATATCTATCAACCTGAACCTCCCCCAGCACAGCTTGAGGCTGTTTCCTCTTGTCCCATTGACAGTGAGATAAATTTAAAAATTAACCTCAGAAATAAAAAACCCTCACTGGTTAAAAGTCTCTATTTCCTTTAGATATCTTCACAGATTCAAGAAAAGCAAATGCAGAAAATGTTGTTGGTAATTTTGGTCAATTAAATCTCTGCCAAGAGTTTAGAATGTCAGGTACTGTCCACACCAGGACATTTGTGGCAGTGCATGACACAGCTGGCTGAGTAATAGTTCTGGCAAGACCGAAAATTCAGGTTCCCTCTGGGTTCAAAATCCCCAAAAGACTGTTCCTGATATGACATAACCCTGGATGTGATAATCTGGGGAGCCTGGAAGAGCCAGGTTTGCTCACTGAGAAGCAGAGCAGCACTGAACAGTGGGAGGACTCCGTGTGTGTTAAAACAAGACTTAGAAAAACACTTGGCTATTAAAGTGAAATGCAATCCTGCTGCCTCCACATCAGCAGGAACACATGTTGTACAAGCAGAACAGAAATTGCTAAATAAACTCTGAAGCAGCTTCACTATTTAAAATGAATAGAATCCAGCAAAAGGAGTGTTTAGTACAGTTCCCAAACAGAATCTCCCACTTGCCAGAATGTGCCCCTGAGTTGATTTGGTTTGCTGTATCCAAATGCCACAAGTGCATTTGTCTGCCTGAGCTCAGAGCCTCTTTTCAAACTCTGTGTATCTGGGTAGAGGGCATCAAACATCCTACACCTCACCCAAGGTGTTGGGCTGGGCAACAATCTGGAAATTACCTTACACTTTTTGAAAATTATCTCTGCAAAGATGCAGTTGGAAATGGTGCTGCCAAGATTCAAAGGAATGACACTGAAACTCATGAAAAGATCAGATTTTTAAGATAATCAATCAGAGACTATAATCAGACACTATAAAGAGAAAAATTCCAGACTATATCCCAGTCATTGTGTGCAAATGGAGCAACAAACTTCCATGTTTACATCTTGGCAAGTAAAATCCATAGTGAGAGGTAAACAGGGGAATACAGAAATATAGAAAGTGGAGAAAAAGACACTGACTCCCTGTAACTTCTGCACCTTGGAGAGTTTTCATTAGAGATGGCATTACCACTGCAGTAGCTCAAGGAAATAACTTTAAAAACACCCTCAGATTGTATTCTAAGATCAGCTGCAATTTTTGTAGGTATTTCCAGTGATATCTTTGTAGATATTTTCATGATGTCCCTGGTCCCATCCAAACTAGATTATCTGACACACATCATATGCTCTAAAGGGTTTGAGTCCCTCACAATGTTGCATAATTTTCAAGATCTAAACTGCTCTCAGATTTAGGCTTCTAAAACAAATTCTTTTTTTTTAATCCAGTTTTGTAACCCAGCCAGCATCAGTAATTCTTTGTGTGTATAAATATATATGATATATGGACATCTTAACACACTAAAAATTGAAGATGTGGAGGATTTGAATCAACAAAATTACCAGCATTTCCACAGCCTTCTTCCCTTTGCTTCTGCCTTGAAATTCTAAAGCATACTAGCAAATAAAATAATATTAAAGGAAATAAATAATATTAAAGAATAAATTTCCCTGTTTATATGAAAAATACAGAATGTGGAGTGCTGAGCTAAAAGGCTTCAGCATAGACCATACTAAAAGTCTTTTTATTATCAGTTGAGATCTCTTAAATACTGAAATTTCTGAAAGCACTGTTCACCAATCTTTCCTAAAAATCATCAAGATAACATTTAGAAGAAGATGCTCTACATTTTTTTTGTTCTATTATTAATGCTGTTCCTCAGCCTTACCTCCAAGAGAGTTTGCAAGGTAAATTGCAAGCACAAGCGGAGGCAAGGCTAGGGATTGCCTTGCAGGGCTGCCCTGCAGCACAGCTGGCAGCCCTTCTGCTCAGCCCTGTGATGTGGTTACTCCTTCCTCTCCTAAGCACCAGATTCCTGCTCCTGCAATGTGCCAAAGCAAACAGCTGGGGTTGAAAAGGAATCCTTCTGTGAGAGTGCTTCATCAGATCGGAGCTGCTGGGGAGGAGGCCAGAGTCACCCAGGGGGCACGGGGCAGAAAAGGCAAGAAGCTGTGGCAAGAATGATTTTTTTTCCCCCCCCTCTGTATATATTTCTGTAGTGAATTGGTATTTATTATATGTTCATGTTGTATGTAATGTGAGATGCTGTGGCAAGAAAGCCAATCAGAAAGGGATAAATCCTGAGAGAGGAACAAGTGGTCCAAAATGTAGAAGAATTGCAAATGGGGAGAAAAACCACAGAAATGTTAAAGGGCAGAAATGTAAATCCATTACAGCCAAGCTGAAGTGCCAAAATAGGATGAATGTGGCCAAAAATACCAGGAGAGCCCATACTTTTATGTATTTTGGCAATTCTGCCTCTCACCTGGCTCTAACTGGAAAATGTAAATGAATATGAATTCAATAATAAAAAAGAGAAGCAAACATTGCAATAGAATTCCTCCACAAAAGGTTCATTTCATGCTTGGTATATAAAACACAGTTCAGGTGTATCAGAAATTATCCAGCTGTCACAAAATTTTGACAATGATGTTGAGAGGATAATCCATATTCAAAAATCCCCTGAACTGCTGCCTAACTGCCTAATCTCCAATTCTACTCCAACTGCAAAATTTTACATACCTGGCACCAGAGAAGAGTAACAAGGGACAAAGTATCTCCTCTCTTGATGCTAAATATTTGGAATCATGCAATGGCTTCCTATCACTTATAATATTAAATGCTTTGTATTGGATTAATTGATAATTAATAATTATATTATTGCAATCATCATAATTTTCAGTACTGTGCAGCTGAAACATAGTTTAGCCACAAGTAATTTCTATTCTTTTTTCTTTTTGCTTCTTTTTAATTCCCATGCCTTTTTTTTTTAAATTAATTTTTATCATGTTTTCAGGCCAGAGATACTTTTATTTCACTATGCAGAAAACAGAGAAATCAGCTGAGTTGTGCCAAAAAGCTGGAAGACCTTAACTGGCTGGCAGTACAGGAAAACAGAAATATAAATCAGGTTTATCACTTGGAATTTTCATTAGCATCACATAGAGTTTGATAGGCATATTACTGCTGCATAAAAGTGATAAATCTAAGGGGTTTTTCCTATGTTTCAAGCCAAGAAATTCTAAATTTCCTCTTCATGCACCTTTAATTCTTTCAGTCATTCCTCTTCCTTTGACTGGACATCATGCATTATTTTCCCAGACATATTATTACTATTCTGGTTCTAGCCTATTTTATTTGGTGCCATAGTTTTGTCTATAAATTTTCCTTATTCTCCTTATCTATTTTTTATTTATGTTTTTTTTTTTTCCTCCCTGTTTCTATTCGTGTCTTCACTCCTTTCTTGTTGTTTCTGTTCTCTCTGCTCTGCTACCTCTCTAACATCTGTCTGCTTAAACAATTCTCCCTCTCTGTCCTTTGGGCAGAGCCACTAAACATCTGTACACTTCTCCATTTGGGGCAAGGAAGGGGATTCTCCTTGCTAATTACAACACATCAACTTATGAAGGATTTCCAGGGAAAATTCCCCACAGAACCTGTGTGTTTTCATCTCCAAACTCACTGAGCTGCTCTCTTTTTTTTTTTAAAAATTTTTTTTTGGTAAAGCTTTATATTTGAGTGAGCCACAAGCAATATCCTGAACAAAATAATTCTCCTGATGTCTGTTTCCTACCCAGCAGCTATGCAAACAATCGTGGCCCTTTTGCAATTCAAAGGCTGTGTCTGTAGAGTCAGGTATTTAAATGAGTGTTTAGGTATTTAAATGCCTTCCCGAGGTCCCTGAAAATCCCGGACACGGAGGGATGTCTGTAGAAATGAGACAAGTTACCACAAAGAGGAGGGAGGGTTTAAAATAGCTCATTTGTGGGAAGGAAGAGCTTCCTGCTGTGGCCAGGATGACCAGGCTCACCCAGCCATCCCTCTGGATGAGCTGTTCTGTGCCTTTTGAGGCTCCTTGTCACCACTTCTGACCCAGCAGCAGCTGGATTTAGACACGACTTCAAACACCCCAAAGATCTGTGCTACTCCACAGGTGCTGCATGTCCATCTCTCCTGAGTCCTTCCTATCCTGCAGAGACATTGTTTTGAATGCATTTACTCAGTTAGAATCAGAATTATAGAACGTCCTTGGTGTGGAGGGATATCACCAAATCCAACTCCTGCCTCTGCACAGCACATGAGAATCACCGTGTCCCTCAGAGCATTGTCCAAAACAAGAAGATCAGTGATAATAATTCCAGCAGTTCCTCTTTAATTGCAATTCTCAATTATTTTTTTATCCCCCAGCCTTTGGCAACGTTTAAAAAGATAGCAACTATTTACATAAACTTGTCTGCATGGGCAATTTCCCCAGCAAGTAAAGAAGCTCATTAACATATCTTGGAGATGTGACTGTGTGCTTTGATTTCTGATTTCTTCTAGGTGCTCCACAGAGCTCTCCAGGAAAGCTCATCCTTTCACCCAAATTATTTTGTCAGAGATATTTAGCCCAGCCACACGTTGGTTCTTGTAAATGCCATCTGTTCCACAACCCAAACCCAGTGACCCTTTGCAGTCCTTGCTGCTGGGAATGTGTTGCCTCCTGCACCTGATCCTTGGACTGCAGCCAACTCAGCTGACACAACCCCCATAATCCTGCCTCACAAACCTCAGGAAGAGAAACTAAACCTGAAAAGTTCCATTGCAGTAAAGATGATTTCCACCAGCTTCAGCTTTGTCAATCCCTAATCCTAACCTCCCTGCTCCCTGGCAGGGGTTTTGCATGGAAATAACAAGACCCCTGCCCTTCCCCTTCAGTAGCCACACTGAAACCAGTCCATTGCTTCACAGTCCCTTCACAGCTGTGCTTGGCATCCTATCATAAAAATCTTCCTCCAGATCTCAGACATATTGCAGAAGATTCAAGGGATAAAGGCAATATAAAGCTGGAAGTTGGCCAATGAGGAAAAACCTATTTGTTTCACTGGCCTGATGAACATTCATCTATTTAAGACCAGGCTGAAAGAGGTCCCTGGAGGATGATCTAATAAACCTTTAAAAGTGTCACCTTGCAGTCAGCTTGCTTTATTGTCAGTAAGTCAATGATGGGACACAGAGCAGAATCTTAACAGCCAGCACAATGATTTAAACATCCATTTAAGGGAGGTTTAACTGGTGCTTGCCCCCACTTCTACATGGGTGATATGTGCTATTTCTTGCATTTTTATGGGGTTACACAACATCAAGTTCATGTGGTTTGCTTAATGCTGGTACAAAACACAGCTTAGGAGGATGCAGCAGAAAATCTGTTTTGCAGATGTTTGATCTTGCTTTTCCTAGCTAGCTTGGGTTTTCATGCATGAGTGGAGGGAGGTGGTGGTTTCAGAGATTCCTCTGCTGCTGATCATGTTTACTGCAAATTACAGGGTAATAATTCCACCACAGCCTTCTACCAAGGACAAATTACGATGAGAGACTCCATAATTAAAACTTTCTTCTGACTAGTTGTAGGTGAAGCTACTGGCTTCTCTTCTTTTTAAGGTCAACTAACACCACCCAATCTTCATGAAAAGAATTTTACCAGACCATTTGAAAAGAGGTTTCCAAAGCATGTTTCCAAATGCTTTGGAATTCAAACTGCATAATTCAAGTTTTCCTGAGACATTCTTGTCACAGATATATATTCTGCTAGCCCCTGATAACGTCCACATCATGGCAAAGACAGGTTTTAAAAAATTTGTTCATGCATAGGAAAAGTTTCTTAGACTTGCTGGTCCATATTGTGTCTGGGCACTGAACCCTCACAGAAGTTCAGACTCATTTCTGATTCTGAAACAGAAATTCCCAATATCTAATCATGTGGTGGTATTTGTGCAACACAATTTGAAGTTTCTGTAGGTAATTGTTTCAATGGCCTGATATTGCAGCAGTCCTGCACACCTTGCCTCTGGTTTGGCCAGGGAAAGAAAATTCTGACTTCAGGAGACACCAGACTGCAAAGACAGATGAAAAGGCTCTGTGGATGTCATACAAGAGTGAGGTTAATATCCCAGTAAAGTCAGGAAGCCTGGTTATATATTAATGATCAGATGTTAAACTTCAGGAGGCCACCTGTACTTCTATGCTATTGGCATTAGTCAAAAATTAGTGCTTGGACTTTTTAGCAAAATGATGGGTCATATTTTCAAATTTTAATATTAAACCTGTTGGAACTGGTTCTGAGAATTTGAATAATAAAATTGTCCTCATCCAATCAAGAAACAGAACCAGTCATTCATACACAATTGTAAACCTTCACATTTCTGACAGTCACAATTGACCAAAATATATTTTCACTAAGTATTTGACAAATAATTTTCAGTAATTAAGAGTACACAGACTACAGAAACCCAGTTCTGCAAAAATTTGCCTTCGCAGTCAAATGCAGGGCTGAAATGTCTCTTAAAATTATGAGATATTTTTCTAATTCTTCCAGTTCTCCTGTATCTAAATGCAGTCAGATACTACAGCAATGAGCCCCAATACACATTATTTTATGTATATACACAGTCAGACTATTTTCTTTTAGTTATTAACACCATTTTCAAACAGTGTCTTCGTTATATCCCCATAGCTGAATTACTGGCAAGAACAAGTTACAAACACCGGGGAGGCTCCTGAATGCTGAGCTGCATTTTGGCTGAATATATCCATTTTTTAACAGGCATCTCAAACCACCACCAATTCAAACTGTAATTAATGCAAGCATTCTTACCACACTAACCAAAAATAATGGGAAATTGAGGGCCAAATTTTTCTCCTCAGACCAGAATAGAAAGAAGCCCAATGTGTTCCTTCCTTAGTTTGATCTCTAAATGTAAGCCCTGTATGCACTCAGATCAGACCAAAACAGGTTATTCCCAGTTTCTGCTTTCGCTGCAACTACACCCCTCCCTCCACACACACTCTCTGGATGCAGGGAGAGATGGTAAAACATTAATAATTTTAGTTAGATTTAGATTTTTCTTCTCCTGGGAAAGCTGTCAGTGTTTAGCGATAGTAGCACTCATTACTCAAACATTTAAAAATACCTCTTTTTATCCACAGCAATTATCAAGAACAAAGATAAAGCAGCAGAAGACACTTGCTTTATTCCCACAGAAGCAGTACCACGTTAATTTGAGGTCAAACACCGAGTTGGAGGTGTTGTATTAAAATTTAACCTCTGGTTCTAAACTGTCTCACGTGAGCACGCAGGCGAGTCACGCACATCACCATGGGAGTGATTTGGAGACACTTAAATCATTGACCTGTAACCTGGGAATGACTGTGCTGGTCAAACATTGGCTCTCCTGGTTAAAAAACCCCAGAGCACAGCCTTTGAGGGCAGGCAGGAGGGGAATGGTAATGTCATTTTCCTAGCTGTCAGACGAGGGGCTGCAACTCTCCCAGCTTTGGGCATGAAGCACAAAATGTGCAGAAATAACTGAGGACAATCAGAGGTGCTGCAGCAAATAACCCCAATGCAAACATCACTTCATTGGCAGGATTCCAGAGATCAAGTGTCTTGTGGCCCAGCTATAAATGAAACTGACTTTCTGCTCTTTTAGCTCTACACCAGAGGACCAGCAACTGTAATTTTGCTGTGGCACCCAGACCATAGATCTGGGCTGCAGATGCCATCCTAATATTCCCTAGTTCTTTTTCAAGGCCAGATAATTCAGTAGTTTGTGGGGAAACACTGTGTTTGTCAGACAGCAAGAGAATACTTGGCACCTGTACATCTTTTTCTACTGTCTCCTCTCTTTCTGGTTGATTCACAACTCAACTACTTCAATTTATATATATATATAAATAATTCAATTTATATTTCTTTTCAGTGAAAACTGAGAGCTCAAGTCCATATTTAATATTCCTGATTGTGACTCAAACTAGTTAATTAAATGATTACATTTAATTACTAGGTAATTAAATGACTACATTTAATTTTTTGCACACATTTGTTTCCTGGTGCCACCTGGGGAATTGCTGCAGACATTCCCTAAGACAGGCATTCCCAAGAAACAAACAGCTCTGGCTGCATCACACTTAAAAACATGAGTCTCACACAATGTTTTATGATATCAGTATTTTAAACTAAAATATTTCTAAGAACATGACATAACTTTTGGGGAAAATAATCTACTTGTTTGCATCAGCAGTACAATTGTCACGATTTCTGCCAGCCAGCCAAGTGCAGCAGCAGCCCATGAAGTTTTTGCTAGTTCTCTAAGAATTTGCTCCATCTTTTGCCTTGTTGACTTCCAAATCTAAAGTAACTGTATTATCTCCTGTAAGTATTAGTACAGCAGCTATAATTTAGCACATTTCCTTCTCTGTTAAAAAATTTGTACATTTTTCCTGTGAGTTTTGATATGGTTTATTTTCATATTTGCCCACAGCCCTATTCTGGTTCTCTCTATACCAAGGAAATACCAGCTAAAAGAAAGTACAACATCACGTTGGCTCTGTTGTGAGCAGAAAATCAACTATGTGGTTAATACAGTCATTTCTCAGGGGGAAAAAAGGAAGAAAGTGGACATCAGTCTATAAAGTCTCAGAAATGTGGCTGTATAAAGCAGAGGACAGTTTGAAGGCAGCTGATGGATTGCTGCAGCCCACAAGTAACTCCTGTGATCAGACTCTCATTGGCACTGGACGCTGAAAATCAGTTTGGCAGAAATTAGGCTGAGAAAATGCTCAAGTTTCAACCACCCCTTGGTTGTGTAAAAGCTCCTCCTGTTAAATATCAGAGCATTGAGGTGGTGGAACAAAGAGAAGGATGGCAGAGAAAAGCATGACAAAGTGTGTGGGAGCTGTTTGTTTATCTGCCTCCCTTCTTTAGAAATGAATCTCCAGAAAGACTTCCCTGCAATCTCTTTAAAAACATTAGATAGTGGCTCTCTTTCACTCCAGCCATGGCCCTGGGGGAATTCAGTTGTTCCAGCAGCAGATCCTGGCCCACAAAAGCATCATCAGCCTTTCAGATTGTGAGCGAGGACACAAGCTCCAAGGATCTGATAAGGCCCTCACTGCCAGGTTCTCTGGGGAAAAGGATGCTTTGCTACTTTATGTCACTAATTAAACCCAAAATGTCCCTGTCCTGGTGGCTGGGTGGGCTGCCAAGATCCAGTGCTCTTCTTTTGTGTGTCCCTGACCTGCCATTGATGTCAGCTGCCTCAATTAGCCTGCCAAAAAAGTCATAGGGCAGGGGGGACCCTGCCAGACACGCAGCATCCATCCACTCCTCTGCTGTTTGGAACAAGAGAAAAACAAACATTTAACTCTTTTATGTGTCTCCATCCTTTGCTGCTTTCCTTTCATAAGACCAGTCCATGTGTCAATAGTCTCCTACTTCTTGTTCCTTTTTTGTCCTTCTAGACATGATTTTTTTTCTCAAGGTGGGACACCAGACTGACAGAATTTCCAGCAAGAATGGCAGATTTTATTCTTTTTTTCCTACAAAACTGTCCTCCAGCACTCACAGCACAACCAACCAACCAAATCCAACACCCTGGGAAGGAGCACGTTTGACATGAGCACAAGTTCCTATCAATATATTCCCTATAGCCATTTTCCTTTTGCAGATAAATCACTTAAACCTCTAAAGTCTCAGGAAAGGCTGAACTTCAGGAGAAAATCTCCATCTCTTAAACAGTCACAGTTATATGAAGATCTCTTCGTCTTTTAATGCAGATTTTTAAAGGATTACCTGAGTTTTCCAATAAAAAAGGATCTAATTCAAAAAGTAATCAAGGTTTAGTTATATTGTGGAATTTATGTTTGGTACCTTTAATAAACCTGTTCAATAATGCTTGGTCTGAGGATATAAAACAAAAAATGCCTTCCTTTGATGGCACTGATTTTTGAGAATGTATTATTCAAGTAAGAAACCACTCTTTTTCTATAAGATTTTGGCCTAGTAAACACATCTGTAGCCTTTGATGAACAAAGAAAAAGAATAGTGAAAGAAAAAGTAGAATAAAGAATTTTAATCCTTGAATTGCACAGCTATCCTACATTTGGCAAGCAGTTTTAGGCTCCAGCCAAGTTTTGATGACTGAGAAAGATCTCTGTGTGAGTTTCACTGGTGAGAGGACCCAGTCCTATAAATCCCCTGGATACTCACAGAGAATAAAAT
Organism: Rhadina sibilatrix; assembly: GCA_013400275.1. Classification (NCBI taxonomy): domain Eukaryota; kingdom Metazoa; phylum Chordata; class Aves; order Passeriformes; family Phylloscopidae; genus Rhadina; species Rhadina sibilatrix. The sequence goes on along the minus strand of VWYO01001131.1, from coordinate 206,197 downwards.
GATCCATGCTTGCTAAAGGGGATTGGAATGGAATTATCTGAAATATCAGAGTCTGAGATAAAGACTGGTAACATAATTTGCCATCTTCTTTGCTAAAAGCACAAATTATATGTTCTGTCTTTAGTCTTTCAAGCAAGGAGGCTGCATCCAACATTCCTTTGCAGAATCCTTCCAACACACAGCAAGATTTCTCTGGAAATATTATGATTGCTTGCTGATGTAAGTAGTGAATATATTCCCCTCTTGATGGCCATTGCACCTTCCTCTGACAAAATTTCCTGACTCTTTGGGTGGGTGTCTTCCAGATCTGGCTGAGATAATGAATTTTCTCCTTGGTAGCTGGTCTGGTTTGAATTTAGAATGAGAATGGTGTTGATAATGATGTTTGAGTGGCTGTCAGGGTTAAACCACAACACTTGTCACTTCTAAAGCTGTCACCACAGAACTTGTCACCTCCAAACCCGCTCCTCTTCCTTCCCCAGAGTTCTTCTCAGCAGCCCATGGCAAGGATCCCACAGAACACACAGAAATAGGATATTTCTGTGCTCTGGGGTTCTGCCAGGGTCCCAGATTTAGGATTTTTAACACATAAGACAAGCCAGTGGTGCTTGTACTGGGCAGGGCTGCAGCAAATTTCAGGTGTCCAGCTCTCTTTGTCCCCAGCCACAGCTCAGTCACCCCTCCTGGGCACAGATTTCAGTGTCTCAGGTGATTTTATCTTATTGGTTTATTCCACTGACCTGTTACTCTGCAGTGAATTTGTTCTGAAATACTTAATTTGTGAACCAGAGTGAACATTCATGGGAGCATTTACAGCCCAATGCCATACCATGGTTTTTTTTTTCTGAAACAAACCCAGCCAAAAGAAAAATCTAACATCAGAATGCAGTAAGTTTTCCTTATTTTCTCTCCAACTTTTACAGTGAGGAATTTTTTAGAGGAGTAGCCAGAGGGAATAAATGGATTAAAGTCACAGCTTTCCATTGTTCCAGTTGTAGCTGAAACAAAATGAAAAGTGATACAGAAAACATCCCAACTCTCTCCAGAGCAACCCTTGCTGCACCAACAGAGCTGATGTTTATTTAAATATTGAAGGGTGGATAACAACAGAATAAAATTACCTAAAGCATTTTGTTGCATGTTGACACAATCTTAATTAACTCAATATCAACAAAACTCAAGCACACATGAAGAGAAAAGCAGCTTGAGACTTAAATAGAAAGAATAATAAACAGCATTGATTCAAAGAAGATGAAGCAAAATATTTTTAGGATTCAAATGCATTTAACACCCTAAACAATACTGTTTTATTTACAAATTCATTATAAATTCTAGATAGGGGGATTGTGTTGATACATTGAGGTAACTTAAAAGGGAAAAAAAAATAGTAAAAATCATAAATGGTGGGACTGTATCACCCATAAGGCTGTGCCATAAAGTCTAACATTCATGGCATCATAAATTAGAATTATATTGATATTGAATTAGGATGATGGAAAGTAAGAGGGGTGAATTAGGGTAGAATGAATTAGGCAAGATGGTAACAAAATAATGGAAAAGCAGGAACATGGAAAATATGATCCTTCCAATAGTTAGGTAATGTATTGAAAAGCAGAGCAGATGAAAATTGTGTACATACACACATTAAAAAATTCTCACACTTGCTGCCAGGAATCTTAATTTTGCCCAGAGCCATGGATTATTAATAAAATAGCCCAATCTAAACACAAATAAATCCATCGTGTTCGGAAGATGAAAGAATTATAAATTGTTGTAAAATACCATTTCTCTGAATTGAGCAGCATCCAAGTCAACTTTATAAGCAACAGCTGTGAAAAAATTTGCATGAAAAAAAAAAATTCAGAAACAAAAGCCACCACACAGTTGGGGAATAGATGTTCTGGGCTGTTGCTCTCTTGGCTGCCAGAGCAAATATTTGGTGTCAACACGGACAAATAAATATTCTATGTCTGAGTCACCATTTCAAGCACAGAACTGCTCAATCAATGGCAATGTGTATTAATAGGATTGCAATTCTTTCCCAGCATTGTCAATGTATAAGCAAGAGCCTTCAGGAAAAATAAACAATAGAGGCTGTCCATGTGCAAAATGTGAAGGGAAAGGTTTTGGGTTGCCATCAGTGTTGCTAATTTTTACTCTTTAGGTGTGCACTTTCTAAAATTTTTAAAGAGATGCCTCTGCCTAAATTAAGGTGCATATGAAGTCAATAGTGTGGATTTTATTTAATAATAAATGTGAAAGATTGAGAGACAGATAGGGAAAGAGGTGGTGGGGGAGAGAAAGAGAGTGGCAGAAACAGATTAGGTAGAAAATATCACCACTCCATGGATCCCAAGTAGCTGTTTTTCTCCTGTTGTTGTTGTTGAATTGTAGTGTGCAAATGGCTTAAACACTTGTACAGATTCAACAATGATTTTATTCTTTCTTTTCCCCCAAGCCTTCATTATGTCACTTGGTGCTCTCTGGTACCAGGCTGATGAAGGAATAACAGCCATTGCTAAACTCTCCAGAATGCTGAGAATGCTTTCACTTTCCATTTTATGGCCACTCTGAATTTGTATTTGACAATTTTGGTTCAAGAAACATGTCCGTGTTGACTGGGTTAGCAATTATTTTCTAGTAAAATAAGTTCGGGATTAGTATAAATTCATCTTTCTTGAGCTTCCTGAGTCTTCAAACCAACAAATCTCTGCTTTTTGTTGGTCTAATGATTCACAGACAGCAAGTACAGTCTCTTTTCATCTAAGAAAATCACAAGAAAAAGGATTTTCGTGCACATAGCACAGCAAAACAAACAACTTCACCAACAAACCAAGACCAAAACACTCTCACAGAGATAGCCCCTCTTTGGGGTTTCATTCTTAAACAGGGAAAAGCAACAATTTTTCTGAATGAAAACTATACTAGCGTTTTTTTTTTCATCTCAGGACAAACTTCCTTTATCCTCCTAGCAATTGTATCCCAGTCTTTTTCTTGTATTCCTGCATAAGTTCTTGAAACAAAACATTATCCACAGAAACCTGGACATCTAACACCAGAACAGTATCAGCAAAGGTATGAATATGAAAAACTTTGACAGTGGAAGCAAAGGGCAATTTCAGTAGCAGATAGTTAGTTACATGGGTGTCTACAGCACCTTTCCAAAACAAGAAGAAGGAGTGCAATTCAAAGTTTGAAGAAGCAAAACTGCTCTGGTGTCTACAGCACGTTGGTTTTGGGGTTTTTTTTTTGTTGTTGTTTTTGGTTTTTTTTTTTTTTGTTGTTTGTTTTTTGTTTTTTGTTTTTTTTGTTTTTTTGTGTGTGTGTGTGTTTTGTGTTTGTTTGTGTGTGGTTTTTTGTTGGTTCGTTTTGTTTTGTACAAAATCTTCAGTGTTTACCTCAGTCCTGTGGGGCCCAGGACTGAGAAATCCATGCTCAGCCCTCCACGCTCTATAAAGACTGAAACTTAATAAAATGTATTCCATAACTATAGTGGGTTTTTTCCCCAGTCCTTTGCAGATGATAGTCTCTATAATAGTTGTGTCTTCCCAAGCCCTTTCTGAACACTGAACAGGAATTATCCTGACTCTCCCTTACCTATTTTAAGGCCTATTCTGCAAAGAAATGGATCTCTCCATCTATTCCCAGGATTTTCACAACTTTCCCACACAGTTCCCTGCTCAGGACATCTTGAGCAGCTTAGCCCAGCCTCAGATCTCAGGGTAACAGAGCTGCACATTTGTTTGCCATTCGTGGAAAGTATAAACAGCTGAGGCTTTAGGAAGTCTATTCACAAGCATGACAGCCTGACAATATTGGGTACATGTGGACATTGCTGCAACATCCAGCAGCTAATTCAGAGCTTTCTGGGGCTTAGCTAAGGTCTGTTACAGAAGCTTCATATTTTTACAAAAAATCTGTTGCTTTTCATTACCTCACACTCCGCTTGCTACAGGGATTTCAGTCTGGGCTCATCCTTATTTGTGCATGGGAAATTAAGACGAGGAGTCAGGGGCTGCTTGTCTCACTTTTCCAGAAGGCCTAACCCTGCCATGAGAAGTTCTCTGAGACAGTCTTTTGCCAGGTCCCTACAGCTTTTAAGTTTGTTTGAATCCAGATGGGATGTAGGAACAGGTTCTAAGAAATCAGTGTCCCCCAGCTCACTCCATAGGGACAAAATAACCCTGGGGTTATTTGTTCTGGTTTTATGTAATTGTTTTTGATCTTTATTAGTTACAGTTCCTCTAAATGTTTTTTTTTTTTTTTAATCTTGCACGTCACTAATTTCCTCTAATTCCAGACTTTTCTGAGGGCTCTCAAAGTGTGACCTCTAATGTGTAGAAACAGGAGGGGAAAGCTGGGCAGTTCCTCTGTCATTGCCTCTGTGCTGGGGAGAGGGCCCAGACCCCTCATGCCAGCTCACATCAGCACTGGAGCTCCTTTATTTCTGCCATTTCTTCAGGATTAGGAGGTGATGGAGTGCAAGGACATCCTGATGTAAGAGATGATGTGCAGACTTTGAGTAGCCACCTCCCTAAACAATTCCTAGGGAAAAAGTCTCTGTGCCTCACAAGACCATTCTTCACTCCTCATTCAAAAACGAGGTGAGAATGGCAACGTTTTATTACTGCTTACAGTCACAACAAATGTGACAACAACTTCCCCTTTTTGAAATGTCAGTAAAGAGGAAAGAAACCTTTGTGGGGACAACACCACATTTAAGGGCTCTGGCAAGGTCTCAGAGGGACTAGAAGCATTAATATATCTGATATTCACAGTGAAGTCTCTTTTGAGAGGAGCTGGTTGTCCCTAAAGATAAAGATTCAATAACAGTGCCTGTTACACCCTTTTGGGCAAAAAACTTCTCCTGGTGTTTTTGCTCTAAATAAATTTCAATCAGATCCAAATATTCCATCCTTATTGACCGACACCACTCCTTTTTGAATCTAAAATCTAAGGCTCTAGTCATAAAACTGACACATTTTTTGGTTTGAAGAACGCAGGTGTTTGATTTTGCTTAAAAGTTTTTAAAGTTGCTAAAGATTTTATGTAAACACACCTATAACCCCAGGTGAAAAAAAAGCCTCATTGTATATCAAAGCATCCCAGAAAAAAGATAAAATCACTGGTATTTATGTTGAAACTGCAGATAGGCAAATGTTAGTCTTTTCTGTACAGGCAATTTAACACCTAGGCACAAGAATGCACTTAACACTAAAATTTAAATTTAAACTCAGATTGCCTTTGTGTAAAAATTAAATTTTAGGAAATTAAATCCTGCTGCAGGTGGGAATGAGGTTTGTTGGCCACCACGTAAGGATGTAAAGTAGGTGCTGACATGTGACTCACAGACTTAAAGAGTGCTAACATTAAAACTCATTTTACATTTCTGAATACTCTGAACAGAAAGAGATCTTGCACTGAGGCCTTCAAAGTACCTTTATGATGAAAGAATGCACAGCTTGTTTAGAAGAGGGCTTTATATGTTTTAAGGCCTGTTATCTCTTTGATAGTCAATAAGACTTAACTGTTTCTGAAACATTTCCTCACTTCAAGTGAAGGCAACTTGCTGGAGCCAGCTCTTCACTTTTCCTAAACAATCCACTCTAAGAAGATTCTTAAATAAACTTTCATGATTCTTAAATGAATTTAGAATCCCAGAGGGAGGAAAAAGAAGGGAAGATTAGAGATGGGCATGTACTCTCAAGCACTATCTTTTCACACTAACAAAGCTAGTCTGAAAATAAATAACTATTTAACTGCAGTGAACTTCTGCAAGAAATTACTTTAAAACTTTTAATATATGAAGCTGCACCGATTGCCAGAGTATATTGAAAGAATTTTTTCCATTGTCTTCAGGTTTCACTCCATAGGTTCTGTGTGACCTCACGGCTGTTTCCAGACACGGCGTTGCCGTGGAGCTTCGTGGCGATGGAAAGCTCAAACAGGCTGAGACAGAAAACATGCACCTGGATCAGTGTCCAGGAAAAAGTGACTGGATACCTTTTGACTTCCACTGGATAGAGGAGAATTCAAATTAAATCCAGCAACAAGTTACGTGCACGCCTGGCTGGTGCTGAAATTGAGGCAGGGGAAGGGGATATTTGCTGAATAAGAACATGGCACGTGAAATGATAGTCTTCTTTATGTCAGTGGAAGGTCTAATCCAAAAAGAACACCTATTTGTTAAAGTAATTCAATAATAACTGGCAGAACTTTACACTCAAGTTTTACAGAATAAAGCCCCTCCTTTTTTCATTGCCCCTAATTGTACAAAAAAAAAAAAAAAAAGTATTAATCGTGACAGAAGAAGAGCTCACAATATATAAGCAATGAAAATGTTAATTCTGAGATGGGCAACAAGAGGGCCTAAAATCAAAAGTATATGTTTGAAAAATACTGAGGGTTTTTTTGTTGTAGCAACAAGTCAAAAGGATAGGGAATAGGAAAAAAAAGTAATTTAATGTATTATTTATATCCAGGATTTTATCTTATGTTCTGATATCCCTTATTAAATCCACAACCAGATGCAATCCATTTTATCAGTTTCTGTGTAAGACCTTTGCTCTAAACAAAGTTCACTCAAAAGATGCCTGGGAGAAAGTGCATTTACATTTACCGGGGAGGATCAGACCACCAAGACTTCCTCCTTCATTCTTTCCTCCTGCTGGAGACTGGGAATTAAGATAGCAGCAAGGCCTAACACCACCAACTAGGATCCTGCAAAATGCTCTTACCTGGATGCAAATTCTGGTTAAATCTGCCTCAATTCTGGTTTAATTACAGCCCTAAATCCTGGCCTTGCTTCAAAGGAGCTCTCCAAAGAGCTGGGCTGAGCTCTCAGTGTCCCACCTCGGGAGTGCTCTGATGCATCCCCACAAAGGATGAAGGATTTATGGGTCTGGATCTGGCCCAGACCAAATCTGGAAGGCACCACTCAAATTTGCTTTGAACCCTGCATTTCCTGCGAACCTGCTGAAATTCCAGGTGAATCAAAACCAGTGCAAAAACCTGTTTCTGTATCCTCTTGTGAACCCACACTTGTTCAGCATTTCCAATCCCTATACAAGAAATTCACGTGATTCTACAAGGGCAGAGAGACCTGGCTCCATAAAGGCAGAGGCCTAACTTGGTCATTTTTGAAAGAGATTCCATAGGAAATAAAACTGCAGTGCAACATCTTCTCCAACACCAAAACTGTGTTTAATCTCCAAGTCTAAGGACAAGATTGTTTTCCTTTTCTTTCTCTGTCAGGATATTACATTGATGCAGAATTGAAATTTGAACGAGAGCAAATTGAAAATGAGAAATTATGTGGCATGAATATTGTAATCTTTGATGAACGAAAAATTCAGTGGATGCAAATCATTCCCTACAAGGGATTTGAAACAAATGAATAAATAAAAAATCATCTTGATTAGACATGGGCCTAAAAATGTGGAAGTTTCATAGAATATTTTAAAGCACTTTCCAGTAGGATGGCTCCTCCCTTATTCCTTTTCCACAATGTTACTAACAATCACTCTGTATATATTTTAAAATTCAGGTTGTGGCCCTCTTTTCTGCCTCCTTCTTTTATGTTTTCTCTGTCAGATGGAAGCTCATCCTGCAAATCTTTATATTGCTTTAATACAGATTGGAGTGGGCTTTACCAAAGAAGAAGCAGATTGCTGAAGTCTTTTTGGAGCAAGTTCCATTAGCACTTAATCCAGCTGCCATGCACTACATCATGATGTCACCCAGAATATAATAAGAAAGACTAAAATGTGAATATTTTTACACTCTTATGTTTTTAAGGCTGCAGCATTGATGGCTTTAGCAGACATCGACTCATTATATTTATTACCTCTGATATTACTTTAGCTGCCTAGAGCTGATTTAAATTCAATATTTGGAACTGTATTTTCTAATATTAGGAAATGTGCTAAAGCCTCTTTCTTTCCATATCACACTCTGTAATTTACTGCTTTGTTTCCAACCTGTCTGATGTTGACTAATACCACACAAATTCTGAATCCAGGGATCCAAACATACTCCGTTATGTTGTCCAAACAAGGAAAAAATTGGCCTAATGCTGTCATTTTCATTTCCTGAGTACATTTTCTACTTAAATTATTTAACAGTAAATTTCTTTTGTGCCTGCAGCTCTTCCAAATATCTTGATAAAGTTGATGTCAAACCTGGTTTCTGCATGGTGGCATAGCTGGATCACATCCCAGGGGATTATCAGCAAAGAAACTGCAGTGGGGCACATTTTAGAACTTGATTCTCAGAGAAAAAGATATTTAAGAGTTCACCTGCACAGTGAACACAGCAAAACCCCAGGAAATGGCATCCACAGGTGCTGTGCTCCAAAATGCCCCAAAGAGAGAGACACAGATTCCCTACAGGCATGAAATAAGTGTTGGCACTTCTTGCAGAAGTATTTTTGGACATTCCAGCCCAGCAGATGCCACATAAAAGTTCCTTAAGAAAACAGTTAGGTAAGATGCATTATGATGCTAAATCTGAATACAAAAATAGGTTGCCTAAGGCAACAGGAGGTAGATAATAAAAGACAGTGCAGGAGTGGCTGCAAATAGGTTTGTTGACTTAAAAAAATAATTTAGAAATCTATTTATTTTTTATAATAACGTTAAAGACAGAGGAAAAACCAAACAACAACCCACTGAAAGAATTGCTTTGTTCTCTAAAGTGGGGCAGGGAGTCGTGGTTTTTATCAGTACAAATAATCCAAGGTTTTGATTAAAAACTAAAACCATTCCCCTAAAGAATAATAATGAAAATGTACCAGCTTGTCTCAAAGTGCACTGGATTTGTCAAGAAATCTTGATTTTAAATATCTTATCTTGATTATAATTATTTTCTTTCATTTTGTTGGTGATGTCAGAGAATAATTGCCATTTATGGCAAGGAAAATAAACTTGATGCGTGAATGGTCTGATATTTAAAATTGAGGTTGCCTTTGGAAAGATCCATGCAGATGCTCTGCACTAATATCAGCAATACTACTCATTTAGTGAAAGCCAATACATGTATACAACTCTGAATAAATGACCCAGTATAGGCAAACGAACAAATTAAATTTTTGAGTTTTGGTGATGATGGAAAACCCTATTCTTTCAGTTTTTATTTTTAAAAAATCATTTCTCGATATGTAAAATTTCTTATTGTGCTTATTCCTAATCTAAAAGAAACAAGTGGCAAATAGAAATATTATAGAAAAAGTCCCAGATTCCCACTGGATGAAACCTTTATCAGTGTCAGTGAGGAGATAACCCTAAGCCGTTTACGATGCAAACTGCTCAAGAAGAGAGATTTAGGACAAAATTTTAGTCTTGTTCAAGTAATTAAGCTTCTTTTCACCTCTTAAAACTGCACATTCCTTGTGTTCAGTTCTTTAATTGCTTTGTGCTTGACCTCATGGAGAGACACCACATAAATCTGAGCCTCTTCATTGCTCTGCTGAAATCAGCAGGTTTGTGGGATCAGGATCTTGTTTGGAGGGAACTGTTCCTTCCCCAGGGAATGCTATCTCCATGGGGGACATCTGAAGTAGGCATGAGATTGAAAAGAACATCATGGGCAAACCATATTCCCAAAGCTGTGCAGGCACCTTGGTCCCATTTGGGAGATCTCAAAGGTCCATTCCATCAATTAGGTTTTAATGACCCTGCTTGTCAGTCTAGAGGATATGGGATGAAATTCCTCATTGGATCAGAGAATAATAATTAGTAAACATTAATTCTCAGCTGGGGTTAAACCACTGCGGCGTGATATAGCTGCAAGGTTTATGAAAGATGAGATACTAAACCAGAAATTCCAGCAAGAGTTGCCTGTGGGGAGAAGCACAACCAGCAACAAACTGCTCTGCTCACTTCCCTGGGTCTGCTTCATGAGCTGGCAGCAACTCCAAAGGGTTTGTTCTTATTGATGTATTAATTGTGAAGGGTAAATAATCTTATTCCTAGTTTAGAGAGGCCTGTTCAGTGACAAAATCTTAGAATGGTTTGGGCTGGAAGGGATCTTAAGCTCAGCCAGTGCATGGGCAGGGAAACCTTGCACTATCCCAGCCTGCTCCAAGCCCCATCCAACCTGGCCTTGGGCACTTGCAGGGATCCAGGGGCAGGCACAGCTTCTCTGGGCACCGTATGCCAGGGCCTCCCCACCCTCACAGGGAAGGATTCCTTCATTTTATCTGATCATAAGCAAAGCTGAAGCCCCAGGTTTGAGTTACAGAAGTGTGTTCTTGAGGATGTCTGTAAGGGCTGCTTCTCTAAATCTTCCCAGCTTTGTTTCTCAGGGAAAGATCAAACAGCAGCAGCAACAGCCTTAAGTCCTACTGAACTCCTGGATTTTCCATTGCTGCACCCAAACCAATGATATGAAACCAAATTATTCTATTTTCCACTGAGTTAAAAAAACCTGGGAGGCTACAACCCTAGCTGGGCATTTAGCATTGTGTAAGTGCCTCAGGAGTGTTAATGCCCTCCAGTGCTCACATCACTGCTCAAACAGAGGCCACTGAATTGCAGCTTCACCTCTTGAAGGAGGCAGAACACAACTGCTTCTTGTACTTTGGTGCTAGAAATAGCCTCAGCTCTAACTGCCCCCTGCTTTAGGTGTGCCACTGGCCTCTGGAAGCGAGCCCACAGCTGGAATACTCCTCATCCTCCACCCCAATATCCCTGCAGGACCTGTTCTGAGCGAGGCTGTGGGAAATGCAGACAGCTCACCACACTGGAGAAGTGACCTCCATCTAAAAGCAAACAGCCCCTTCTGCCAGCAAGGATTCCACTAGAATGGAACTCCCACCAAATCTTGGACCTGTGCTTTCCTTGGCTGCAGCATGGGCAGCCTGCCCTGCACTTAGGAAATTGTTACAGGAGCAATTTTAGCTGCTGTGAATTGCACTGTAAATGTCTTCTGTAGTCTGGCTGGAAATGTCTGGCACTTTATGTGATGGGCTCACAGATGAATGACCCACCTTGAAACTAAAGTCAGTCCTTCCCTGCAATTATTGAGGGAAAACCCCACTGTTTCCATAGAAATCAGGTGCATTAAATGTCAGTTCTGATTTCTTCTGTGTTTGGGATGTCCATTAAGGCCGCTGATGACATCGACTACTTTTATGCTAGTATGTATATAAAGAGGGTCCCTAATTTATGTTTTCTCTGAGAAATCTGGATATAAATTGCTGCTAAATATACATTTCCCTTTAAATAAATTCAAAACTGGTGGACTGAGAACATTTTTCAGTTTCCTACAAAAAAGACAATCAACGTAATGGACAACGGACAATCACAGATCATCCTTTCTCTTTATGCAGTTTAGTGAGGAAAAAAATGTCCCAAGTGTAAATTCAAATATTTTTCTATAGCTATTGAAATAATTCTTAAAAACCAAAATACAAACTAAATGAATACAATCCATATTGCAGCTTGTCAAGTCATTGCATCCACAGAAAAATAATGATAAAAAAAGCAGCCAGAGGACAGCTGCTATGTTTGAAATTGGTGGGAAAAGAGCACTTTGTGTATTTTCAATGACTTATGTCTTTCTGAAGCCCTTTGGATGATTTATGTAGAAGATAGACTGAAGTTAGGTGGGTTCAAGTTGCTGTGTGAAAACTTGCCAAGCAAAGCACAGAAAATTCTACAACTCCTTAATGAGGTGGCTTTTTTTTTTCCCTCCTCAAAAACCCTGGAAAATAAAATAATAAAGCTGCAAACACAGTCAAATCACCCTACACACAAATGAATACAGCAGAAAAGTCTCTTCCCAGACATCTTCCACTGCTCCAGTATTTTCCCTTGCAATTCTCACATGGTAAGAAAACATAAATCAAACATATATGTATCAAAGCTCATGTTGTAAGAAAACACACCTCAAACCCAGTAGAAAATAAAGAGATTGTCAGTATTGTTCCTGTCAGAACTGTCTTGCAATAGAGGAATTAATTTCTGTTACAAACTCACACTCTCATGGGAAACTCTCCTGGGACATGATCCTTTGCTTCAGCACATTTCATAAAGGGAAGGAATGACAGCAGGTGGGTAATTCCTGAAAGCTGCCCTGCTGAAAGGAAGTTCCCCACATCATGTCAGCCACGTGGGCATGAGGGTTTTTCCCTCAGTGAGAAATGCTCACCCGCTTCTGCAGAGAAACTCCTTTTCCTCACTGCTAAATCTACATCAGCATCATTCCTTTGCTCTTTCACACCTGCTGGAGGTTACACTGAGCATCAGCAGAATTCCAGGGATGGACAGAGCATGGACAGACAAATTGCTGTGCTTGGAAACGTTCAAACTGAATTTAGCAGGACCCCAGGGGCATGTGAGGGACAGAGAAATTGCTGGGTTTTAAAACCTTCAAACAGATCTCAGCCTTCTCCATCCCCTCCTCCTGTCAGCACAATTGATGCTCCAGCAAACCCCAACATCTGAATGCTCCTTAGCAGCAGGCAGAGGATCATTTGAGACCCTGACCTGAGTATCTGCAGCACTTGTGCACTGCTCTAAACTGCTTTTTTGGTTATCCTGACTGCCACAAGCAAACCCAGCTGCCTCACACAGGGTGTTCCTTCCTCAGCACTTTGCAGGGTTCCCTCAGAGGGAGGCCACTTGTCAATCAAAATTAAATTCCAGGCCTCATTCTCCCAGTGACTCAGAACTACCCACCAGAGACTTAAGGAAGGTCAAACAAGATTTATCCTTTATAGCTTAACTCAAAGTGTCTTTTCCTGCCAAATAACTCTCTTATGTTTATATGGCCCAGATCTCCATCCTCACTTGTTTATTTACAGATACCAGCAGTGCCACAGGCAATTACCTTTAAACATCCTATAGCAATGTTAGATAAATAGAAAGCAATTGTGTCTGTGGGTGTTTTTTTCCCAACAATTTAGAGTACTCCTTAAATGCTTTTAGAAGTTTTTTGCTCAATCAGGCCCCAAGGAAAATATGAGATTGCTTCCAATTTGAATAAGGAAGTTCTGCAGTCGATTTAGTAAAGAAGTAAGGACTAAGTGACCTTTGGGCAATGTAATCAATATCCTGTTCTGAAAATAACAACTCACTGGCCTGGAACAGAGGCCAAGTGAGGGCTGTTTGTCCCTTGATTCTATGAATATTTTAGTGAAGAACTCATTGCTAGGCTTTCATCTGTGAGAATTTCTGATGTAGCTATGGTTAACTGATGTTTCTGGAATATTACAGAGCAAAATACAATTTTTTAATTGTGGGGGTCTTTTTAACGCCTCCTTTACTTTTGCTTTTAATTTCTAGCAATAAAGCTTATTGACAGAAAAGCTTCAAGGAGAAAACTTGGCTACTGAAGAACATTTACCAACTTAGAAGGTATTTATTATTATGATGGATATTTACACTAACTCATACTGTCTGTCAAAAATCTTAAAGAAAAGATTTAATCCAAGCAATCTTTTACAGTTTTACCTTTTATATACAAAGGGTAAAAGAGGAAAGAACCTTTATAAAGAGTTTATCCCTGCTGTCATTTAACCCAAAGAGAGTTTTCTGTCACTGAAACCAGGGCAAACAAATGAACCTGGATGAATACTGCAGTGATCCAAGAAGATTTTGGAAATTAGATGAAGATCTCACTGAGCTACCTGTATATTGAAGTTAGGCAACATAGGGTAATGAATATTAAGGGTAATGTATTGATTTTGTATTATATTTGATTTCAAAGGAAGCAACAATAAATCCAAAGTTTGAAATCACATAAGGCCAGATGCACTTGCAATCTTCTTTCAGAAATCAGAGAAACTATGGCACTGAGGAATTGTTTGCTTACCTGAAAGAAAAACTAAAAAAATAAAAAAGAAATCTCTCTCTGATTGTTAGGCAACTTAGGAAAGCTCTATTAATTCAGTTTGAGGCATTTAGGTATAAAGGGAAATGTAAAGATGTAAAGAACACATGATATTCTAAACTTCTTAGCCACTTAACAGATAATTAATTTCCTGTAATTCCAAAAAGTGATCATTGCAGTTCCCCACTATATATATATTTTTTGTAATCCGTAGGAAAACCTAGCATCTTAAAGGAAATTAGAGGGTGATCATGAACACATTAATGAAAATTTGCTACAGAGAATTTGATCTCAAAGACTTTTCCACTGTTTGATCATTAACATTTTTGCTACATTGAGCTATATTGTAAAATGTACAGGTCTCTCTACATACATTTGATAAAGCAAGGACTTCGTGGAATATTTATATTTGTTTTTAGTACAGAACTTTGTTTGAAGGGGCAACTATTTGTTTTGAAAGTTATTTGAACCTGGAGGTCACAGAGCATGGAAATACTACAGCAAATTAGTTAATAATGCTGGCCTGTTGCCAGGAAATACTACTGTAAAATGAACAGGAAAAGGGCTGGATCCTGTACCTCTGGACCTCCTAGAACACTGTTTCTGAGGAATGCTAAAAGCAGATTCTCAATAAATTTCAGGAATGGCAAGAGTGGCCAGACTTCATACTTGTAATTCTGAATTTCCAGCTTTCACAATGGAAATTCTTAGATTGTTTCAATTCAGATCCTTATCTAAATTTCAGTTTTAACACTGAATTATTTTTTCTCTTTTATATTATTTTTAGCTTTCTGTTCCTAAAGAAAGTATCTGAATGGAAAAGGATTGTGGACCCCTTTTCAGGGAATACACTTCAGTATGATTTGCATCTGATTTAATCTTCATAGAAGAAAAAGAAATGCATAAGTGAATCAGTATCTTTATCTCTCAACTGTAGGACTATGAGTAAACAAAACCCCCAAAGCTTTCTATCCACTGGCATCCCTTCTTGAGCTCTTATGAGTCTAAATCCATTCCAATATGAAAAAGAAAGAACAAAATTACAGATTTGTTTTTGAGAGCAACATGTAAATCCACGTATCTGAGAACGACACCTTCCTAAGCTGCAATCTTTAAAGAAGACTTTAGAATTTTTTAAAAAAAATTTTGGGAAGTTTCTCCATTTGTAGAAGTGTTAAATGAAGCTAATAAGTCAGCAACTTTTCTGCTACCTGAGAATGACCCTACTCCTACCCATTCACAACTCTTGTTTTACTGTGCTCTTACATTCAAGTAACTTTGGTCCTTTAATTTCTTTGTTTTTCTCCACTAAATAATCTTTCTCTGACTGCAAAGACTGGGAACATCCCCCTTCATGGTGATTCTGCTTTTCTTTGCCTTATGAACTCCTGCACTGTGCAACACAAAAGACATTTGCTTTCCAAGAGTAAAAAGAGATTGATGAATTATAGTGAGAATTTCCTTATGAAGCAAAGTGCATTCCAAACATTTTTCCCATGACAAAAATGCTGGATTTTCATGCACAGACTCTGTATACACAGCACATATACACAGAATAATCCTGAATAGATCTTTGAAGACATAAATTTCTCCCATGACCTGATCTCTCCCTGTGTTCAAAAATTCTATTGCAACAGGAAACTTCAAAGATATTGAGAGTTCCAGTTAACTACATAATTCTAAACAGAGACATAGCAGGCATCAAGGCATGTTATTTCTGATAAGAAGATATTAGCAATGATAGAACAGGAAACAATCCATCAGGACACACTGAGATCTTTCCTGCACTCTAATATACATGATACACTTTCACATATAGCCCTTTAAGACTTATAAATTATAGTATTTTTCCTTTCAAAATTAATAATGATCCCGTCCCAAAAGGAATTGTGGTCTCTCTATACTTTCCATCTAGAAATAATGATTAAGTTTTATATTTTGCCCATTTTTAATGTTTAAAGTTGATTGAAAAGTTCTCTGATTAAAAAATACAGGAAGCACCTACTTCCTTGAGTAAATCAATACTACCTGATTTATCTTGCTGCTGCTCCTCTCACTTTTTCTCAGTGTGACAGAAATCTGAAACTGAGTTGCTCCCTGAGTTGTAAAAAGTGAGTGGATATCAGGATCCCAAATCAGGGAAAGGTTGAACCCTTATGGGAGATGGAAATCTTTGTCATCAGTCACTCCCTAACATAGTACTTGCAAAAAAACTTGGGGCATCAAGATGGAAAGGAGGGAAGAAAAACCCAAAATAACNAAAAAAAAAAAACAAAAAACCAACAACAACAAAAAAACACAACAACAACAACAACAAAAACACAAAAAACAAACAAAACAAAAAAAAAAAAAAAAACACAAACCAAAAAAAAACCAAAAAAAGACTTGACACAAAACACAAACCAAAAACCAGATATGAAGGAAAACCAACTCTCTTCATCTCTAATTATTAGGTACAGGGCCTGAAAGGCGAATTCCAGATCCCACTGAAGGTCAGGAGGATGTTTGCTATCAACAGCAGACCATTACTGTTCTAGCTCTGGTTAACCAGAAATATTAGAAAATAAAATTATGTCAGATTTATTTAAGAAAAATTGTGTCAAGGTCTTTCTTTCAGGATTCTACTCCTCCTTTATCACTTCCCTCTTCTTTTTGTTGCCCTTGTTGATAGTTTTTTCGTGTAGAAACTCAAGTGTTTCCAACCTAATAAACAACTTCAGCAGGAGTTCTTTGAAGGGAATATTTGGATACACAATATAATAAAATATATAACACAAAGCACAAAGATATTGCAATAAATGCAGACCTTCTCCAGTGGGCTGTCACTGCTGTCAGTTCTGGGCATGGGACATTGCTGCAAGGAATTTCAGGATAAAGAATGGTAGGAAAAAGAAGAGAAAAGTCCAAGGAAGTTCTCTCCTTACTCCTGCCCTTGAGATTGCCACAGCCACCTCCTTCCAGCCATAATTCCTTCAGCAATTCAGTACTCAGTGCCTCAGGACATTGAACAACCTCTCTGATTTCTGTGTTTGCACATATATTCATATTTTTTATAATATTTTATATTTATACTATTTTATATTTACTGGGAAAAGCATGTTTTGCAGAGAAGAGGATGAGCAACAGAGCAGAGTAACATGAGGAAGAGCAGATGGAGAACCAGTGACATTTGCCAGGATAATTATGATTGAAAAGATCCCAGTTTGATAGAACTGACTGGCAACATGGATATTTCAGGGAAATACACACTGTGGGTATTTTTACTGTTTTGTACCTAGAATATGGCAGGTTGTTTGCACATTTCAAGTTTTTGTTTTCACAGTCCTGGCTAGGAACATATGAAGAAGCTGAGAATAGGCAGGACATAAAACATTTGGCCACTGAAATTCCGTATATGAGTATTACTTATTTTCCTTTTCATATATGTGCAGTCAGCTCCAGTGGCTCAGTTTGTATTTTGCCTTCAAATGCCAAGTTTAACTTGGCTCTACAACCAAGGATTTTGGTTTACCAGAGGTTAATAGCAGCTTTTCATTAAAGTTGCCCATATAAAGACACTTGAATGAAAAGTTTAGGATGTTTGACATAGTTTTCTGGTGTTTCTTTGGGTTGCAAAATGGAGACCATCAATATTAATGCTCAAATGTTTGAGAAAACAAGAATGTAAAATACCAGACATGGTCCAGGTGTTCACATAACTTTCAGACTGAGTTTCCTTTCCTTGCATCTCTTCTAGGAGGAAGAATTCATAAATCTTTGGATGACACATCTGTAAAAGTCTGCCCACCCAAAAAGAGTGAGGCTTCCTAAGCAGACAATTTTAGGAGGTGACCTAAAAAAACGTTTCTATAAACAGTTTATCACTTCAGATCAAGCCATAAGTGTCATTCTGGCTCACCACTGTCCAGATGCACACATGTTCAGGATCTGCATCTGCACTGTCAAATCAGAAAAAAAAAAACAAAAACAAAAACAAAAACAAAAAAACAANAAAAAACAACAACAAAAAAAAAAACAAAAAAAAAAACAAAAAAAAACAAACAAAAAAAAAAACAACAACAAAAAAAAAACCACAACAACAACAACAAATGCATGGGACTGATGAGATTCATGAAAAAAGCATGTGGCAAATGCTATTTCCCATCAGTGAAAAATCCCAGCCAGTTCAGGAGGCTTATGAGGACTGGAGAAAAATGAAGAAATTCTTAAAGCAATTGGGAAATAATTTTTTTTCATGCTCTTTGCCAATCTGAATTACTTTAACCTTTCTTCCCCAACTTAATTTAAGACAGAAGAATATGGATTATATCAGATACCCAGGATTTAGTCTGATGCTTTCTAGTAGTAATCTTGTGGTGTTATCAAATAATGTGCAAAGGTATTTTTTGTGGGAGGATATGAAACTTTCTTTAAAATACAGTTATCAGCTCAAGGAGCTCATGATATCAGAAGTAAAAGTTCAGCCAAATGATAAGGATCACTGATGCCTGTAGATCATTGATATTAACACAAACTCTTTAACTGTCTCTGCTTTCAAAAAAAAAAAAAGTCAGCTCCATATTATTTCCTGCTGTTTTCAAAGTCAGTGTTTGGCATCACTTGACAGAGAGCCCTTAATCATATTAAGAAAATGTTAATTAGCAATTTCTTTTTGGTGTTTATGATGCTAGAAATGAGCAAGGAGAAGACATAAAGATAATCCATTAATAATCCCTTTCCTTTCCTTCTAAAGGAGGAGAAGTAAAGTAAGAGCTGAAATAACTGAGGTAATTTGAAGAAACAACTAAAAAGAGTGGGGGAAAAAAAAATCACAAGGCTTCCTCAACAGTTCAACATAAATTGACTTTTCCTGCCTCCTTACTGCTCTTTCATATTTTCTTGGTTAAGTTTCTTTCTGGTTTTGAAAGAAAGCAAATTCTTATCCAGAGACCAAGTTCTTCAGGCTGAAATCCTTGCTGGGATTATTATTCTATGCTAATGGCACTGGAAGACCACAGTCATATAGCACTGTCCAGTTTTTCTCACTTTAATTCCTAAAAAAACCCAATACCATTTTAACCCACATGTGAAGATCTGTCCTAAACTGCAGCCTGGAAAATACTTTGATTTCATGAATGTTATGCTTCTGTATCAAACAGAAAAGAGATGTTCATGTGGCTCAGCTACTTTTTCTCTCTGTGCTACCACATTAATTGTCCTATAATAAAACCACTGGATAAATTATAATTAAAATTCCAAGAGGAGAGTACAGAGCTTGTGCTGTAAGCAAGGAATTATGAGAAACAGAAGATAACGGGCAAGCAAATTAATTTTTGGGCAATAGGAAAGGAGAAAATTTGGGTCCAAATCACTAAACCTAAGCAGATCTGGAGGAGGGGAATTTGCATGAGAGGACAATCCCCTCCCTTGTTCCACTTGTCAGGGATGGTGACCAACAGTGACCATGACACGAGGACTGACGTCAGGGAAGGGACACAGGTGACCCAACAGTGTCCATGCTGGGGCTCAGGAATATGGGACAGGGTGGCAACTCTGCAAAGGGGGAAGTACCATCGTGAATTCAAAAGCCTTTCAAAAGAAAACTGAAAAAAAAAAAAAAAATTATACAAGTGCCTGTGTGCAACGTAAAAAGCCTGAACTAAAGTCCATTGAAAGCAACTTTGGTCTTCCAATTAACTCCAGCAGGCATTTCATGGATCCTATTTGGGATCATTAGGAAGGAAAACCAGGAGCCTCATGATTCTTCCCTAATTACCCCAAATATTCATTAAATGAAATCCTGACTGAAGGAGAGTGGATGAAGCTCTGTCATTGACTTGCAAGAAGCCAGGAGCCCTGCCAGGATAACACAAAACAGATTTAATTGAGGAACATTCTGCTCTTGCTTTCAGCACAGGTAGCAAATCTGAATTTAATTGTCACACAAGCTGAGGCAATGCCTGAGGAAAAATCAAAAGTGTTCTCTTAAAATAAATCTAGATATCCAGTTTTTATTAATTTTAGAAAAATCATCAACTTTGGAAGAGTCAAAGTAAGCAACCTTAGGAAAATCACCTTTATTCAGCTCTTGAGGCCACCAGAATGCTTTGCCAAACTTGTTAGCAGTTCATGAGAACTAAAGACAGTGTGGAGGTATTTTTCTGCTCACAGTCTGAAAGCCATCAGGAAAGATCAATGCTTCTGGAAATCAGCTTTTGTTTTGCCAATTACCACTGAAACTACTACAAATTTGGCTGTATCTCTCATGCTGCTTGCACAATGCAAACAAACAGAAATAAACAAAGAGACAAATAAAGAAATACAGAAAACTGGGACTGATTTCTGCCACCTGTCCCACAGACAAATCTCGAGGTACAAGAGCTTGGTTTGGGTACTGTGGTCCCGTCTCTGGTCACAAGCTTTGGCCTTTGACAATCAAAACAAACACCACAACAGCCATAGTGCTGTCTCAGGGTGTTTAAAGAGGAAAAAAAAAAAAAAAAAGTCTGGATTTATTAGTGTAGGCTTTTAAGCCCATTCATTGCAGGGTGGGGAGGCAGAAAACTTGACTGTCAGAGCAGACTATGAGTCCCTCCCCAACTGTTTCCTCACTGATAGGAGAACAGACCTGAACTGGATGTTTTATAGTATTTTTAGGTGAACAAAATACTACTACTTTTCCATGGGAAGTAAATCTTAACCTTAATTCCATTTCAGATTCCCTGATCAGTTGAAATAATAATTTTTAAAAAAGCTAAATTTTTTCTTCATTTTTTTAAATTAAAAATGTAAGTTTAAAAAGCATTCTTGGGAAGTCCCTCATAGAAGGTAGATGAGGGGCACAAGAAAAATTGAGAGTGGAACTTTGGCAAGTCAAACACTGCTTGGTCATTTGAGGCAAATAATTTTATATGTTTTAGTTCCCTTAAAATGAAAAAAAAATCCTCTCACTTCATCCAAAATTTTCTCACTTCACTCTCCCCTTTTCAATGGGGAGAAATCTTTATGTGTCAGATACTGACACATAAACTTCTCACAACAGTGGTGATCTCCTGGTTTTCAAAAAGGTTTAATATGATTTAAAATTGCTGCTTTTAATCTCAGATGAGCTTAGATGAATATGAAACAACATAACATTGGTTAATGTGACTGTAAAATCTTTCCAGATATTTTTGCCAGTTTTCTCTTGCTTTTCTGAAAATGCTGTCTGCATCAGGCACCCATGAGATTTTAGAGACTACCATGAAATTCACAGAAGGAAAAAAAAATATCAGAGGCAGGTATTTATGAAGAAAACTGTGCATATGCAATCATTTGAGGATTTCCTCAGTAAGCTACTTTTGCCAAATAATTCTTTTTTCCATTTAGATTGTTTAAGATCACGGACTATTTCTTACTACAACTTAGCAATATATTATTAAAGTATATTCATACCTTCTCAAACACATGAAGCATCATAATGGCTTCACCCTGATCTTTGCTTTATACCTCAATTAATTTTCTGATGTTGGCTTCTCCAATTGTCTTATTTCATCTGTTACACTTTTTAAAGTTACAACATATGGAATGAAAATATTCTACTGTGCTTCTTCAAACTGCACATTGAGAGCAAAGTCCCTGTGCTAAAAAAATTTTATTTTATATTTTCTTGCTTGCAAAACCTCTTTGCACCATTTCTACTCAAACAAAGCCAATGATATATTATATAAACTTGTTTTACAGGCAGAACTTGTGTTGTTCCAACCCTGCTGGGAGTTAACTGTGAAGAGGTTTCCTGGAAGACAGTGCCCATCTGGGATCCCTTTTCAGGGAACAGACACTCAGGGGAACAGACACACAGTTCATGACCTCATGCCATACTCAGACAAATTCTGATCATTCTGTCTTCATTTTGAAATAAATAAATGAATATCCTACAGTTACAGCATCTCAACCTGCCCTTTGTCACGCTTCCAGGCAGAGGAATATTTCAGATAACGCAATCAACGCCAAGAAAAAATTCCATGTGAGGCAAAGCAGTTTATTTAGACCATGAGAAGGTCAGGCCATTCTCTTGGCCTAGGAAGATGAATTTCAGTGCAATCTGTGCATTCCATCACATCACTGATGGCAAGTACTTGGGGTATACACACAGCAGAGGCACAGGAGGAGATAACCAGCTCCTCATATCTGCAAATTCCTCAGCCATGGCCTTGTTCCAGCGCTTTGTTATCTTGAAAGAATCCTGACTTGCCTATTGCTGTGGTGGCAAAGGTCATTTCTGTAGATCAAGCTGGTTTCCTTTGTGCTGGGATATCCTGCAGGGTGCTGTTTGTTAATTGATAATTATACTTCCTTTCAAATTTGTCAGGCACTGATACTGGAGTCTTACAGAGACATCAGGGTTAAAAAGAAATTAAAGTAAGCAAAAATGCATTCAGTCAGTTATATTTAGATAAAATCAAAGTGTCTGAAGACTTGAAGAGGCCTTAGGCTCAGCACATTTGTTAAAAGGAGCTTAAGCTGCATATATTCACAGTAAGATTTAGGATTGTAAATATAATTTTAGATGGCCTGTAGGCACTTTTTAATAGTTCCTACTCTGTCTCGTTTAATTAATTGATTAACTGATGAAAATTGCTACTGGAACTCCTTTGTTCAACTTTAACAATTTATTCACATAAAGAGTCTTCTCCTGATGACTTCAGGACAGACCTGACTACATAATTTCTCACAATGTTGAATAGAGGGGATTCAGAGAATAGTCACAGAACTATCACTCCAAGGACAGAAGGAGGAGGAGAAATCTCTAGACATGAAGTTCCTCTTGGTCTGGCTGGGAAACAGAAGGAATGGCAGCAGATATTGTACCCACCTATAAATGTCTATATCTAGGGAATGGAGCTGTTTCTTTGTTCTAATGCTTATTGCTCTGGATCTTTCTGATTTTCAGAGAGAAAAACTGAAGAGTTGGTTTAGCTTTTAATTTATTTTTTTTTTTGAAACAGGCCTCAGAATTCCTCAAAAAGCCCAAGAACAAAGAGGAGACTGAAGAGAATTCCTTGATGTCCAATTACCACTATCAACAAATATATTCTTGGAACATTCTTAGTGATATTTTTGTTAAAAACCAAACTCTACATTATTAGATTGAAATTAAGTTTCCGCACATTGTGCTGCTCCTGTGCCAGACATGAGAAAGCTGATGATAATAACATGTTTTAGATCTCTGAACTCAAAGTTACTTCAAGTGACACTCCAATCTAGAAAAACACCATACCTTGTGGAGGTTAAACATCATGGAGGGTTGAATAGATCTCAAATATTCCCTTTTTGTTATGGCTCTTTTATACAGCAAACCAGTAAGGGATTATAGGGTGAGGATGGTTTATTAAGAATAGTATCTCTTTATCTTATGATGAGCTGGATATTTAGAAAGACAAAAAAAACCCAAAAAACCAAAACCAAAAAAGACAGAATGTCCAACAAGGTCTTAGAGAAGCTACAGAATTCTTCTGGTAAACTGAAACAGAGGAAATGGTTCATTTCTGACAAGAATGATGGGAAACATCAAGCATCCCAAGCATCAGGGACTGAGCATCCTGAGCTGTGAACAGCAGAGCTCACACTGCCTCAAAAAGATGTGCTCTTTCAGCTTAGGTTAACTTATTTTTTTTTATTAGTAAAAAAGCTGAAGGATTAAAAGATGTGCATCACACAATGGAAAAGAAAGAATTCCCGAGGCCTTTTGGAAACAATGTTCTTAAACTATGTAAATTTCTTTGTAAGTAATTCCTTTTTGGGAGTGAAAAATTCCCCCTGGCATCTATGAAACTATCATCTCTTTTTGCTGAAATTGTGAATGAAAGAAACTGTTTAGAAAATTGGAACATCTGCAAGATCATTCCACTGCCATTTTAAATTCAAGTTTTCCTTCCACTTTCACCTCATAGTTCACTAACAGCAAATCTAAGTCTGCTATAATTTTTTTTTCCTGTATAAAATTCTCTTTCCCCTTTGCATTTCCCTGTAGGCTATTCTCTTCCCTACCACTGTATTCCTGCACCACTCAGAGCATTATTTCCCTCTGCCTTGTGTGCGTGCTTTGCTCTTCCCAGTGTCAAAGCCTTGACAAAGAGCACTGAGCTGGGAACCTTTTGGAGCTGCTGTTTAATTGTAGCTGCAGTGCCAATTCAGGATGCCAACAACAACATACAGTAGATGCTGTGTGTGGCTTCCCCCTCACTCTGGGGAGAGTGTTCCTTTGACAGGCTGGATAATGAAGTGGGATGCAGTGGAGGGCGACGTCTGCTAGACATGTGTACGTGTTAGAAGCCATGAGGCTGAACACTCAAACAGCCTTTAAAGGAAAAACAACAAAAACTGTGATGCTAAAATGCTCCCAGTGTCATTTTTAATTACAATAGCCTTGACAAAACATGTTGGTTCATCCTTTTAACGGAGCACATAGGTTTCAGCCTTGAAAAACCTTGCTAAAGTCACTGACTTGTCATGTGCAGATTCAAGGGTTCTGTTGCTTTAACATAGAGCAAAGGCTGTGTTTTTCCCTTTCTTGAAGGCCATGTTGGTGGAGTGTTTGCACTTAAAACACCTGAATCTTTGGCACTCACAAATCCAGAGTTGAGCAGAACTTTTCCAGCTTTCAAACCATCTGACTGAGGAGCCTTTCACACCACCAGCTTGAGGAACAAATACACAGCTACAAATCAAATTTCCCACGTTATCTATTCACCTTCTGTTCAACCTCTGAGTCAGCCTGCAAAGGTAATATTCAGTATATGTACCTATAGGCCATGAAAGGCATAATAACTTGATTTTTTTAGAATTTAACTGACAAAAGAAACCATTCACAGTGAGGTTTTGTTGTTGTTTTGGCCTGACAGATCCAGTGCTTGATGTATGCACAGCAGGCCTTTCCTTTCCCTGGTGACTTTATTTAGTCCCCTGAGCTCCTTTCCATGTTTCCAAAGATATTGGCCTTTAACTTGCCCTCTGCTCATGCACAGTGCTGAGCAAATAAACAGAGGCTGCAAAAGACAATTTCCTTAATCAGGGTATCTCCATCCAGCTGCCTGCTGAATTTCAACAGCTCCTGAGGCAGCAGAGAAGTCACAAAGTTCATGACACAACTTTGACAATGACAAACCTATTGAAGACAAGCTTAGAACTGATGGCTCAGACAGAATGAAATGAGAGAAACAAATACTGGCAATCTGTATTAATATCATTCCAAATAGCCACAGATGCAATCATGGTAGGACTTCAGCATGTTTGAGATAAGGATTATCTCATGCTCAAGTTAAAACCCTCTTTGAGGGGTATTTTAAGTGCAGAGAACAAAATATTATCAAAGTAATCCATGCCCAACCTGCAAAGAGAATGACTTTCCAAAAGCAAGGATCTGTGGCTGCCCTCATACAGGGGAAAAAATACACAAATAAAAAAAGAAAAGCACAACTTTCCAAATCCTTTGAAACTGGTGAAGTAGATAGAGAGAAATAAATGCTTTTAGTACAGCAGACCATGCAATATCTTTCACTAAACTGCTTTTTACTTTCCTGGCACTTTTTAAATACTCTTGGCATCCAAACACATGGGACCACTACTTGAAACTGCTAAAATACAGGGCTCAATAGTGTGCTCTGGAGCATTTTTCACCAATTCCTCCTACATGCCTGCCAAATTTTAGATAAAAATTCTTATCATTTAGCCCTCTGTTTATCTATTTATTTTGGGTTCCTCCCCCCTCTTGAAGCTGGGAAAAGCAACAGCACACATCACACTTAATTCTACAAATGTGCTCCCTCCTTTTGCCATTCCCCAGTGCTGCAGAAAACTGTGTTTCAAAATATACTCTGCCCTTTATAATTAAAATCAATATGGGAAAATTTTATAGAAATATGGATGGTTTTTGCCCCACCTTGGCATGTGCCTTCAATCAAGTTTTGCTAGGACTGACACATTATTCTCTGGGCCCGTGGGCACAAACAGGCTCAGTCTTTCTCAAACCATCAGAGGGACCCATGGCCATGTTGATTCTGGATTTATCAGCGTTAGCAGAGGAACAGTTCAGCACCTCAGCCTGCTTTTGCTGAGATATTTACAGCTGTCCCATCAAACCTCTCTGTTCCAAGCATGTGATTTCTCTTTTTTGCCCTGCAGTAACAGCACTAAAAATAATGACATTTCTCCCAATAAGGGCATTGAAGGAGTTCAGCACCATTAATACAAACTTCTGAAGGAGATCTAACACAAAACCTGCTGCATAACAGGCAAAATGATCACCCTCCCTCAAAAATCCCTCATGGGGTAGCAGAGATTTAAAGACAGCATTTCTGAACAAAGAAGGAAACCCATTCTTTAGCCATTCTACTGACTTTTTTATCCTTTACAAGAGAAGGACCATAGATCTGGTGACTGTTCATAAATGAAAGCTGTATTTCCCTCATACCCTCTCTAGTCCAGAAAGCTGTATGAGAGTCCTCCCTCTGAGGATGGATGATAAACTTTTTGACATTCACAGCTCCTGTCTTACACAGAATTTTCCCAAAAAAGGTAGGAGAGTAGCTCAGAGGAGGACTATTAAATGCTTTTTTTTTTTTTTCCTTGGTGGACCTGAATGCATGAGATGGAGAAAAGGAAGTCACTGGCATTTGTAAACTCAACTTCATGGGAAAAATAAAAGTAATGAAACCTGAGACTAATGCTGTAAAATTTTGACTGCTAGATGCAGTAATATTACTTATTCCTCTGTGATTCTGGGTCACTTTGCATATAAGTTCATCTGCAATTTTTAAATATATATAAAATATGATTAACAAAGCACTTGCAGAAGTCACTCATTAATGAACAGTATTTGAAAGTAAAATACAGCAAAAACCCCTCTGCTTCAAAAGCAGCTGCTACTGTGCTGTGCTTTCTTGACAAACTCCTGGAATTAATCCCTTCATGACACCAAAGAAGTGGTCATTTCTTAGATAATGATCTTTCTGCAATATAAAAACTGCTTTTCAGCCTGACCAGTCTTGTTTGCCACAGTTCAAACCTCTGACTTTCTTAATACATTTGTCTGGAACATATTCCTGAAAAATGGATCAGCTACTGAGGAAGATGATTTGAGTCCTGCTGATTTGTCACCTGGTGAATGATTAAAAACAGGAACAAAATCTCAGGTATGAGAAGGGTGCAAAGGCCAGGGAGAAACCATACACAGAATGAGGTAAATCAAAGAAAGTCTGAATGTCATGACTGTAAAAATGCAATAGGATGAACTTTGAAACTTAGGAAATCAGAGCCTAAAATGTTCTAAATGTGATAATCCAGGGAAACAAAACATCCAAGAGTAAGCATGTCTAGGGAGAAGCTTTAAGAGGAGAATTTTCTGGGAGAAGAGAATAAGGCTTTACTTCATGGTGGCTGCTGGGTGGTGGTGAAGCACAACCACCACCCCCAGAGATTCCTCCTTGCCAAACTCCCTGTGCCTTCTCCTTCCTAAACCACAATAAATTCATTGTTGTGCAAGCAGGAACAAGTTATCAGGTTTATTTCAATTTGGATTCTGCAGATAATATTTTCATTGAGCCATCTTTGTGCACTGGGGAAGGCAGTTTGAATTTCATAAAGAAAATACATTTTTGGTTCAATAAATTAATGTTATTAGCCACGCATTACCTCAGAGCAGTGGAACAAAACTGAAGAAGGAGCAGTTTAAAGTTATTTCAATAACAATAATTCCCTATTACACTACTTTGAACCTAGAGGATGTTGAGCATAAAACCTGATAGTAAGTTCTTAGAAAAAAAGACCCCATAAGATAAGTTCAAAAAGGCCTTTTCAAGGGGAAAAAAAGAGCTAATGCCAAATGACTGAGGAGACTAAGAAAATGATTGATTACAACAGATTATGAAAAGAGAATCTACTTCCATAATATGGTATAAAAGTTAACAAACTGTATTTTATTATATGCATTGCTCATCTGTGGATTGTCTCAATAGTTGGTCAAGCTCATTGTTGGTGAATCTTTCCTCTCCAGTGAGACACATAGAATCTGGAAACTAAACCATTCCCTGGATAAAAGACTGACTGATTTTCACGTTCAGGGGATCAACAAATGTTTTTATAAAACCCATATTTCTACTACACATAATCTTCTTAGAAAAATCAAGCAGTTCACATGGAATTGTAAGCTTTTAATGTGAAAGCAAAAAGACACAAAAAAATTCCTCCATATGTCTGCTATTTACCTGATTTTTTTTTAATGTTTAGGCAGTGCTTTTTGGTTCTTTGTTGCCAGAAAATAAGTGTTGGAGACTGTCAATACTAAGTAGAGCTCCAAGCTGCCATTGACATCCTATTTGATTGCAGAAATCCTCAAATTAATTTCTCAAATGTTCATTCAGAAGTTTAAAAACTCTGCCCGTGACTTCTCATTGCCAAATGAGAAGAACACAAAAGAAGGATAAATTCACTTTGGATGGTTTAGAAGGTAAGAGTAGAGGGGAAGGGAAATATTCTGTGAAACAATGCATTTTAAGGACCACATGCTTGCACAAAACCAGAGCTCCCCCATTTAAGTCTTACAGGACCTTAATACCCATGGAAAGGTTTAAACCAGATGTTTAAAGCCATAACAGCCTTTTAGAAAAGATTTTACTCAACAGCATTTGTAAAACTGGGAGTGGTGATTTACAATTGTGTGGTTTAGCTTTAAGGTGTCTTAAAGAAAGCCCCCAAGTCTCAAAATGTCCTCAACACAACCATACTTTTTATAAAAATGAAAGATAAAAGAGAGGCATGTAGCTGAAATTATTTGAAGAGTTTTGAAATGAAATGCTATGAAATCCAATTTTCTTCCTTGCTGTGCTCCCAGAGTAAGAAAGTGTTTTGTCACAGCCTAACAAAACTCCAGCATTCCTGAGAAACATGACAGCCAAGTGGAATTTGTGGAGACGTGTTTCCAAAGCTCACAAAATGGGTTAAACCCTCAAAATTCCAAATTCCTTGAAACCAGGCCAAGGCAAATTAAAAAAAAAAAAAAAAAAAAAAAAAAAAAAAAAAAAAAAAAAAAAGAGGTGCAGAGGAGGAAGAAGAAAGCTTTCCCAACTGTTTGACACTTTCCAACATGCTACTGTGTGTTGGTTATTTGCATAGCAGTGCCCTGCACTCACTGTAGGTACTGCATCATAAAAGTAATGAAAATATAATAAATTGTTAACCGTGGATGTTATGGGCACATAAAAACTAATTACATCTCATTCCATTTGGTAAATTTGCCACATGTTCAGATTCTGGGGTTTGACACTGCATTTTAAGGGCCTTTATGTTTTGCTTTATTCTTCTGGATAGAAGGGAATAACCCAGAATTAATTCTACTAATGCATGACATGGTGACTTGTGACTGCTTATGGAAATTGCCTGACACTTCTGTTAGAAAAACGCATTTTCAGATCCTTAAACTTTACTGTCAGATGCAAGCTGGTATTTTTTATGCCACTCCAGGGTTGATTTATTGTTTTTCATTCCAGCCATTTCTGAGAACAAGAGAAGAGAAAATGTGCTGGTTTACCCACATAAATTGCAATAAAAATAATATTAATAATAATGATGATCATTTAAAGAAGGAAAAAAAAAAAAAAACCACCAATAAAATGAAACAACAACAACAACAAAAAAACCAGCTGAAAAGACCTGGCACTATTGAAAAGCAATTTCACAATGATACCACTGAAGGCCAGATGTGCCTGTCCTGATCATTCCCAAAAAGATGCAGCCAGATTTGACCAAATTTAAAGACTTACAAATACAGCTCAACATGACCAGCATCAGATTCCTGCACAGGAAAAGAGACTTTTCCTCTCAGCAAAAGAGCACTTCAGACTCTGTGAACATCCCATTTGTCCTGCCTATGAAAAGCTTGGAATTGCATCAAATTGAAACATCTTTGGGTTGTTGCCAACTGGAGCTGGACAAAGATGGGACACGAATATCAAACAAGGAGCCATTGGGAATACAGAGTGCTCAGGTGGCTGGAAGGAGGACCAAATGCAAATAAACCAGGGAAAACAATGGATTACGAGTCAGGAAGAACAGGAACTAACTAAGGAAGCAGACTGAGGCAAGGAGGAGAAAATTAAGTTTGAAGGAGTGAGCTGAGGGGTGAAAAATCTGGGATAAATGAGTCAGGAAAAGAGAAAGGTCTATTGGAGACTGTGGAACACAGGTCAGGTGTGGGAGCAGGAACTCCCACACTTAAAGTCACATTTCCGTCTCAGAACTTGCAAGACACCTTAACTTGTAGACATATTTAAATATTATTTATATTTATATCTAAAAACTGCTGCTCATCCAGCCAGGAAAGCATCCCCCAGTGACCCTGGTCCCTGCAGAGCAGACATCTCCCTGCTCAAGGCTCCCTCCTCTGCCTCCAGAGTGAGCAGCAGAGCTCTGAGCTCTGGATTTTGCAGCTCCACGCTGCTCCCAGAGGTTTTCTTCCCTGCCATCAGATGCCCACGGACTAGAACCCCTTCCACATCACTTCTGGAGGGCCTCCCTCACTTGTTTTGTGGCCTTTTTCTCTCCCTCGTGCACACACATGCACACACACACACACGCAGGGTAAAATTAGATCTGACAAGGCATGCAGATGAAAGCTGGGAAATGGTGCAATTATCGTTTCCCACGTAATCTTAATTCAGGCTTTTGTGCACGGATTTTAGGGTACAGTTCCTAAAACTGCTGTGTCACTTTGAACAAAGAATGGGCCCTCTCTGGGAAAGAATGAGAGTCATGACATGACAGCACTGTTACCTACAGAGATGAAAAGGCAAATGAGGAAAACCTCAGGAAAACTGATTAGAAGTGCCAAGATCAGCAAAGAAAAGTTCGATTCCCTTGAAATCTGGTAGTCTTGGTTTTCTACAGCTCTGATTTTAAATAAATTCACAATATTCTTCATCCCACAAAAGACAATGACAACCCTTTTGTATTCAGGTAGATATTATCCAAAGAGGATGGAAGATAAGTTGGGAAGCCCTTCACTACAAAAAGAATTAATAAAAAATGGAAATGCTTAAATCCAAACACATCAAACAGTACTTGTTGCTAAATGCTGAAATCCATTCCGCTTTTACCCCATGTACCTTGGAGAAAATAAAGATAAAATCTTAAGAAGCCTTTTGATTTCAAAAGTTTCTCCAAGTTCTGGTCTCATGACTTGTGCAGCTGAATCCTGCCTTGGGGAAAGGGATGAGACAATAACATGCTCCAGACTTTCAGCGTGGTGCTGGACAACTCCCTGAAGCTGAACTTTTCCTAGGTCAGCTGCCGATGGGCTGTTCTGCATTCTTGTTTGTCTAGACTGGCGTTCCTGGATGCGACCCACAAAACAACTGCACTCTCATGGTGACAACTGAAGGTGGTAGGGATTTTACTGGGAGTGTTCCACATCTGTCAAAATATTTGAATTAAAAAAAAAAAATCCAGATCCTGCCTGTCTTAAATTTGGCACCCAAAATGAGTGGCTAGTCAATCTCTGTCTGTCCTGTGGTTTGCAATTTTCACTGTGGGAATGACTATAACCCTGCACTGTGAAAATGAAATGTTTGTGAAGTGGTTCTTCTCCACTGACATATCCCTTCATAAATCTCAGGAGAAAATGGATAGCATTGTTTTCAGATGTGGCTTTGACCAGCACGCAGTAAAAGGGCCACACAATGAGCAGAAGGAAGAATTATTGAGCAGTTGCTAATTAAACCAAGTGGAGCCATCCCAATCTGTCTGGTCTGTGCACAGAATTGTGCAGAAATCTTGTGAGGGGAAGAGAGGAAAACAACTCCCCTAGAACAGAAGAGGTAGAAACTGGATTCATGTGGGAAACTTCAGCTTCTATGTTTGCTGCTTTTCAGGCCTTGACTTTACATTTTATCCTTATCCCATTACTTGTCAAGAGCATCATTTTAGTGGAAGAGGCTCACACATGCTCATATTTGATGTTGGAATTGCAGCACATCATCTTTTATGGACAGATGCAAACACTTCAGCACATCAACTTTTTTTCCTTTCAACAATGTTGTGGAAGATTTCTGGCCCCAATCACCCCAATTTTCAGCACCTGGATGTAAGAATACACCATGAGGGTCTTTTGAAGCTTGTTTTTTTTTATGTGGGCACTGTATTGATTTATTTATGTGTCCTGCATTAGAAGCACTGCCAGTGGTGAAAGAAGGCCTTTGTAACTGGTTAAAAAGAAGGAGAAGCAGTTATAATCCTTTCAGAAAGTATCACTCTGAGCAAATATTCTCCTGCCACAACTGCTTCAAGGCCGCCTTCTTGGTTCAAGATACCTACTCCAATACATCAACATTTTCTCCACAGTTCCTGCCTAGTTTTCAGCCATAAATTTTAGAACTTTGTTAAACTACTCCCTCAGCTTTGCTAGACTCCATTTTCCTACTCTACCATCTAAGAACAAAGCAATTAACATGAAGAATTCTACCACACCTGTTTTCTAGAGAGAACTATGTACTCCAAATCAATCAATCAGTCAATTAATCATAATTTAGTTTCTCTGTAGAACAGAACTCCTGCCATCAGACAGCAGCACATTTTCCTCCTAGGCCTGGCAAACCAGCAGCCAGCAGTCCTGCAGATTTTCCCTGGCATTTGTTTGTCTGCAAGTTGGTACGAAAACAGAAACAACTTTCATTAGCTGCAGTGGCTTATTGGAAACCTCATGTAATTCAAGGGCCAGACAAAAATGAACAATGCTCAGTGACCTAAATTCCTCACATATTAACACAAAGCATATTTTTGTTATAAGCCAATATTCTTCGAAGTTGTTGGAAAAGGCTGGAAATCCAAAGGAACAGGGAAGGGAACAAAAGCTGTGTTTTTACATAACGATACCTATGACATTCCTTCTCTCCTTTTCTTCCCTTCACCAAGGCACCAGAATTCCTTGAGGATAATTTCAAGATACTCATTACCTCAGTTGCATTATAAAACACATGGTGTCACTTATGAGTCTGAATTCTCTTCACAAATATTATTTTCAAAGCTACTCAGCGTGTGGAGATACTGAAGCCCCAGGGATCTCCCAGTCTGTGTCCAAAAAATGTGCAGCAAAACAAGATGTTCCTTAAAAATGTGTTTAACAAATAGCCTGCAAGGAATATTGTGAAGAGACAGCCTGTTTAATAAAAATTGGTTAAATAATAGATGTTTCTGAACTAAGATTTCTCAGACACTATCAATTTGTTCTTCTATTCATTATTTGATAGAAATAAAAATAGCTGTTTTGTAAGCATAAAGTATTCATTTGGTATTTCCATTCATTTCATTAAAAATAATTAGCAAATTCAACTGATGTTGAAAGTGGCAGAGAAAATTTGGGTATATCCCTGTAACCGGATTCTTTGGTAAAAATTGAGTAGAGGGATATGGAAACTAGAAATGAGAAAGGAACTTAAATGTTCAAAGCAATTTAGAAGAGAGTGGATGAATTTGTTAAGAAAAGGACAACAATGACACTGTAAAACAAGTTAAAGGAAGATCAATATTTTAGAGATATTATTAAAGTGGCAACTTCAAAATATCTCATATGGCTGTACACAACTTCCTTGTTTCAAACCTAGAATGAGAAATCACTTCTCACTTAGAGAAAAAAATGCAAAACTAAAACAATCACAGTTATCAAATAGTTTTCTTAAGGTTTTTTTTTCAGTTGTGCAACAACACTAAGTTATCCTGATCTTAGTAGATGGATCATTAGTTTAAAAGTACTCCAAATGGGATATTTAGAATTTATTGAGTAGGATCACAACTTTTAGGAAAATTTTAACAATTAATTAATTTACATTGGCTTGAAAATCCCAATTTGACCCACAGAAAACAGACTTTGGTTTTGACAAAATTTTTGATTTATTATGAATTGTGTAATTTTTTTTTCCCCTCAAAGTGCTTGTAATGCTTCTTTAAAAGAGGTCAGAGTAGACCAGGTAGGACCTCTTGGAAATGGGAAAAAAATGCACGAAGATTGTGCTTGTCTTGAAGAAATGAACATGTTTTAAGAAAGGTGCTTTAGAGGTGGCAGAGGGAACTCAAAGTCAAAGCAATGTAAGGAAAAGTCTCAAATCCTGTTGATTACTGAAAGGAGGAGGGAGCATCCAGTGGGCTTTAGAGACTGTGAGGAAGATGGTGAAAAGAACTCTCCTGGGAAGCAGAAAAGAGTGTGAGGATCTTACAGCAAGGTAAAAGACTTAAATGAAAAAAATCAATTAAATCTTGGAAGCAAAGAACAGTCTCCAAGGAAATTTGGCAGGAAAAGAGCCAAGTATAACCTCTATGTTTTTATTATTCCTTCCCAGCTGACCCAGGGTCATTGGGTCAGAGTTTAGTGGCATTTATTTGTGCTCAAAAGAAATAAAAGGACAAGGCATAAGACACCTGCCAAAGGATCTGACTGGCTGTGAAGGGGCAAGAAAAGGTGCCCACTTGTATTTTAAAGGAAATCTGCAGCACTCAGGGTTCTTGATGAGGTTCTACCATCCTCCAGGAGTCCAGATACTGCTGGTGGCAGAAATCTCAGGAAGATGTTGCTCAGGAAAGAGCTTTTGTTCAGTTGTTGCTTTTAAGCAAGACAATTTACACCAAAATAATCCAATAATTGTGTCCTCAATTCACTAAGAGCGTGTTTTTAATACCAGGATCAGAATCAGCTGTAGCTAATGACATTCCCTATTTATGCTGTCTGCTTTAGAGACAATATCATGTTTAAATTTTCCAATTATACAGATTTCAGGCAGAAATTATTTATGTTTCTGATTCCATTCTCACTGAAGGCACTGGCATTTTTTCCATCTTTAGCGTGGGGTAGATTCAGACATGCATGCAGTTGTTGAGAAGATTAAATTAAATCATATTTTTGTGTTTAGTTTCTGCTGTAAATTAGCACTTAGATTTCATTAATAATTGCTACAGATAGTACATTTAATCATCAGCAAATTAGCATTGCTTCAAACTTCCTAGTTAAGCTGTATTTTCAGAATGCTTGTAAAGCATGTTCCAATGAATGGTCACTGACTGAGCTGAAACAAAATTTAGTTCCAAAAAAGTGTTTATATTCAACAGGTTTATTTGTTACAGCTACAGCAGAAAACATCTGAATTAGCAGGAATTTTAGGTCTTGTTTCAAAATAAAATATTATGAGAAGGAATCTTTTTTTTTTTTAATTTCTCTGTAAATTTTTTCAACTCTGTAACATGCAGAAACAGAATATCTAATAGAAGAATAACTTGCTATTCTGGAAAATTAATGACTCCTGAAGAGTCATGTTTTCATAGGAAGTTATCTGTTTTTACCAGAAGGAAAGTATTTTTATAGGTGTTATTTTAGTCAATTAGACAATGAACAAAAACCATTGGAAAACCATATTGTTTATAAGAATTTGGCCTGTTTATCTGCTCAATTTACCAAAACAAACAAACAAACAAAGTAGAAACTTCTAGAGTTCTAAATTCAAAAGAGTCTCATTGGATTCCTGTAGAACAGTTTTGCTCATCTTATCTAATTGGAAGAAAGATGAAGAGAGACAATTTACAACAGCCTGTGAGAGGGCAGGAGGGAATGGCTTCAGACTGACAGAAAGAAGGTTTAGGTTGGATTTTGGGGAGAAATTCTTCCCTATGAGGGTGGTGAGGCCCTGGCACAGGTGCCCAGAGAAGCTGGAAGTGTTCCTGGAGATGCCAAGGCCAGGTTGGACACTGGGGCATGCAGCATCTGGGAGAGTGGAAGTGTCCCTGTCCATGGCAGGGGGTGGCACTGGATGGGCTTTAGGGTCCCTTCCAGCCCAAACCATGATTGTGTCAACCTCCAGCTGATGTCATCCTGCCTGAGCTGTCAGAGTCTGGATGGGTGGGGGCATTTATGTCAGCATGTATGGCACAGACTTTTCCAAATGCTGCCTCAATTTTAGGAATTTTAAGTGCAGAGCTGACCTGTGAGCCCTGATGTAATAATGCTGGCTGTGGGACAGACTGGGCAGGGTCCCCACTCTGGCACACTCAGCTCACCAGTGCCCCTGATCTTTTCAATATTTTCTTCCTCTCCCTTTGACACATTAATCTGCTGCTGGAGGAGCCAGACATTCCCTCCCCCTTCTTTGGCTGATGTCTTTAGCTCTGTCAGCTAAATTATGAAATTATACAGAGCTGTCAGCTGGATTCATGGAATAAATGCACACCCTGCGAGTTATGGACATCCAGCATTGTTCCATGGAAATGTCCTTACCATTGTCGTGTTATGAATGCATCCCTCTGAACAAATAAATGTTTCATACAAGCCTGGAAAAAAGTTGGGTTTTGGCTGTCACGTGCTGTGAATTGTTTCACCTTTCTGATGTTGAGCATATGGAAAAAACGACATTTTATACACATTTTTAGACTCCAGAAAGAAATAGCAATATTCCATCAGAGCATCCTTGTTATTACTGCATTCTGTAGTACAGAAAATCCTTCTGCAGGTGCAGGAAAGGAGGTAGGACAAGTCATGCTCTGTCTAGAAAAACATCCCAGGTGAAATTACTTTGTCATAAAATGTCACTCATCAATTTTTAACAGAAACACCATAAATATAGGCCTTGCTTTTCTAAAGAGCTTTACAGAGAGGGGCAAAAATCCATGTCATTACCTCAATAACTCATTTTTCTCACTATGACAAGTCAGCTGTTCCAACATCAGAAGTCCACAGCAAAAAATTCTAGGAACACAGTAAAGAAGTTGTTCTCCACCAAAACATAATAAACTGAAAAAACTGGAATATCTGAATAAAAGTAGTTCTATTTTCCAAATGTCTCAGGGGTCTAAATCACACAGACTTGAAATTTCTTAATATCAAAGCTTGAACTTTGACTATAATTATATTTATATGCAGACATTTGTGTAGAAGGTGAAAGCAGCGTAGGACTTCTGTCTTTCCAATAGTCTTTGTAAAAAGATCCTGTGTCAAAGCTGCATTTTATTGTAGAAACACCAGTTTTACTCCAAGTGGCAGTAAGGACAGGAAAAACTAGATCAGTGTGGGAAAACAAACTGTCACTGGGTTTATTCTTACTGTTAACCCACCATGGAAGTTGTACCTGAAACAATTTCAAGGCCTGGACTTAGAGAACTTTAATGTCAGCTCACATCTCTACCTTTCCTAACTTGGCAGATGCAATGGGAACAGTTTGGATTTTTTGCTGAGAGTGAAAATATCTTGGTTTTTTTCCCCTCCACATCCCCATTGTCACGAAAGGCACAGAGATGATTAGGAAAAAGAGTCTGTGAAAGTGGCCAACAGCTCATAATCACCAAACATTGGCCTAGGTTAAAGATAAGACCAAGATTAGAGGCTTAGCAGTCTGACAGGGAGCTCTGGAATTTACCATTAGCAGTGTTTTGGTCACATTGATGCATGATTAGATCTGTTCTACAATTCAGCAGTCTCTAGGATTATAAATTAGAAATCCCAGCGGTCGTGGTTGCTGGAAGGGCTCCCAGGGGATGGCAGAATTTGGCCTCTCAGCCTCTTGTCTGCTCTGCAGATAGAGAAACCCAGACTCCACTTTGCTCTGCAGTCTAGACCAGCCCTTTGGAGGCACGTTCCTGAGAAGAAAAATACTGCATTCTGTGGGAGACCCTATCCAGTGAAAACATCCCTCTGTCCTCCTCTGAGCTGGGCAGCACTAAACCACCAGACTCTGGGATAAATCAAACTCTCTCTGGATGAACCATGGTTTGTGAACACAACAACTGCACTGGTCCAGGCAAATTTCTTTGTCTTCCACAAGCTCTGGAGACACTGTATTTTCATTATTTTATGCACCTCTAGAACACATTGGCTCATGACATCAATAGATTGCTACTAGGATCCTGCCAGAAGGTTTTTGGTTGTTGCAAGCCCTGAGCTGAGGACAGGGGTGAGCAGAACAACATTTGCTTGCAGTGGCTTGCATTTGTTTCATGAAAAGACACTGCACTGCAAGGTAACTGAGGTAAATACAGCTAAACATGCAGAAATTCAAGGATGTTCTCTGTATCACTGTGACATCAGTTATCCTCACATCCAGCAGGTTTCTGTGTACTTGTGTAAACCTGGAGTACATCCAGATTAAACACATTCTTGCCTGTGTTGCCTTTTTTTCCCCCAGATTGTTCCACTGGAACCTGCCCAATCCAATTTATCCTGGCTGACTTTGTAGTTTCCCCTCATGGTATCTGTTCTACAAAGACTGACTTACAAAAAAGGTCAGCATTTACTGTCATTTTTCTCCAGTAGCTGCTTCCCTACCTTCATTTTAAATGACAAATTAATAAATATATTTGCTGGGGAAAAAAAACCCCCAACCATAGTGTTCTCTGACTGAAGTGGGACATTACTGTAAAAATTAAAAAAAAAATAATCAAGAAACAACATGAAAATGTAGTTGAATGCAGTTGAATTTACTTTGTTCCTCACATCTACCATAGAACCAGTGTGAAAATAATAACTGATATTTAGATTTCCAATTCAATCCATGTTGCAGAGCCTTTACATCCAAGAAGACCTCCCATATTCCCATTCTGAGAATTTAACTGGGAGGTACATTTCTGCAGATTCCCTTGGCAGAGCTGAATTCAGAGGATGAGTGGGACTCAGGCTATTCCAAACACTAAACAGTCCACTAGAAATGCATTTATCTATCTGTTAATCACTATTGTGTTTAGAGACAGAAGTACTGGACTTTGTTTTCAGTTCAGGTTTGTATCTTAATATTAATTAGCTTATCTATTTCTAAAATATTGTCCTAAATATTCCGTAATTCTGAAGAGAAAATAGCAGGCAAGACTCTTTTCTTGGGCTTTCCAGAATGAGAAAAATAAATGGAAGTGTGTCCCACTGATCTGACAAACATTAGTGGCAAAAGTGGAATATTCTGACTTACATACTCTTCTAACTGCTGTTCTCATTGGAAACAGACTGACAAGCTTAAAACCATGAGTTTGTTAACAAAACAATCACCAATGAGCTTTATCTCCACATATATTTGGCATTTTTTTGTCTCAATACTGTCTCTGCAGCTCAGAGAGAATACAGAGGAAGGAGGAACTAATGGAGTGATGATTTCCTTGCATAATCAAGAGTAAGAAACCAAAGAAATAGAACTGTATCAGCAAATATTTCACAAATATAAAGCATTATTCTTATCTGCACCAAATCCTTAAGCTATTGGATCAAATGAAGACTGTGACAGTCCACTGGAAAGTGTCTTAGTGCTAGTCAGTTGTCTAGACCTAGATTAGTGAAAAAAAGGACATAACCTTGTCAACTGGACCAAGGTTTCATTATTATTACATTTATTATTATTATTTGTTGAGAGTTGC
This sequence comes from Rhadina sibilatrix, assembly GCA_013400275.1. Lineage (NCBI taxonomy): Eukaryota > Metazoa > Chordata > Aves > Passeriformes > Phylloscopidae > Rhadina > Rhadina sibilatrix. The sequence continues at coordinate 166,987 of VWYO01001131.1, read as the reverse complement.
ATAGTAACCAAGCTAATGTGAAAATGAAGAGTTCACAATGCACAATGGAGTGTTCATTGCATAAATGGAAGCAAACCACAACATGGAGTGTTTTGTTTCTAACTGCAACCACAGGGTGATGTAACAGAAGAGTCTGACATCTTATCTGCCCATGGTCCTGCAATCAGCAACAGCTATCATATTTATTAGCTTTTGCTGGAGAACTACAAAACTGTTGACAGGCCTGAATTGCTGCTTTTTTTCTGATTAAAAATTCAGTGGAAGAGCAGCATAGCAGGTCTGATGGTCCTTACTTAAAAATACAACCAGAAATAAAGAAACAACAAATAATAAACCTGAAGGGAAGAAAACTTATGAAGTAGCTCACATAAAATGTCTGTATTACTGCTGCTGGTGTTAAATTAAGGTGAAAGAAGTGAAGCCGTCTTTTTTTCTTTTTAAAGCAACAAGAGCTTTAAATATCAATTGTAGGCAATTAATTAAGTAACAGGATTGATTGACCCTGGTAGGCCTTTGATGCTGATCCCACCAGTCCTGCCTTCAACTTTCCCTTTCCCTATTCTTTTTTCCAAAGAAAGAGAAGCTCATTGGAAATGATCTAGATGAGACATTAAACAACACATTTGTAACAATATGGCTCAGTGTCTGTTCTTATTTACTTTCTTCCTTGGCCTTAATCCCATTGAAATCCCAAGAACTGCTTTGAGTTACACCCTTAAAATTAAAACCAGAGTGAGACCTGTGGATGTTACAGACCAAACCACATTTAGAGTTAGTCAGGATTTCTGTGTACAGGCACTGAAAGTCATATACCTCTTACAACAGAAAACAACTTTCATCAGTTTGGATCATCTTTTGATATCAGATGTGCACCTTCCACTACCCCAGGAATCTCAGAGCTCCATCCAGCCTGGCCTTGGATACTTCCAGGAATCCAGGGGCAGCCACAGCTTCTCTGGGCACCCTGTGCCAGATCCTCCCCACCTTCACAGGGAGGAATTAACAAAATAACAGGCTAACACAAGTTTAGAACCCTAAATATCTGTATCACTCCCCAAATCACCTCCAATGGAGCTGTTCTTAAATAATCATTAATGCTCTTAGGTGATAAAGGACCATGAGGATGAAGTGCTAAGGGTTTGTTCTCGTGCACTGTGAGGTGTTTTAATCATTCCAGGAGATCACCTGGAACAACCCTGGAAGACGCCTCTCTGCTGGTAGTGCAGGGAGGCAAATGATGTGTAATTGAGAGTTTTATATTAAAGCTCCCTTTCTGACTCCAGAATGATTCAGCAGATGAGGTGCAAGCTTTCCACAAGCCAGGTGATGTCATTGCCCCACATGTGAAGCTCTGGAAGGAGACCCTGGCAGTGCAGGTAATGTTGTTACTGTACTCAAAGAAAGCCAAATATGGTTTAAGAAGTCATACCACAGATTTCTCAACTGCAAGCCAAATGTACTTGCCAAAAAGTCCTCCTAAGACTTCATAAATAATATACGAACTGGGATATTTGTGTATAAAAGAGCTGAATCTGCCTTCACGGCTCTGGAGGGGATGCACCCACACAACAAACGCTCAGGTGACTTACACAGCAACACTCCATAAATCAATCCTGGTGCTGGCAGGACCCAAGCAAAGGCTCCATCGTGCTATTTTTATTGATATGGGTATGCATGGAATGTCTGAGAGGAAGAGTCTTCATCCTCCCCATATTTCACAAGGAAAAGGGCAGATGTAAAAGAGGAGCAGCGAAGAGCAAACTCTACCACCTCAGGGAGAAGGGACTTTCTGGGGAGGACTACACTTCCAAGGCAGGGACTTTTATGGAGCTTGTCTTAAGTGCAGATATTTAATATTTGATTGGAAAGCTTCCTTGCTGAGTTAGTGTTTCCTACCCAGATAGCTGCTGTCTCCCTGGTTTCAAAAGCTGTGATAGAAGAGCGAGCACAACTGATGCTGTGCCAAGAGATAGGACAGAATTATCCTGTGCTGTCATTACTTTCCTTTCTGATGGAGCAAGAAACTGCTGGGCCATAGATACCCACAGCTGTATGGGAGAATATTCTTTTTTTATGACTCAAGAATAAAATCTCTTAAATAGTTTTCTTACATCCTTCTTTTCCAAAGACCCAACCTAAATTTGAATTTGATTTTCAACAAGTTTTGCTTTATATATTTTTTATTCATTTCACACAAACTAGAGTTATGGTAAGTCTAAAATATGACCAGTCCATAAAGTTCTATTTCATTTCTTAATTTTTGAGTGTGTCTTAAATATGAAGTGAGTTTTAAGACATTGAGGCCAACCATTCAAAACCAACTCCCTGTCAATGGCAAGAGACAAGATACTGAAGCCAGATCTTACACAAATTCTTGCTTATCCACATAAGATCAGAGCTTTTCTTTGTAGTCAGATCAGAAATTCTGCAGCAATTGAAAATGAGTATATCTCACTATCTTAAATCTCCAGCACAAATCAGAAAAATTACAACAGACCAAACTTAAAATATTTTGATAATTACTTATTTTCCAGGTGAACATTAAAAAAAAAAATCAGGAAAGATTGAAATATTTTTATTGGAATACTTCAAACATGTTAATTTTTTATTGAAGAAGCAGCTTGTTTTCTTTATCTTTGATCATATAGAACAAAACTCTGTGTCTGTCCCAAGGGTTAAAAATTTAGGTGTTTGAAATAATCTATTCTTTTTTACCATTCAATCTTTCAAATATATATTTTGTTCCATCTGAAAACAGGAAAATATTTCAAAGTATTGATATATCTTGCAAAATGAAATAAACATAGCTCTTGGTAGGTTTGCCAGAATTGGGCTTGTTTGCTTTGAAAGCAAAATTCAATGAATTACATGTGCCATGCTGCTGCTATCACAGCCAAGGGTGACCTCTGCTTAAACAAACACAGCTCTCATTGTTAAATTTGGGGTGATATATTTGAGTTATTCCCTGTCAAGACACTTCCAGAGGTTTCAGTTGAGCAAGAAGAGTGGGAAGAGAGATTGCAGTCACAGCAAATGGAGGAGAAATGAGATTGTACTGCACAGTATAAAAAGTATCAGTTCTCAGAATCACAAAGTTTTAACCATTTCCAGTACAATTTCCTCAATGTTGTCTTAGAAAGCAGCTTTTTGTCCCCTTCCACTTACCCTTGCCTCATTAATTTTAGACAGTCTCTTAGATGAATTATAAAGTACCTTTGTACAATGTTCAGTGCAGTGTTTTTATTCCTGTTTTGATGACAAAGTAACACAAAGGAAGATGTTCCCAACACAGAAAGACTTAACCTGAGGAATATTTAATAGCTAGGATAAAAACACCTTTGAACTTGTAAACTACCAAAAGCACAACAGACAGATGGTGATGATGCAGAAAAAAATGAGTGAGGCAGGGAGGTATTATGACAGCTGTTTCTCACAGAACAAATATCTGCTCTTCTTTCCTTATACCCCCTACAGGAAAAATGAATTATATTTGCCCCTGTCTGTGTTTCTGGGAGTTCATGGCCTAAAAGTGCACTGTGTTACATTTCTAACATGCTCGTGGAGAGCTCCTGAGCAGAGCAGCAGCCTAGAATTCGTATTTTTATTGCTTATGCACGAAAGTGGGACAAATGAAACCCAAAATCTGCCTGTTAACAGGAATTCTGAGAGGATACTTGCTTTTTGCTGTGCAATATAACTAAATCTGCCATCAGATCTGTGGTTTTGCATGGTTAACTCTGAAATACCTAAATGCCTGCTGCTATAGCCCCAGCCAGGCTAAGCTGACCCAAAGCTAGATAAATCTACAGATCCCAAATTTCCTTAATGTCGTGCCAGACTTTGCATAATACAAGACAGCAATCAGTTCCCTTGGATTCATTAACTATTGCTGTACAAAAAAAACCAAAACCAAACAAAACAAAACCAACCAAACAAACAAAAAAACCCAAACCCAAAAAAACCCAAACAACAACAACAACTCCCCAAAACAAAAACCAGAACCAAACCAAACCACAAAAAAGACACTCCACCAGGTTGCTTTTTGTTCCCTGCCTAAAATCTGAGTTGTCTTACAGCCAAGTGTTAGGTAGAGGGAAAGGAGAACTGTGCTAATGCTGTCTTAACATTGTCCAACTTAATATTGTCTCAAGTAATCATTTTTATTCTTTTATCACTTTGAAATTCAGTCAGCACATGCTGCATTATAGGATTGTTTTCCATCCCTCATTTTCAGAGGTGTCCATCTTTCTGAAACACAAATTTATGGAAGTAAAACCTCTTGCCAGAGAAATTCTGTCCCACAGCTCATGTGGAAGATGTGCAACCACAAAAAACTGAGACCACAGGCTGGAATTTTCCCTGCCTAGACCAGGAAGTCAATCAGATGCTCAGAATTCAGTCTGAGAATTCCAGAATTCTGGAAATTCTAGCCAGATGTTTCTGTAGCTGCCTGCACAGTTGTTTGCTGGCAAAGAAAGGTGATTTAAGGCAATGGGATGGGAAATGAAGCCCAATTTTCCCACAGGATTTTCCGTTCATTCTGCATTCTTGTAACTTCAAGTCCATATAAAGACACCGATTGAAGCTTTACAGGAACAGGCAGCTTGTAGGAAGTTGATTTTGTATTGTCAAAGCGACATTAACATTTTAAGGAAATGCTTTCAAAGCTCAGTGCATTGAAGTAAATCCCAAATCAGACAAACGTCTGAGAAAGTAGTGCTTGATATTTTTTGTAGCCTAAACCCTGAGCAAAGCTATTGTTTGGCTTGCACTGGATATGCAGTTTGAACGTGGTATCAAGCATTTCTTACTGCCTTCCCCCAGCCACTGTCATCAGCAAGCTGCTTAGCTTTCTTGTCAGTAATTCTGATAGTTGTGCTTGCTTTTACAGTTTCAAGTTTACTTTTGGAGCATTCCCTGGAGGGTGTCTTAACTGAACCAAGATTTGAATTCTATGGAAAAAAAAAGGAAATCTAAATAGAAAGAACTATTGTTTTCTTATAATTGAGCTGAGATTCCTGCTCATGTCAGAGATCTTGGTCAGCTTTCATGTACGTAGTTGTAAACCTGAGGCATTCCATCAAATCAAAAGAACTCTTCCCTTTGAAGAGGGGCAGGAGTCCAAGTTGTTTTGGGGGGATTTGCCTCTCTGTAACTCAGTTACCCCACTGAAAAGGCAAAAAGATTCTGCTTTAAGACATGATAAAGTATTCTAGAAAGAATTATGCCAGAATATCTCTATGCCAGCTATGGCTGAGGGACAAGAGAGAGTGGAATCTTAAGCAGAGTGCAAGTTTATATTTCACCTTTGGATTGCATCTGGCCACTGGAGCCAGATGGTAAACTCCAGAACTGCTGAGACAGTGGCTGAGTATCAATGAGCCAGTGGTCTGGGCTGATGTTCAAAAGGAATATAATCTGAGTTAAGGATTAGAGAATCAGCATATTCGTATGGTTTATACCACTACAGCATATGTATTTATTCATATTAATCATGCTGCAACATCCCATCTGCTCCCATGCAAATCCACACATTTTCCAGTTGAAGCACTTTATCTGATGCTTGGGGAGAGTTTTGTCCCCTGAGGTTTCACTGCAGCTCACCACCAGACAAATACCTCACTAGAATGGCAATGTCAAAAATGACACACAAACTCAGGCATAGACTCCTCTCATTTCACTTTTCCCAAACAAATGGTCACAAAACCCACACAATCAGAGCACTGTTTCCAACCCAGAGCCTCATTTCACTATCACTCCATAAGATGATGTATTTATGTTTGTCACCAGTTACCACTCGTGTCTCTTCAGAATTCCCTCTCCCCTCAGTCTGTTATCCATGACCAATGTCTCACTAACAGCATTAACAACTCCTCCAGCTTTTTCTCAAGTTAGTCAGACAGAATTCAAAGATATTGATCATTTTATATCCCTTCAACAGAAACAATGCTGCTTTCTTTTGTTTGTGGCTGCCTGCCTTGATGAAAAAAACAGCCCTATTCACAGAATGCTTTTTTTGAGCTTCAATCTGCTAGAAAGCATCACTTCATAAAACTGCCTGAAACAACAGGTCCTTGAAAAGGTCTTGATGGATCCAAGCAATATCTAAAATGGTATTTAATTTAGTTACTGAGAGCTTATATTCTGACAGGAAAACAAATTCCTGCCTTAGCAACATATACAATGTAAATTTTCACAAGCTCCATATATTCAATGTGGATGTGCAGCACTTCTGTACCACTCACAACTTCTTAGAATATTCACTTGTTAATCTAAAGAACCATCTGAGAGATCCCACACTTGCGACCTCATACAGGTTGGGGTTTTTTTAAGGGATGATTGGCACTTTTTGCCAGAATTCGATCAAATTCAGTCAGATCATATTTCACACCCATTCCTCAATAAACTCATTATCAAATCTAGACACAGGATACCTCAAACGACATCACAATCAACCATCACCTTCCTGAGCAGCTGCTGAACCCGGCCTGGCCACTTTTCTATGGTTTCAGGGAAGATGATCTGATAGTCAGAGGTACAAAAGAGGTTTAATGCAAGACCAAGTGCGAATGAAACCCTTGCCTGTGTTCTCAGCTTAAACCAAGCATTTCTCTGCCTGGAAAGCCATGGAGCAGAATTACCTGAGCCTGAGATAGGCAAGCACCAGGCCTAAATTTGATATGTTCTTATACCCAGCAAGCCTTTGCATTATCTGGCACGTGTCTGCAGCAAAAGACATGTTTATGTGTTTCACAGAATCCTGCATGAAATGAATTATTTACTAGAATGCCAAATCATTTCAATATTTTGACCACACGTCCACATTGCTGGATAGTGTGAACTGGTTTGTTTATTCAGGCAAGAAATATCTGTTCTTGAAAAGCCAACAATATTTGGATACATGAACGTTTTTCTTTCACTGAGATTTCTAGAGCGATAACAAGAGAAAACAGGGAAATCAAAAGAATGTTGCTACAGAATTAAAGATGTTGGACTGGTTGGACTTTATCATAACACTATAATCCAAACACTTTTGTTTAGAACTGCAGAAAGAAATTAATGATGAAAAAATGAGTATGAGAAAATGCTGAGCCTGTTGTTCATGGCAGAGGGAGGCGAAAAATTTGTTTGGATATTTCATGATTCATTCTTAGTTTCTGTTTTCATTTTTTTTTTTTTTTACAGTTAAGTTAAAACCCAAATATTTTCATAGCATTCCAAAGATGTTTTAAATGGCAGGAATAAATACATATGGCAAGGGAAGCTGGAGACATTTTTGCTTGCCATGTACTTAAAATATGTCTCACAATGAGAGTGTCACTACATTGTTATGCATGATGTTATCTCAGATGGGAAAATGAAATCATACAAAATGTTCTTGATTTTGAAGAAAATCAGTAAGTGACCAAATTTAATAAACACCATTCAAAGGCACTGGAAAACATCTGCAGGGAATTTTCTCCTTTGGAGTTCAGCTTGCAAAAATTGATAAATAATCATGTTATCCAAGAACATTAAAAAAACATTAAAGTTGTTTGTCCATGTTTAGATCTTGAAGCAGAGAGGAACCTTACAATACTTTTGTGCTTTGTAGGTCTCACCTTTTTCTTTGAGCACAGGCTGTTTCAAAATTTGATTAATTTGATTTATGTCACTTTTTGGTCAGTACAGTAGGAAAAAAGACCAATATAAAATGCTCATTTCCAATCTATGAAATGGCTGCAAAATTCTGAGTCAGTAGCTTTAACAGGAGCCACGGGAAAAAATAAATTGAAATCATTCCATCATCTCATGGAACTAAGAAAGTATTTCTTGTAACGAATTGACAATCCATTACAAGTACTTTATGAGCTGAAGAGTCCACTCAGCTATAGAAAAGCAGCTTAAAACCTATAAAGTAACTCAAGTTTTTGAAAACTGATTCTTGCCAAATGGAATTCAATTTTCAATCATCCATCAATAAATAGGCTTATTCTGTAACAGAAAACAAATGACATCTTTCCCATCAAACAAGGGTGTGGGCAGACTGTCCAGCTGATGCTTTTTTGTGCTCCAGGATATTTTCTTGAAACACGAAGCAGGAGCTGAGACTGCTGCAAACTTTCAGGATTTGTTCAACTGCCAGGAACAGCAGTAATCAAGAAAGACTGCTGGGTTCTTCCAGCACATTTCAACAAACTCAAAAAAACCCCAACCCAATTTTAATATCATGCAATCTGTTGATTTGCATATATTTAAAAATTTTATTCGTTTTGAAGTAAGAAGAATAATTCCAAATTAATTTGCAGCAGTTTGGCTCCAATTTACCTGTCAAATGCATTGTCTGAGCTATGGGCCAGTAGCTTTTACTTTAAAAAAAAAAACAAACTGCCTTTGACAGCTGGAATATTTCCTTTAAAGCTTGGACTACTGTTAACCTAGTCCAATTTTTTGCCTTGTTCTGGAAGCAGACAATGAATTTCACCAGCTGGCAGAGAGCTCTGAAATTATGTTACTTATGGCATTCATTTGTAAAGCTTCAAATTGGGGAGCTAGAGAAGCCAGGCTTGGTTTGGCTGACAAACCACTGTTTGATTCTGATCATATTTAAAAAACCCGAATAACATTGCTGCTCCTCTTCTGAAAAAGCCTCTTCACTGAGAGGTTAAGACAGAAATCAGCTTTGCAGAAGAGTATTGGGGTGTCCTAAAAGTGAGAAAATTCAGGAATGTCCTTGTCTGCTAAGGAAGGCCAACACCTCACACTGGGCTGAATTACAAGGCTACAACAATCATTCCAAAGGAAGTTTTCCTCATCAACTTCTTTTGCATTTTCTTGAGGGGAAAAAGGGGGAAGAAGGCTGCTTAATAAACATCTTAGTTGTAAATGTGGCATTTTGGTTTTATTATTTCATGAGGCAAGTAATTGATTACTTGTTTTTTTTCTTAGCTGCAAAACTGATATCAACTCTATAAGCATCAATAAAGAAAGTATTCATAGGGATGAACCTAAATTCCTTAGACTATCAGTATTTTTTTTTACCTTTTTGTTTTGGTGGGCTTTTTTTACTCTATTTGCTGAAAACTTATTTTTACATCACTCTTCCAATTTCACACCAAGTTACATTTAACAAGGAAAAAAACCCCTCTGTGCAATTAAGGATCCTATTTGTAAAAACCTTACTCAGTCTGCATTACAGCTGTTAATTAAATAAAACAAACAAACAAGCCAAAACTTGAGTTTGTGGTTTACTTGGGGGGAATGAGGAAGTTCATTGTTTCCTTATTTTGGGGTGGAGGCTGTCGTGGGTTTTATTTTAACCTGGTCACTTCAATCTACAGGTGCTCAGAAGAAAAATTGTGTTTGAGTCAACCTGACCTTAAGATTTACTGCTTTCATGTTGCTCAAAACTACATAATATTTCAGGGGAAATATTCTCTGGATGATCACACACTTGTAGGTACCTCTTCCTTTAAAATAATGCCATTGAAAGAGAGCTTTTAATACTTGATCTGAATGGAATTTTGTACAACCAGGCCTCTAAAGCTCACCCTGGAAACCCTGTGATGTGAATTACAGGTAAATAAATGGGATTACAGTCTGTAGATCTCCACAGGTTTTACTAGAATCAAGAATGATTATCAGAGTAAGTGCCTCACGTTTCTTTACTGACTAAACTTCTGGTTTGTTTATTTTGACCACAGTTGGAATAAGATCTTTAGTGCTTCATAGCATCTGAAGTGCTTTAGTTTGGCCTGTAAAAGAAGTACAAATCAAACACGGCATTTCTTTCAAACCACATTTCAGTCAGATTCATGTTATTCACCCCTCTGAGCCGATCCTTCAAAACAGAAGGTTAAAAATGTTTTACATTTTCATTTGCCAACTGAAACAAACCCGAATGTGAGCCATTAGCAAGTTGTGAGAGACCATCCAGAGAGATTTCACAAGGCTCCTGTCCATGGGAAAGTATTTGCTTTTCACTCTATTCCGTGTGTGATCACCAGGCAGGGGCAGGCACTCCAAGCAGATGTCCACAATTAACAATCTCACAACTCCTGGTTGGAGACTCTTGGTGTATTTATACCAATGTCCAGTCATTGCTTCAGGAGTGAATTTAAGGTCAAATCCACCACTTTTTGTTGAAGAGTTACTTGGGTAATCTAGCTGGTATTCCTGGGGAAAACCTATGCATTTTCCAGAATATCTTCCTTGTTACCAGGTCTAAAAGCTTTCTTTTACACTGTTTTCCAAAGTATTGGATCCATATCTAGCAGACAAAACAGCCTGGTGTGTCTCTTAGGCAGAGCTTGACTTCATCTGTCAAGATAATTTGGGCTTTGCAACCAGCCTTTGTTTTGCCTCCTCAGTGAAGTGAAACAATAAAATATTGGGAATGCCAAGACCTTTGTGTCAGTCAGGTGTTGTTTTTGTGTAGGGAATCTGAATCATCAGCCACTTGAAAAGCAGCTGAAGTAATTAGTTCAAAATTAGTTTCAGCAGCTTGGGAACAAATACTCTCAGGCTAAGCCACCAAAATACCAGTGCTGTTGCTCAGATCATTGAAGTAAGAATTTGGTATTGTGGGTCTGGTGGCATCTCATTGATGTAATTTATGTTTGGGGGTTTAGGAGTTGGGGTTTTCCTGGTTTTTGGTTAGATTTGAGACTAGAAACACCTCATAAAACACTTAAATTACTGTAATTTGCAGAAATATACTCCTGTCTAGTTCTCCCCTCCCCTTTTATTTACACCTTTTTTCTGCTTCCTCATTTTCAGTCATTACATAAAAATATACATAAACCAGACATTTTCTACTCAAGGCATATTAAGGGAAACCTAATTCTGAATTGTTGCTCATTTAACTGTGTGCCTTGACAAAGCATCACCAGTGAACCTCCATTTACCAAGTTCCCAACGATTTAGGAACACACCTTCAGAAACATTACTTCATGTGCTTTATCCTACTTTATCTTATCCCCACACTATCCTGGATTCAGTTTCCTCTGCCCTCTTTTGCTCCCTTCTGTGGTGAATGGTCTCTGGAAAATGCTGGGTGTGGAGAGACTTCCTCGCTCACTAGGGAAGAGAGGAGTTTTCCCATCCCAAGGAGTGCTGGTTGTTTTTGTTCCTCACGCCCTTCTGAATCATAGAAAGCAACCCCCTGCTTCTCAATATCAGGCTTTTCAACACAGGACAAGTGAAAAAAACTACTTAAAATCATGCCCTCTACCAAAAGCACCATTTTCCAGGCACATGGATAAACTCCACCCTGGATATCTGACCATAAATCTCTGATTTCTGTGGGAAATAGTCAAGAATGTTATGTACAGCAGATATAAAAAGCATAACTTTTGCCCCTCAGTGACGTCAGTTAATTGTGAAACCTTACAATTGCTTCTTGAAGCTTTCAATTAAACTTTGCACATTCATCCCCTTAATTTGGGGGGACTCAGCTCAGGCAGATTGCATGAAAGCTGAACACAGAACTTATTCCATAAAACAGCCAAATGAGCCAGCTACCATAAAAACTAGGAGGGTGTATTGTACATTTTCATGTGGACAAGGGGGACTCCACCTGTTTCCACTTGGGATTTATATCCAGCATCTCACACTCATTTAAAGGGGGAAAAAAAATTAGGTCATATGAAACACCACAGGAGCTGCTGTTAAAATGGTTTGATGTTTTGTCTACAGATCATGGAGTTGTCACAAACAAACTGATAGGCATCCCAATGAAATATTCATCTGTGTAAAGCTAATATTTTTATAACATAATAATCCTATTTTGAGAGTGAAAGGACTGGTGATTTGAGCAGTACAGGCCCTAAAATAAATACAAACCAAGAGTGATCTTATTCAAACATAACAGTTTTGCTGTTGTTGTAAACCACAGTCCTTGTTTAGGAAAAGCAGCTACTGATTGATGCTGGGCAAATTCTAATATTTGAAAATACAAGTTTTTGTTGTGTTATATAAAGCTGTCCTACATGAAGTTTACCATCCCCTCAAGTCCCCAATGAAAAATCACAGATTATCTGCCTCTTTCCATTCTCTTTACATTTTCCCCATTTCTCCATCCTTACCATCCACTGAAGCTGTGGAGGATGAATGCTTTGATCACTCACTCAACTGGTTTCATCAACCAACAGCATACATGCAAAAAGTAAGTGAAACCCACCCTTTGACCTTTAGCACATACTACTGCTGCCCACTTTGATTTTCCCAGACTTCCCTTTCTGCAGTGACAAAAGCAATGCTCAAGACGTGTAACTTCCACTTATTATTCCAAAGGATGTGCCAGGACAAAGCCAGACATGGAAACTCCTGCTTTCACCAGGGGCAGAAGAGGGAAGGGGTGGTATCTTTTCCCAAGGTGAGAAGTGGATCTCAAACAATAAACTTTACATAGGAAAAACTATTCATCCCTGATGCTATTCCAAGTAGAGGGAGGGTAGTTAAAACTGCAGCTCTGACCAACTGCCTGTAAAATGCTGATAAAATATCAGTTTTCTTCTTGTAAACCAAAATAAAAGATGTGATAGCAGCTTTTAGCCTGCACGATTTCATTTAAGATCACGGCAACTAAGTCTACCAGAAGAGAAAGGAGAATTGGTATCACAGTTTGATTTTTAATTCCTGAAAGTTGTACTTCTGTGAATGCTGTGATGATAAATTTTGACAGGTTTTCATGGAAGAATTATTTTTTCTCTGCTGCAGATCTTCTCACAACATTCAGCATCTAATATTCTGTCAGCAGCTGATGCACTTGCCTTTCCTTATTTGCTTTTTGCTGTATTTCACACCTGTGGAATGAGTGGATAAAAACTACCAGCAAAGCCCTTGTACCTCAATGCAATGGGCAGGAATCACCAGGAGATCATCTACAGATAAGAGTTTATTACCCAAAACTTGCCCCACAGTGTGGAGGAAGGAGTCTGAACATTTCTGACCCATCCCTGACAGCACCTCCCACAAAAGGAGCAGCCAGCTGCAGGTAAGGGGTTGAGAAAGTTCTAAAAAACACCCTAATTTTTACCAACCCAGGCTAAAGCAGTGTGTGTGAGCGTGTCAGGTATCCAGGGAATAAACTGCTGGATAGATCTGGCTTCCTGATACCACCTCAGAGGGTTTCAAACAGGCAAGAACATGAAAAAATCTGGCCCACTCCACTTGCATAGTTAAATAACAGAGGGTACAGAAACCTATTTAAGATTTCCTGCCAGCTAATAACTGACATATTATCCCATATTGTGCTTCCCTGAGGGCATTGGCACTTCATTTGTCAAAGGCAGTCCCCATTTTATAACCAGGATTTTGAATGTCCACCCTTCTCCACACACACAAATCCTAGAAAAGAGACTTCCTATTTTATTTTCCCATGAAGGTAAGCTCTCCTAAAGGAACAAACTAAAAGCTGAGATAATATACAAGACTTTGGACTCTTATGCACGTGTCAGATCATATTAGATGTTAGAAGCTTTAGGAAAAGATGTCTTTTGAGTGAGAAGTGGTTAAAGAAACAGAAGATAATACTTGGCCCTGAAAAATTCACTGCCATTACTCAGCACACAATAAAGAGATGAGACAAACAGAAGAGGAGAGGGTTTATGACAGCAAGGAAACATAAATGTGAAAATCTGAAAGAGAAAAGACCAGCACCTAAAAAAAAGAATCTCTCTATATTATTGAAAAATAAATTAAAAAAAAGCAATGATAGTGAAGGATATTGCATAGTTCCTCCTCAAAGGCAAACTTAAAGAACAGTAAAACAAACACTGAGATATTCAGGAGAGGGACCAGAGAGCTGAGAGCCCCTTCAGGTGAAATGGCTGAAGGCCTATGACCAACACTTAACGACAAAATTTTATTTAATTGCATGGATAGGTTGGTGAAAGAAATCATATGATCAGAATTGAATTAAAAGGAATGTGATCATCTCATGTGTTTAAGAATAAAAAAAGGGAAAATATTACAGCTATATAGGGGAAATATAGCAATAGCCACTGTCTGAACATAAAGCTGACAGTCCTCAGTACTTGAGCACCCTCCACAGAAACATCCTTTAAATGCTTGTTATTTAGTTTTGGTTGTAAAGGTAAATATTGGGGTGGGATATTGGCATGGCATTCTGGATAAGACCTCCTGGAGGAGGTACTCAGAAAGTTCAGAAATTCTAATTTTCCAGCACCAGCACATTCCTGATGCAACTCAGAAAAGGGAGGAAAGGAAGCCTGGAAGCAATAAAACAAGGACTGGTGGATCATTCTCAGTTAAACGAATTTATGTGGAAGTAATTTGTGACAGCAGCAACTTCGAGCTTTACAGGAGTCCGCAGGATATGACAGATCATGTGTGAGGCACATCCACATGTATTTGTGTGATGAAAAAAGGGACACAAATTGTCCTTGTTTGGCTGTCCCACAACTCCTCACTGCTCCTGCACAATTGCATTTCCCAGATGATGCCGGGCACATCGCAACAGCGTGCAACGCTTTGCTGTTACTCAGGGTTGAAAATATGTAAGTTCAGACCTAACTCTGCTTCCCCCACAGCTGCAAGGATGATTTTTTTTCCGTTTGCCTTCTGCCTCACAGGCAAAGGTTTGAATCTTCTCACCACACTGTAAACACCCAGCTTACAAAACAGGAGGATGACTAAAATGGTGACAACAGCCCTCAGCAATGAGAAGTAAAGAAAAGTCTGCATCTGGAAGGACAGGATGAAAACATTCCTCATAAAGAGCTCTCACACAAAACCCGTAAAATTTAACTCTGCCAGGATGAGAGATCAAATCTGACTGTCTCTTTTTTTTTATTTCAGTGCTTTAATTTAAAGGGGGGGGGTGTTAAAGTAATTTTGTCTGCATCTCTTAACACACTAATCATTAGCTGAGTTCCTACTGTGTTTAGAAAAGACCTTACTGCTTAATACTTTATTAAATCTAAACTTAGAACAAAATCAAAAGTTGCCTTGTTTCTTGAAAAAACTTTTAGATCTCAAATTTTCAGAAACATACTGATTTTAAAAGCCAGTTGAAGGACTACTTTTTCTCTCACAGCACACAAATACTTGCACTTCAAAAAAAAAAACCAAACCAAAACCCCAAAAAACAACAAGCTTATTAAGCAATAACTGCCTTCACACCTGTCTTACCACAAGCCAGAGCTTCTCCTTACTGACACCTTTGAAACCATTCCACACCAATGAGTTAAAGTTCATCTCAGACAAGGATCAGGGCCCTGCTTCTGCCAGCTTGTGGCTTCTGTAAAAGCACTGGGAAGGTTCTGTAGGTCCATAGCTAAAGTATGAGCCATGGCAGCTTTTTAATAAACCAGTCAGGGCACAAACTTCCTTTTCTGAGTGAAAACCTGAGAGAGGGGAAAACTGTTGCCTGCTGGGAAAAGACTCCGATGTTTCTGAGGACAAGAATCCTCAAACGTTGTTTACAGCAAGTGATGCAATATTTTTGCTCAGCTTTTCAAAATAACCTCAAGATGATGTTCCAGCAGCTCTCTGAACCCTCACAGCCACAGCTGCCAAGCAGTGCTCATCCCATGGCTGGAATTTTGGTTTCAGACAGGGGAACTGTGGGTGAGGTAGGCAAGTTTCCATGGAAACCTGCCTAGTTTCTGCCAGGAGGAGCTAAGAAAAAAACAACTTTTTTTCCCAGAGAGGGTTTTGATGATTTTGACTCAGCATTTTCCCAACAGTTCTATTAATAAATCCTAGGATTTGTAGCAGGGGGCTGCTGACAGAATAACACACTGATCTCAGAGTGAATGACTCTGCTCCTGACTTTCCTACCAGCAGTTCATCTCAAAGACATCCTTCTTTCCACCAGGGCAAATCCCTGACACTCTTGTACATAATGTCTGTGAAAGTGTGTGTGTACACACACAAGTCCCCAAAACCTCATCTTAAAGAATAAACTTTCAGTTTCTTACCTCTAACACTCATTTGGTTCTTTTAGGGGAAGGATTGATTACAGAATTATTCTACTGACATGATTTCTCCCAGCTCTGCCACCTATGGATTTTGATCTTTCACTGGATTTTTTTCCACACTTCATCTTGTTTGAGTTTGTTTTTTTTTTTCCCTCTTTGTAGGTGAGGTAATGGGAGGTAAAATTAGATTCTACCACCATGAAATTTACTCATCCTACACCTGAGAACCCCCAGGGCTTATCCTATAACATGCTGCTACCTTGAATTCAGATGGAAAAAGGAGGTCCATGTATGGCTGGTAGTTTTTGTGCATTACTAATTATGAAAGAACACAAGCTCACTTTAATATTAGGAATTATGTCTTTTAAGCTTTTCTGCAAGTAAAATTTTGTAAAGATTCCACTGACTCTTGAGGAAAGGCAAAGGATACTGGTTTTGTCTGTTTTATACTGGTTTTCAGCACTTTTGAGAAGTGCTTAAATACCCAGATTGTGCCACTCAAGAGCAAGTTTTCTGGTAAGATGGCATCATATAATTCCTTCAGGTACTAGAAGACATCAGTTAGGTCACCCTGGAGCTCCTCTTTTCCAGGCTGAACAATTTAATTAGTGTAAAAATCCAATAAAGGCAAAAGAACAGCTGCTGATCAATTACATCCAATAACAGCACATGTGACAGAGTAAGATAATGTAAATAAAAAAAAGCTGGACACTGTTGTGCTGCCAGTGAATTCTTGCATCATTGCAAAGCATCATGCAAACTGCAACAGGAGATAAAATTTTGCC
>VWYO01001131.1:130861-145160 GCA_013400275.1 Rhadina sibilatrix | reverse complement strand
AAAAAAAAACCCAATCAACCAAAACCAAACAAATAAAATCTCAAAAAACCTCCAACCCAACCAAAAACAATAAACAACCAAAAAAAAAAAACCACCCCCAAATGTTCTTAATTCCTCTTGGGAGTGTCTGTGTTTGCTCCCAGATCGCCAGCAGAAAACCACTCCCAGCACCTGTGCACTGTTTCCTCACCCAGTGACAGCAGCTGAGCTGCTCTGTCAGCTCCCCACAGGACTGAGACCTCTCCTGCAGGGTCTTCAAGTGAAACAAAGCCCNTATTGAAACAACATTTAAATGTGGTACAAAACCAAAATCAAATCCAACACTTCAAAACCAAAAAAAAGAAAAAAAAAAAAAGAAAAAAAACCCACAAACAAAAAAACCCCCAAACAAAAACCAAAACAAAAAAAACAAACAAAAAACACCCAACCCCCCCAAAAAAACAACAAAAAAACCCCAAAACAACAACAACACAAAAAACCAAAAAAACCAACAACCAAAAAACCCAACAAAACAAACAAAAGCACCAAAAAAACCCCAAAGCAAACAGAATTCAGGAATATTAATATTTGGCTGTAAAAAAAAAATAGTGTGTATTGCAGCTGGGAACCTGTAGAGTAACCAAAGAGAAAAATTTTTTTCGGAGAGGGATTTTTCCTCTCTTTGGACACCTGAGTTGTTTTAGGTGAGTCCTAGTCCAAGTGCCCCCCAGTGACATCAAACTGAACATTTATTTAGAGAGTTTTACAAGTCTTGACTCGGTTTCCTCTTCTGGGTTTTGTAATTTTGCTAGGAAGAGATAGATTGGGTTTCTGATTCTAAATCAGGTTACCTGCTTAGGAGTGACTCATATAAACTTCACAGGAAAAGCCAAGAAAACAAAATTCTCCAGAAAACCCCAGCTGCAGGTGGATTTCTCACACAGCTGTTCTGAGGAGCTTGCAGTTGTACAATCCAGTTACATATTCATCCCTCTCAACTATTGTTGCTTGGTGGCAGACTGCAATTAAATCCTGTATGAAATATAAGCTATAAAAACCCTCTGCAGGAATAAATAGGATTAATAGCCATTTGCATAGCAAAACAATCAACCTTATAGGTCCTTAGAAATTATAGCCACAAAAGCAAGTGATTAATAATTAATGGGTGTTGAAATAAGAAGAGCTACCAGTTCTTAATACCACTGAATGAGTATTAATGCCAACTAGAATCAATTATTGATTAATAAAAAATAAAAATCTCAAGGGATGTGCCAGTTATGGATGCAAGACAAGGTTTTTGGCAAATACCATCAAATATATAAAAACAGGGATACTCCACAGCACCAGAGGGATGGCAAGGAGAGGAGAGGAGAGAAGTCACTTTGGGACCTCCAGCTGCACTGTCCAAGTGCAGACAAGGTACCCAAGAGCTCACAGGGCCAGTCAGAAGCCCAGGAAGCCCTGAGAATGCTGTACCCAGCCCTATGGGGTTTTTATCTTCTTTTCTTCTGTCAGAGCTGGGATTAAAAGCTTGAGAGATGCAGTTCATGTTGAGACTCGGTGTTTATTAATTCTTATCTATGTTACAGTCTCACAAGCTGTGAGTTCTAGCTCACAAGGTAGAAAATGGCTCTGTCTCTATCCCTCTACAAGGTCTTTTAAGGACGAATTGTCCAGTTATGAGATGACACCTAACTAACTTTTACTTTTAACCCAACAATCAACCACCTGTGGTCTGCAATAAGGATTTTTCTGTCCAATTACAAAAAACTACCCAAACCCATAAAGAAGCAGGTGGAAATGAAGGACTCAGCCTATGCCCTAAATCCTCCATCTTGCTTAATATATATCACTATATTCTAAAACCTTAAACTCTACATTTTCCACCCTGTGATATCATACACTTCTATTCAAGCTACACACCCCACAGTCCCAGTGCCATCGCTCAAATTTGGAAGCCTGTTCCAAGGCCTGAGGTCCAATGTAGTGTTTGCTTGGGGGTCAGTGTTTGTCAGCACAGAAAGCCTGAAATTCTCAGTGACCAGGGCTCCAACACAGCCCCATAAATCTCCCTGAGTGGACACCAGCAGGCACTGCCTTGTTGTGAGTGCACAGGTGCAAAAAGCACCAGCAGATGTTTCAAACAGTCAGGATTTGCCTGAAAGCAGCAGCACTAAAAGCTCACCTTTAATTAAGAGCTCTTCAGTGCCAAACAAGCTTGCAAAATGATGGATGCTTCTGCAGCCCCAAATCGTGGGAAATAGCATCCAGCTATAATTGCAATCTGTATTTCACACCCCCACCCCAGACAGCGAGGGCTGACTGCAGAAAGAGAAAGAGCAGGAAAACATTGCCCAGTTGTTAAAACCACTCTTCTGCTTGTGCTACATTGCCCTCTGCCCTCCAGACAGAGCTGCCTTTCAGAGGAGAGGCCAGGGCACCACGCCAGCCCCAGTCCTTTGGCCCGTGCTGGTTCCCAGTGTTTAATCCATGCAGAGAGGGAGACAAGCAATTGGAGAGGCTGTGAAATGCTCGGGAAGATAAATGTGGGCTGTGGATTTATTAACTCGCTTTTCTTTCTGAGAACTGCTGGCCTTTCATGATCAGCCAAAATATGAACCCTGAGAGCTCCACTACAGGGAAACATTGAGCATGCTGGCATTTGTTCTACAGAGAGCAAGAGCTTACAGCCTCCTGAGTTTCTGGGGAGAAGGATTTTGTTTAGGACTTTCTTCTCTCTGTGTTCAGAATTCCTATTGCCCATCAAATCACGCAGCAGCAGAACTGGAACCAAGAGCAGAGAGGACACAGCCACCTTGAGTTCACAACTACAGAACTTTATCTCTTTTGCTCCCTTCCCTGCAGAAAGAAACTCTGCTTTTTGGAGTACTGCACATGTCCCACTGAACCAAGCTTTATCACATTGTTTATCACCTAGGCGCAACATCAGACTTCACTGAAGAACTCTGTAATCTCAAAGTGAAGGTGGGAGGTCTCAAATCTGTACGACCTAATTTTTTTTAAATCACCTCAAAAACAAACTGAGGCGACTTTACAAACACACCTAACACACACATCTGAAAATTAATAACGCCTATTATGAGATAATCAAACAGATGCAAAATGGGGAAGTTTCTTAGCTTTTCTGCTTAGAGTGGAGTTTGGATTTTAAACATAAAAATTCATCTTTGCTGAACTGGAGCTTGAAATACAGAGTTAATTTGGAGAGGGAGTGAGGGAGAAAGAGCTATGGTATGTACATGACAGCTTTTTTAATACCAAATTATCTTTTTTCTTTATATTAAACTAAAAGGCATTTAAACACTGAATAAATTATCTTTTGCAAACATATTCGCCTAAGGAAACACTTTAAAACTTTTTTTGAATTTTTTGAAACATTCCAACCAGTGTGAGCACTTCATCTACTACTTCTTTCAGATTTGCATGAGTATTATCCAAACATAATGGCTTTTAGATTTTTTTTTTCTAACATCTACTGTAAACTTTTACAGATTTATATATAATGCTGTATGGAAAGGAAAATCCTTTATCTGCTGAATGTGGTAGGAAAATTGTTTTTGAGAATTTCTCCATTATAACCATTATTTTCCAGGTGAATATATCTGCGTGTCATTGATCTTTGTTGAGAGGGGGAGCAATGAAATGGCAATAATCAGCTTGCAGGCAGCTTTCAGTGACTTCCTGGATTGCATTTCAAATCAACAAAGCAATCATCAGGCATAAAGTCACCGTCTGTCTCCATCCAGGCTCTTGACCTTTAGATTGCCCATTAAAGAGAGGAAGATCAGTTCCTATCCACATTTTGGCAACAAGAGACATTTTCCTGCTCTAAATACACATTTATTCTGCAGAAGTTGCAGCCCAAGTGACGTCCATCTGATTTGGAGGCTTCCTTCCTCTTTACTGGAAAAGGAAGCACATATAATTATGGGCTAGCCCATTAATTGGTTTTGAGGGAGTAGGTTGGGAGAGAGGAAAACACTGTCTGCACAGATAGAAATGCTGGACTTGAGATAACCACAGAGAGGACAAAATGCTGTGTTGCACCTTCATGGCTTTGGATTGGGCACATTAGTGGCCAAAATGAATCCAAATCTAACAGAAGGAGGTGACATATGACAGCTTTTGTGGCACTTTTCCCTTATCTAGTAAACAAATTACATGCTGGGAAAAAAAAAGAAAGAAGAGCACACTTCACTTAACCTTCCATAAAGTAGTGAAGTCTGTCTAAGATTACAGAGCCCATGATGGCCAAGAAAATTAAATGCCAATATTAAACTGGA
Organism: Rhadina sibilatrix; assembly: GCA_013400275.1. NCBI lineage: Eukaryota > Metazoa > Chordata > Aves > Passeriformes > Phylloscopidae > Rhadina > Rhadina sibilatrix. The sequence continues at coordinate 140,877 of VWYO01001131.1, read as the reverse complement.
GTTTCCCCAAGAGTAACTGCACATGAAAGGCTCCAAAAGTGGAGTAAATTTGGCAGTCAGGCCCAAATCCTGCACAGCAGAGGGCTGCCAAAGGGAGCTGTGTGGAGATTTCTGGAGAAACTGGCCCAGAGGGAAAGGAAGTGAGCTCCAGAAACATCTTTCTATCACCACTGGGCCACAGACACATGGTTGGTGGAAGCGCATCTGCAGTTTTGTTACTGTGCAGAAGGGTCTGAAGTCAGGAAAACTCAGCATTAAAAGAACACCACCTAAAGCTCTGGTGACACAGAAGATGCTTGTGTATCCACAGCAGGATCAATGCTAGTTAAAATTCTTCAGTTGCCCCATGTGCAAGTTTTGAGGAAAGATCTAGAAGTGAATGAGACATTACATCCCTCTCTTCCCTACAACTGGCAGGTGTTTTATCAATAAAAGGTCCTTCCCCATTGCAGGAAAGAAGTGAGACAAAAATCTGTGTCACTGTTGTTACAGTGAGTCAATAGAAACCACAGCTCTCCCAGCTTCCTGTTCCCCCTGATTTCCTTTAAGTGAATCCCACTTCAGATGAAATCCATGCAATTCAGTGCCAGAAGTTAAATTCTGGGCACCCTACATACATATATACATATCCTATAAACGATGTAGGTGGCCCTCTTGGGTTTGGTTACATTTTGGACTGATAGTAAAACAAGGAGAGTTCTTTTAAAGCACAATTAAGCAGAAAAGAAAACTACAGAGAGGGCAGGAAGGCGGTCGGGACGCTGCTAAACACACATGGAAGTGAAAGGACCGACCCAAGTCTAAACAAGTGCTGGAAAAACAAAAGTGGGAGAAACTGTGGCAGAGGCCAGGCCACATCAGGAGTGGTTTTGCCATAGGGAGGAAAAATGAGTAGGAGGAAAGACCTGTCTGTGTACACAGTGTTTTCACACAGCTTTGTTCCTGAACTTTAAGAGTTCTGGCTCCGTCTCTGGAAATGGGATGGATATTTAGGAACTCACACTTTGAAATGTATGAGCACACTGGAGTTCCTCTGAACATTCCAGCACCTGACCCACCCACGGCCCTCTCTCTCCTGCCTTTGGATCAGAGATGGAGCTGACCCAATGCAGGCCTTTCCCTGGGTTTTGCTTTGAAAGTGATGTGAACACCTTGTCCTTCATGTTCTAAATGTGCAGACTACTCTGCTGAACACATGCTTACAATTATTTATCTGCAATTAAGCCTGAAGAGAACAACTAGGCCAGAAAATAGGGTGAATATTGGGAACATGGTTGTTTTACTGCTTTCCTGGCTACCAAATATGCAAAAAAAGCTATGTACAGAGTGGTCTGTAAAGAAGTTACAAGAAAAAAATTTAATATAAACTCTGTTCTTCATCATTAGTGATGGAAAAGTCTCTGTACTTCTGTGCAAAACCAAGTACGGAATAAAAAATACATTGGCATGAAAAGAGCAAGAACAAGGGAAGTGAGAAGAGAGTACAGTGATGAGGAGGGTTGTAACAACAGATTTTCAAATATGTAAAGAGACATTGCAAGGATAAGGAGAATAAGGTACCATTCATGTCTAAAAGAATCAGGATTTGGGGTGGCAAACCCAAATTGCAGCAGGAGATATTCAATATAGACCCAAGGGAAGGAAATGTAAAAAGCCACCATTTTCACAGTGATTATTATGAAGCAATTGAACAGATTCCCCAGAGGGGTTTGAAGTTTAGATTTAAAGAATACCTTTAAATAGAAACTAAATACATCTTAACCCCACCTGTGCTAATGGCAATGGGATGGTCCAGAAGACACCTTGATATCCCTTCTTGTGCTGCAGGTTAGGGAATTTCAGAACACTTGCTGATACTTTGCATTTTAAAATGTAAAGTATCTTCTTCACATAACCTTGTATCCCACTTTAATTTTTCATTAATTAAACGTCTCCCAGTGGCTGTTACCAATCAATTTCCCCTCAGACTGAATGATGACCCAAATCCTATACTCTGATGTACATCTCCTTCACACACTTATTCTGAATTCCAAGTCAAATTTCTTCCAAGTCACATATTATAAAAGTACGTACAGGGCAGATCTTCAGGCATGCAAAATGAAAAAGTTGAAGATAAAAATGTAAAAAACCAATTAAAAATGTACCCATACAAGCAAATTGTTTTTATATGGGAATACTTATTAATACTACTGTCCTTGAAGCTTTTTGGGCACATCACTGGATTAAGTTAAAACACTTTATCACCATTCCGAAAACATATATATTTATGTATGAATAGGAACGAAAAAAGGAGTGAAAGAATTCAAAGCCAAGTATTTTTAGGCAAAGGTGTAGGTTTTAGGATCTAAGGTTAGTTGTAAATTTTGTAGCCAGCTCATGCACATTTACTGCTACAAGCAAAACCTCACACCGAGCCATACTGAAATATTTAACAGGTGGTCCTATTTCAAGATAAAGGCTTGGCAATGCCTAACCACCCCAAATCTTTGTAACTTTAGGTTATAAAAGAGTTGAAAGACTACATTCCATTCTAAAAGGCTGTCATTTAAGGCATCTACAAATGTTGGATACTTTTGTTGCCATATTACAGTTTAAAATTTAGGTTCAAATGAGTGGGTTTTGCCCTTAGTAAATCCTTTTTCAAGCATTAGAATGGAAGCAACAGTTGTTTTGTAGTCCCTGACCTCTGGAAAGCATTTCTGCAGTTTACCACTGAAAAACAGATGAAGCTACTCTTGCTCCCCCTCCTCCTAACCCGACACAATTTCCTGAGGTTTAAAAGTGGTGCACTCACACGTCCCAGTGCAGAAACAGCAGAGAACCTTTCCCCCCTACTCTGTTCACATTTTTCTGATTTGTACACTGATCCACTCCAGTAGAAGGAAATTGTGTCCTACATGTGACCTCAAAGTCCAGATAAATTATTTGCTTCCCTTTCTGTCAAAGGCTGAAACATCCATACAAATACCAGAATCCCAAAGGCAGCTGAGATCTGTATTTACATGCTTGTGGGTTTGGGTTATCAGCTGTAACTCAGAGAATGATTGCAATCTATTGGATTTTGGGTCAGAAGCTGATCTCTTTCCAGAATCAAGTTACGCTTGTAGAAGTGAAATCAGACTGGAGACTGACATAATTTTATATAACATTAAAAGAAGCGGTCATTTGCCTTACAGAATCCACTGTAATGAGAAGTGCTGTGCACTCCTGGCTCGCTTGTGAGTTCAAAAGCATCACCTTGAGGATATTCTGGACAAGATTTTTGAGGCCAGAGCTGTTACAGAGTGCTCTACCCCAAGTGCCATCTCAACACTGCTTGAACTCTGCCAAATACCAGATGCTTTGCTATTCTTCCTTCTGAGGTGGGAAAGGGACTGTGGGATAGAGCAAGAACTCCTGGTTTTACATTGGCTTTCTGATTTGATGCTGCACCTACCCTGAACTACTGGAAAAGAACAGGCTGTGTAGAATTCAAACAAAAATAATAATTTGCACACTGCAGAACAGTACTGCTTGTTATTTCAAGGGCAGTTTGGGGACACTTGGGATGTTTTCTCCTTCCACATCTACAAATGCAATATATAATCTTTAAGAGACTCAATTGCCCTGCTTCTGTTTAGGTTAAAAGGGATGCCACTTGGGATTTCAAAGTGGTGAAGCTCAAGAGATGAGTTTAAGAGAAAATGTGGTGAATGCATGAAGTAGTTTAGTCAAAAGCCCAAAGGAGTTTGGGAGAAAGTTTGTATGTAGCCTCAGCAGAGTTTATCTGTGGAGAAGCTGGACAGTGGTGCACATGCCATTATTGTCAGCTGAGTAAACAATTTGAAAGCTTCATGAAATTTTGTCTGTGTGGTTAAATACTGATGAAAACATTATTTTATGAGCACTCTTACTAATTTTGTACTAGAGCTGCCCTACATAAAAAAATAAGTTAAATATTACATCTTTCAAGTATGTTTAATAAGCTTTGGATGCTCCCTAGTCCTAGGAAAAATCAAAGAACTCTGAAGATAATAGAAAACAGTCTGGACAATTTATATCAAGCAAAGTTATCTCAAAATACCAGCTTCAACTAGAATTACTATTACTGTAGAAAATGTCAGGAACAATGCCTAGGTTTGCAAACATATAAAAGCTCAATTCCAAGAAAAAGTATTTTCATGTCAACAAACATTTTCTATTGTCAGAATTGTTACAAGATTTGATACAGTCCCTAGTCCTAGGAAAAATAACCTAACAAGTAAACAAAAAAAAAACCAAAACAAAACAAAAAAAAACACAACAGAATTTTTTGAACTCTTCTCTTTCTCAGGTATAGTGACCCAAACTTGAATAAATAAACTTTACAAGTTTACTTTTGGTTCAATAAACCACAAAAATGTTAAGTGATACTGTTATCACTGGAAGCCTCAAAAGCAGAAAATCATTAACATAAAGTTTTCCAGATCTGGGCAAAACAGTTCATGAGCTCAGCTGCTTTGATCCAGAATACAAAGCTGAGATGCCCCCTGTACATCATCATCATTAAAAAATAGTTAGTTTTTTAATGTCAATTTCTTTGTGGAATATTTTGTTTCTAAACCAAGCTCATAAAAAACAAACTCTGCTGAACACCAGTTCTTTTCAAGAGCATGATCCTAATTGCTCTCTGTTTATTTCATCACAGGCTTGTTCATTTCTAAGGAAGCAAAACCAAAAAAAGGTGCTGTGCAATGTCCAGTTCATCACCCGAGACAGATGAGTTGTCTGAACACAGACTTTAAAGATTTCTAAACACAGCTTCTCCCCTCACCTCTAAAGCTCTCACAAATATGCAATGCTACCAATCATCAGTCACTTTGAGGTACTAAGTCTCTAAGAAAGATTGGATTTTATGGTTCAAACGACATTAGAAGCATTTGTCATGGCATTTGCTTTATTTTTCAATTTTAGGTAAACCTTGAAGCCACTTCTCTGAAAAATCAAAGCGTTTCTCATTGTCTGCTTCGTAAAGAAAACTCGCAGAAGGTAAAAGAAAGTCATTTAATGCACAAAGAGTTGTTAAATAGGCATCAAACCATTACTGTACATCTCAAAATTTGCCAATCTTGGAAGAGCCATTGGGGAGGAATAAAACACTGTCATTAGAGCACCTACAGAGCAGACAGAAGGTGGTAAAAACATCTGGGTTTTAATCAAACATTTTGCCATGGGAGGAAAGAACCTTTCTCCCTTTTAATTCACTCAGAATTAATTCTATCTGCACAAATTAATGTACTTCTGAGGTATTAAGTTCTACTTCTTGAGTTGAATACACATTTCAAAGTGTGAACACCTAATTTGTCAACTCTGCCACCTCCTACCTCCAGCTCAAAGAGCTCCAATCGCCCTTTCTCTGTTTATTACCAATGTAAGGTGAAGCCTTCTTAATGGAATGGATCTGAACAACTTTGAGAATGAGGATTTTTATTGTCAGTGAAATAAAGAACTCCAAAACCATCTCAAGATCTCAGAACTGTTGGGTAGCAATGATAGTGATGACTTAGAATGCCCTGTCTCCCAAAGCTGTCTGATTTTCACTCTGTTAAGAGACATGGAATTTTTCAACTCACTCTCAGCATAGCAAGAAAAAAACCCCTGACTTTATAGGAATCATTACCCCTTTTTTTTTTAAACATGTCTATCTCTCTTCTTAGAAGGAAATAATGAAAGAAAATTGTGGCTATAAAACAAACAGTCACCCAAACACAAGCACTTTGAGGTTAAATATGGTCCAATCCTGGCAGCATCCTGTTTGTTACCTGTGACTCACCAAGCCCTAATGAGTCACAATCTTGAGGACATTTCTGGTGCAACTTCCAGCCTGCCCAGAAAACAAAATTCTATAAATAATAGAGTCATAAGCAGCAAAATGCTTTTCTCCAGATGAAAGAGGAGTAAAGCACATTCAAGAACTTAGGTGAGGACAGTTTGTCTACCATTTACCAACCACCATGTTCACTATATTACCAACTATTCTCTTGTTTTCTGTCTTCACTGCAAGTTAAGATCTCTCCTTTTCCTCCACACAAGGCTCTTTATTGGAAGCTTTTTATTAAGACTCAGCAATTTCTTACTTCTAAAAATAGTAACTAGAATTATGAACTTGAGGGAAACGCAAGGATTAATAATATAATATACTTTAAACAACATAAAAATGGCATTTCAAACTAAATTATCTTTCTGGGCCCCTTCCAGATCAAGATGTCAATGATTCTAAACTTCAAACTAGCCAGAAGCTTTAGTAAATACTTGAAACAATTTACAAACTTAAAAATATCCTGAGCACCATGAATATTTCCATTTTTAACTGAGTCATGTTTCCTTTTTGTTTTCTTATGTTTCTCTGCTTTTCTGAAGTATGCCCATAGATCATATACTCATAATAGCAAATTTACAGAGCAATGCACTACAGCAAAATCAGATCTCTCAAAATCACATAATTTTAGTATTTTTAAAATGTAGCTCTTCAGCACAGAAATGAGATTCTTTCCATATTTACATTATAAACTGTCACACTTTTTGGCAAAGAAGTGGTTCTCACATGCAACAAATACAGTAAGAAATGGAAAAAAAAGGGTACCAGCTAACATTAAGCCTACATGAGTTAATCTGTGATAAAAGCTACAAAAGGCATTTTAATATCAGGTCAGCAAAACAACGAGAAATTAAACTATGATAGAGAGATACTGTAAATGTTGTAAATAAAACTCTGAGACAAAAATTCAAGAAAAAAAATTGTATGTGTTAAAAATTTGAATTTTTTAGGGGAGAAAAAAAATACATTAAATTCTAATAATATACTACAGTTTCCAATTTGCCCATTTTATTCACCGAGACCAAAGGAGAATATTTGAGACTACTAAACCACTGTTTTAATGAGGTTGAGTTAATTATTAGTACAGGCACTACACTTGGTGCACTGCTTTTCTAGAAAACACACATTGAGGGTTTGCATAGCAAAATCTGCCAGAATTAGAGAAGCCAGAGAGAAAAGATTTGTCCTTTTTTTTTTTCTTTTTTTTTAGCTGCTCAATGAATGAATGATGTAAATTTCTTCTGCCCTAAATAACAAGGAAGTGTTCCCTCTAGTTTCCTCCCAAATACTCTGGATCCCGTTGAAAACACTTGGACTGTTTCTCATAATCTGATAATTGTAAATTCAAGAGAAAATATGAAAAAAAAGAAAGGGTTGCATATGCACTCACTGTTACCCCAAGAAGACTATCAGAACCAGGTCCCAAAGCACCTGTGAAGAGTGCAGACATTTCTCATGCACCTTTAATGCTTTATTGGCCCAAGCATTGCATGATTTTGCATATTTTAATGCCTTTTTAAAAAACCAGGAGCTCTGTCTTTTAGTCAAATGGTGTTTAATACTCTGCATTTCTCAGAAATATTTGTGGTGTTGACCCCAGTTGCAAGTTGTCTTCCAAATTCAGTGTTCAAGACTTTTTATTTTGTTGGTTTCTTGCATTATTATCACCCGTTATGAGTGAGAAATAAGTCTTATTTGAGTGAGAAATGAACTTTTTTACCCTGCTGAGGACAACACCCTTGTTTTTGTTTAAATGAGTACAAGGATAAAAATCTATTACACTAATAACTGTCTTTTTTTTTTTTTCCCTGTGCAATGTCACAGCTCACCAGAGCAGACTTTCAAAAAATCTCAGGTGCTTCCTCTTAGCAACTGAATTTGGATGAATTATGCAGTTCTCAAAATAAGGGGAGAAGAGAAGGAGGAAAGAAAAAAAGTTCAATTGAACTTCTAAGGAAGGCATCACTTTCCTTGATGTGCTTAAATGAATAATGAATTATTAAATATTTACAATGTGCCTTTCCTCTTCACTGGAAATCGTACCAGGAGCATTTTTGCTCTATTCACTGGAGAAAGTCTTTAAAAGTTGTAGGAAAAAAAGGCTGCTTGGGGTATTAATCTGCAAGAAGCAATACAAACAAAGATTTTGTGCTGTATTAAAAAAATATTACTTCTGTTGTAATCATTCTTACAAGTACCAAGAGGGAATCATCACCCAACAGTGATGGTCCTATACAAAAGAGAAGACAAAAGACTTTCTCTAACCAGTTTTCAGGCAGTGTCCCAGGCTTAAAATATGTAATGAAGTTCTGAGGGCAATCCAACCACACTAAACAGCAGATTTTTTGCCTTCTCAATGACTGGTCCAAACTAAAACTCCATATCCCTCCCTCAAAACTAGACTCCAGTATCTGAACTGCAATCATGCACCCTGAAACACTGGATCATCACAATCCAATTGTCCCAAAGTAGAAAATACCTGAAGAAATATTTTTAAAGCTAGAGGATGAACACATCACAACTGCTGGGTTTTTTTTGAAGATATTGATTTTAATTTGCTCTGCTTTGGCCATTGTAGGGGCCTTTGCTTGCAATTTTTGCTGGCTTTACCTCAGATTCATTTAGGCTGGAAAAGACCACCAAGAGCATCAAGCCCAAGCCCTGAGCAATCCCTACCAAAGCACTGAGTGCCACATCCAGTCATTTCTTGACCACCCCCAGGAGTGGGGACTCCACCACCTCCCTGGACAGTCCATTCCCATGTTTAACAACCCTCTCCATGAAGAAATTCCTTCTGATGCCCAACCTGAACATGGAACTTTTTTTTGCAACAGAACAGGAATATGTTTAATAACCCTGACTTCCTTTTTCAAGTTCAAACAACTGGGAAGTGTGTCCATTAGGTTTCATACCCATTTGTGGAAAGCTGATGGGGTTTTCTCTCCCAGCACTTGAGGGATACCTGGTCCTGCAGCCATTCCCTGGGTTTTCCAAGGCCACAGTGGCTCCAGGGTGCCCATCCCCAGCCCCACAAAACCCTGGGAGTGCCAGCTGTCCCTGCCATGGAGCTCTGACACAGCCCTTGGGAAGGAGCCTGATGATCCAGGCATTTCCAGACACTTGGTTAAGCACAAGACACCACAGGCAGCACTGTGGGATTTTCCTGGAGCACATTCAGGCTGGAACCAAATCTTAAATGTTTCCAGTTACGGAGATTTTTTTTCTCTTTGAACTCCTGGTTTCACTCACGGTTTTACTACTAAATTCAGTGAGGCCACCATTTTAATCTAAGGGTCTCATGAAATTAATAATTATGATTTTTTTTTTTTTTTTTTTTATTGTTAGAGATCCTGCCTTGACAGGGAGGTTGGATCAGGGGATCTCCAGAGGCCCCTTCCTACCCCAACACTTCTGTGATTCCATGGGATCAGTGAAGTTTAACTTGGGCTAAATGCAATCAGAATCACACACCAGTATTGATAAATACTGATTTACTGGATGATACAGAAGTTCACATCAGTCACTAAACTGAAACCACAAACGTTCTTCTACTTGCACCACCCACATGGATATTCAAACCTTGGAATTCTGAAGTGTATGACACAGGAAAGATGACTGGCACTAGCATGTTATTGAAAGTAAAAAAAAAAACAAACTCAAAATAATAAAGTTTAAATCTCCATTAAAAACTATGTGGTCAATAAATCATAAAGTGAACTGTTCATCACTGAAAGCAAACTGATACACAACTAATTCAAAATATACACCCTGATGGGGAAAAATTCTTATTTCCTGGATGTAATAACTGTGTTTTGTTGGCTGCTATCTGAATAAATTTGTTATATTTGGATCCCAAACTCAGCATGACTTTCATCTTTTTAGAAGAATAAGAAAAAAAAACCAAAGCAAAATATTATGTAATACTTCAATAAAGTACTGGGAAATTTCAAGGTTTCTAAAGTTTCCTTGCTGAAAGAAGCTGTCCAGTAATTCATGCTGGCAGTATTTCTCATAATTGCCAAGATATAATTATATTAACAATTGAAAATGTTACCTCAGAACTCAGCAAGGCTTAGAAACTTTTCCAAGTGAACTCCCCTCAGCTGCTGTAAAGGAAGTGTGTTTTTAATTCATGACCACCATCACTGGTACAAGAAAAGGAAGTGATCTGTTTTGGGGT
>VWYO01001131.1:84647-130785 GCA_013400275.1 Rhadina sibilatrix | reverse complement strand
TTTTTTTTAATAAATGTGCTGATTTTAATAGAATGTTGGTGATTTTTTTTTTCAGGGAAACAGAATCCTTTGGTAAATTTGAATTCAGATATCTCCATATGTGTTAAAAAAAAAAAAAAAGAACACTGCATTGCCAGTATTTGAAGAAAACAGTTATTTTAAATTTTAAAAAAAATATATATCCTGCGAGCATTCAAAACCAAAACAATTAGAGATTAAAAACTCAAACCTGAGGCAAGCTTTGAAGAAGAAATACTATGATGATGTGTGTACAAATTGGAAACAGTGAATAATTCAAATAGTCTGGGTTTTCACTATTCCTCCATCATGGACTCAAACTGATAAACCTGTTCACAAGACAGGATTTTGGCACTCATTGCATTCCTTTCTCTAGATTTCACCATATTGATGGCACTGTGTACTTGGCTATAGAAAACTTTAAAAATGTTTCCATATTTCAAATGTAGGATTATTATTCTTCTGAAATTGATTTTTTTTCCCTGTTTACTGCAGTATCTACTTCATTTAACTCAATCTCACAATTATTCTGTTGCATTTAGGATCCAAAACTGACCAAGAAGGAATACAAGTGGATACTTCATATTAAAATTTGCAGTAATGTGCACATGCCAGTTCATTTACAGCTGCCAGATGTGTCATGAAGGTGAGAAGCTAAGCTGGAAAAGATACTTTTGCTGCTTTCAGACAAGCTTTGGTTTATAGCTGAACATTCAGAGGACTCAGACTGCCTGATTTCTATGTGTTGGTTCATTTTGTGATGGCCAGACTCAACCATTGCATCCCAAACCTCTCCAGGGCAGCACCTGCCAGCTTTGCTAAGCTGCAGATTGTGGAGGAAATTCAGTGTATGCCCATCTCTACTCTGAAGGATGTGCTACTTTTGTCACACCTCTCTTTTCATTAAAACATAAGCTCACCTCACAGAACTCTGTACTGCTCTGCTTTCCCTAGCAGAACATAACAATGAAACCATAATGGACGTGGCTGAAGCCCAGAGGTTGATTTCCCTTACTAATGTCACTCTGAATTTGCCACAGCTCCAAGCGTTGCTGACCAGTGCCCCCATGATGGAGCAGGGACCCAGCAGAGCTGGGTGTGACACCCTGAGCCAGAGCAGGCAGAGAGGAACAGAATGTTTTGGGTTTGGCTCAAGGACCCAGATGTACTGGAAACAAATCCTCCTCCTCCTGACTGACAGCCACTCAAATGATACATCAACACTTTTGCTTTCACTCTGGATCCAAACCACGAGATGCAGATGTGAGCAACAGGGTTTGGAACTTTTTAGGGGTTGTTTTTTTTTTGTTGTTGTTGTTGTTTTGTTTTATTTGGTAGCTAAGCTGAGGCAGTGATTCGTTGATTTTTCTCTTTTGTTGCAGATGTGTTAGAACAGAGCCTTTGGCCAAGGTTTATGCCAGGCCTTCTTTGCACCCTCACATCCAGCTACCAACTAAGATCCTAGGAAACCTCTCCTGCAGATCATAGGTTGTGAACATCTTTTTAACCCTTTTTTTGTGTAATGATGAGAAAGAAGGCCTGCCAAAGGCACACTGCTGCTGTTAGGATGAAGCCACTTTTTCCAGATGAAGCAAAGCAAGGTGGAAGCAGAAGAACATGCTAAAAATGTGTCATGTGCAGTTATTGAACCAAGACTATGGTGAAACTCATCACTGACAATTAGAAGCAAACTTGTTCAAAATCTTAATCACAGCATCTAGAGTCACACATTTTTAATTTACTTTGGCTTTGATAGCAGCTTCAGCCACAGATGTAATGCTGTTAATGAATGCCTGGAATGATGCTGTTTAACACTGTGGTGTTGGATACCCTCCTCAACATGTAATGATACAGATGGAGTCAACTTTATTCCATCTCACAGCTCGTTGCCATCACATTAATGCTGTTTTTCCCAAGAAATATCTTTCAGAGGAAATATTCCTCACATGCAGCAAATGAATCATCATTGAATGCTAACTTACATATATAAACACACAGAGTTAAATCTTCCTTTTTCAGGATTTGCCTGTTTGGATTTTTTTAAAAAAACTCAATATAATCAGAGCTGCTAAACTAATTTCTTTCTTGCTGTTTTAGCTGGCTAATTAGAAATGTATTTCACAACCAACTCTGATTTTTTGTTTTCTCAGAGCTGCAGATTCTCTTAAGTGCTTCCTCCATCAGTTTGATATGTCAGAAGGCTTTTGAAGCATCTTCTCAGAAATTTTTATAGTTTATATCAATTATCCTGCCTTTAGGCATTTAAACCAAATCAACCCATCTTTTCTCTTTCCACACTGGCAAACCCAGAGCAGTAGGGACCCTATTCCTGAGGAGAGTGTTTATCTTTTTGTGCTCTCTCTTCCAAATCAGAGCCTCCGTGCAGGATATCAGTAGGAGAGGAATGTGGTGAAGGTGTTCAGGACAACAAGTGAGAGTATAAAACAGTATTGATACAAGTTGTCCAGGAAAGTTCTGGGTACTTATTAGAGCTTTTAGAAGTTATATTACTTGCTACAGAAATTACAGTGCTACCCGTCAGTTCTAGGATATCTTTCCACACGGTCCCATGCTGTGACTTAGCCTGGATTTTACTGGATATTGCATGTTTTGCTCATACACTTTCAAAAAAATCCACCCAACACAGAGGTTGATTGCCGCAGCAATACCTCACACAGACTAAGGCACATGTCTAAAAAAATCTGCTCCTTTAGTTTTTAGTCCTGCCTTATTTTCACAGATGGTAACAGAACCAATTCCTTCATATTTCATGTCCTCACAATTATGCAGGATTGAAGAGGGATTCAGTATTGCCTAGCACAGCACGTGTCCTGGCTTGGACTAGATAAGGGCTGCAGTGCTGTTCCTGCCAGATCAGAGGAGGGGATGGAACATTCAGATCCTCACTAGTGCTGCCCTGGGACAAGCCTTGCAGCATTAAATAATGGACAGTCCTACAGTGAACTGCATTCAAGCTGCCCTGGCTCCAGAGGGGACCCAGCAATGCTGCATCTGACCCAAAATGAAATATTAGCTGATGTCACGGTTGTGTGCAGCCTGCAGGATGTTTCACACCCAGGCCGTGTCCAAGCTAAATACAGAGGAATTGTGTACAAATGGATCAGGTCACAGGTCCCAGAATGAGCGCCTACAGGCTGTTCCAAATACTTGTATATACAAGAAAAATCTCCTCACATTCTAGCACATGTTGGATTTGAACACAGATGGGTAAGTGGAGAACGAATAAATAAATGTTGCCTTTGACACAGGAGCATTCCTGCAGTACCTAAGAGCATCCATGTGCTTCTTGTTACCCAGAGTTTGCAATATAAAAGCAGGAAAAATGGGAAGAAAATAAATTCCTGTGCTACTCATCAGTTCAAGGATGTCTGTCCACATGGTCCCATGCTGCAGCTCAGAGTCTAAATTTGACTGGACATTTCAACCCCTCAACAAATTCATCACAAGAGCTGGAGGTGAAACAAAGCCTACAGAACTGTCTAAGGGAGCAATTATCTGCTCAGAATTATTTTTCTCAGCACTTTCTATATCTTCCTTCAGGTCTATTTAGGGAAAAAGTAGTCTGCAACTACTTCACTTCTGAGTCTGGGTGAGAATACAGGCACAGTGCACTCCTAGTGCATTGGAGATGATGCTTGTCTCCTTGGGGAAAAGAGAAAAATGGATAATTGGTTTCAAATCTAGCCATTTGTGCCATCTTTTCTCCTTCAACAACTGCTCAGAAAGGATTGGATCATGCTCCTGAGTGCCAATATTACACACTCATTTTGTTAAGAACATTTTTTACTGCACTAGTCAATGAATAAACAGAAAAACATTCCATATTTTGAAGCTCTCCTCTCAGCTTACCCCAAAAACTTTAACTCAAGGTAAGTTCTACTCCATCCTCCAACCATTCTGGATCCCCAGCTCTTCTTGAGAGCCTCTCTTTAAAATACTGTAAAAATGGTACTGGAAGCATTGCTTTTCACAGAACACCTGTAATTGGTCAGGGTGTTCTAAAAGTAATGATAACTTCAGTGTGATTTAGGGAATCTGCCACCAGCTGGTTGTCCTTAAGCATGTATTGCAATTCTTACAGCACATTACCAGAATGCTTTGAACACTTTACATTCTGTTCTCTTTTACCACATGACAGAGAGAACGATGTCATTTTGAGATTTAGCATCAATTCATCTTGTTGTGGGTGAGACTTGAAAGTCTTTCAGCTTTGGGCTGACATATTTACAATCCTGTTTCCTTTAGTTATTTCTTTCAGTGCCTTCCTCAATATTATTTTAAAACTATGGGTTACATTTACCAGGTCATCTGATACCAACAGCAATCTCATAAACATTTAAAAAGAAAATTTGTGCTAAGCCTGAAACAGAACACCAGATATGAGCTCTTAAATATTTCCCTGGATCCCACTCCTGCATGCTATACTTATGTTGTGCTGAAGTATATATTCACCTCAGCAAAAAAAGGAGACAAAAGCAGCAGATGTTCTTGCAAGACTTTCCATATTTTGTTGCAGCTGCCACAAGAAGCTTCCGATAGAACAACTGATGCTACAGCCTCCAACTGCAGAAAAGGATCTGCAGTTAGACAGAAATAGCTTGCAGGAGGATATATTAAAGAAGTCCCTCTATATCCTACCAGCAGGACACCAAATCACACATTTATGAAGCTGTGTTTAGTTAAAGGTAGAGGCCAAGCTTTTTATAATTCCTTCCTTTCTGCTTTGCCAGTGATCTCAGTTTAGCTACAAAATTCTCTGCCAGGGTTGCACAAAACTGGTTCCTAAACAGGGGTTGGAAAACAGAACTGTTCACAATTTAGATATCTGAGGAGGTGATGAGAGACAAATACACACACGCCAATAAAGGATGCTGAACATTTTTCTTCAGTGATTCTTAATTTTGGAGGAGCTGGCATGGTTCTCAACCAGCAGATTTATACACAATAGTCTGCACAGTTTTTAACAACATCCTAATTTACAAGCTGCCAAGGACTGGGTGAGAGACAAGCCTCCAATGTTTCTTGACATGATTTCTAAATCTGTCTTTGATTCGATTTTGTTTGCGAGATAACGTTTTGAGAAGCTCTCGTTCTCTGCTGAAGGGGCTTCTGCACATCACAGTGTGAAAATATGCTCTAATGACAGCTCCTTATGCTGTGTTAGAGCATTTCACACTAACAGGATGCTCATTTAAAAATGGGTGGGGGATGCTGTTGCACATGTGAGTTACATAAGAATTGCATCAGCCTTATAGGGTGTTTTGCATGTCACTGACAGAACAAAAGGAGCATTGGGCCCCATCAACTTCGAGAAGTTTTGCTTGGTTTTAAGTCAAATAAATAGTTCCAGATAAACAACTTCCTAGATGGAACAGCTCTAATATTACCCACAGAATTAATGCCTTGTATCCTCCTTCACCCTCTCTTCAACAACCACTTCACAATCTTCAAATCTATCCTGTGGAAATTAAGACAGGAGAGCCAAAGTTTCTTGTTCTGCACTTGCATTTCTCACACTATGGCCCATGCCTAAGCCCACAGCAGAAAACATCAATTTCTGTGTAATTCTTAAAACAGTTCCTTTCAGGGACAGCTGGAACACTACCCAGAGGTTGGTGACATGCCCTGCCAAAACTCCAGGACACTTACAGAGGGTATTTTTTGCTATTTCTAGGCTGGCAGTGTTCAGTGGAACTGTAATTTCTCCAGTGTTGTTTTTCAGCCTACAGCACATGTGGCACACAGTAACCATGTAATGTCTGAACTTAAAAATTTAATTTCTGGAACTAGACTGATTTTGTGAGTTATTTTTGCAAACCAAAGTGACAGGAACTCTAAATACAATCAGTAATTGGAAGGACAAGCAGCTGTAGACGGTTTCTCTATTTGAAACACTGTCCCCAACAAAACTTAAATGACTTTTTTCATTGATCTCCCTACTGCCAATTTTTGCTTTTTCTGTGAAATATGAAGTTATTTCTACCCCAAGCTCTCTAAACAACCTAAAGCTTGACCTATAGTGTTATATCTGTCCTGGTGAAACATGGCTGTATCAGTGAAAATTGGGCAGACTCAATCAAATCACCAAACACCAGAGTTCACTAAAAAATATTAACAAATACATCTTTCCATTTCTGTGTGCTGGGTTACTTCTCACATCAGAACTAGCAAAAACAAAATCTGTGCAACTTTGCTCTTCCTTTCCTCTTAAATAATATCAAGTTTTGCCTTTACAGGAAAAATATTTTGAGTGTTCTGGATGTACAATACTCTCAGGCAGTAAATACAAAATTTTATATGAATGTGTATATGGTGAGGGATTCAAACACTGCTCTACACTTCACAAGCAGCTTCTCACCTACACAGAGGGAGCATTTAGAACAGAATTTTGAACACCTCAATACAATTTGACCTTAAGAACACTGTTTTGATTTAAAAAGAAAAAGAACCACTTAAATCTATGGTTGAATGAGAATGATATCACTGCAAAGAGGCTGTTGCTGGTTGTTATCAAAAGGAGGTCAAGTACAGTATCCATTAAGCACAGGAAATAAACAGAAACTACTTTAAGAGTAAATAAAACACAGGCAAAGACTCCTGTGGCTGCCAGCCCAGTTCAAGCCAAATATTTTTACAACTGACCTCGCACTTCTTGGTCTTGGATGATTCAGGGACTCCACACTAAATATACAAATGGCTAGAGTAGTGTAGTCTAACAGAATAATACAATTAAACAAAATAGGTATTATGTGAACAGGAAATGCAAGGAAGATCTAAATATTTTCTGCTTCAGAGGGAGAAAGGTCAAAGGATCAGTGTTCTGCAGAGCCATGCAACCTTAGCTGATTGCAAGCACAAGCAAAATGCTGGTCAAGATTCCACAACAATTAAACCAGTTTTGTTGGTTTTTTTTTGTTTTTTTTTTCCAGCCAAACTTTACATTGCTGTATTCTAATGCTATTGCTGAGATCTAGAAAACGTGTAAATAATCAAAAAACAAAGACTAAAAAATAAAGGACATGAAAATCTCTAAACTTTTCCCTGTTTCAAAAAGGAGAGGTAAACCCCTTCCTCTGTTTGACACCAATTTGTTACCACACAAGGGAAATTAAAATGTTTAAATGTTATTGTTAATTGAAGCACTGCTTCAAAAACATTAGGATTAAGCAGATAAACATTCCCTTTCAGAAAAGTATGACAAAAAGCAATGGTGATCCATTGGGCCAGAGAATCTGCAGAACCTGAAGTCACAGTAATCAAATATTGAGGGCTGCTTGTCCTCACACCTTGTAATCCCACAAAATAGCAGAACTCCACGTGGCTATTCAGCATTAAAGCAATCTTTAACCACCATTAACACAAAAAAGAAAGATCACACAACACGCTAAAGAATTTTATGCCTCTGAAGTGACAGTCTCTTACCTGAAAGCAGAAATCCTCCAGAGGACCAAACTGAACTCTAACGCCTCAGAGCAGCTTCAGGTGCTTTTTAAAGACTCCACACCAGGAACAAATTTGCAGTGATTTGCCACAGGTGCACCTCATCTCCTCACAGCTGTGCCAAACAGCCCTCATTGTCCCTAGAACAAGGGAAAAACTTGAAAATTATTTTATGTTTAAGCCACTATAATCAAAATCAGAAAGACTTTTTTTTTTTTTTTTTTTTTTTTTTTTTTTTTTTTTTTTGTGTGTGTGTGTGTGTGTGTTCTCTTACATACCACTATGTAAGCAAACTGCCAACCAGAATAAAATGGTTTAAATCAGGACAAAAGAAAGAATAATGAGATCCTCAATTCTAGTGCATATGATTTGTTCTCCAATAAAAAGAATATGCTTTTATTAGGCTCATGATGATAGGAAGATTGAGTTTTTAATTTCAAGTGAGGGCCTGCTCTGAGGAGGGAGCCTGCTTGATTCCTTGAGTATGGATTTAAATTCTCCTTCACTTCTTTCAGAACTCATATTTCTGTTCTTAATTCATGTTTGAAGATTTGCCCTCTTAGGCAAAAGATCTGAGCTGGAAAAGATTCTTGATAATAAAGACAATGTAAAACCTACATTTCACTGAACACTTCGCATTTTCCCCCATTTGGAATATCAGTTTTCATACTATTTCCAGCCAGTGTGCATTTTTGCTTGAAATAAACTGTTTAGCCACATGTGCAATGCCAGTTTAAACAGTGCTGGTTGGAGAACATTATTTTCACCTTTATTGGACAAAAAGTATAGGAAGTTGCCTCCCCCTGGAAATTGAACCCAGTCGGAAATAAATGAACTGGGATACAGCCATGCCTGGAAAATGTAAAACAAAAATCTACTTAGCAGAGAGGTGCACATCTTAAATGCTTCAATGGAGTTATCTTGTAAGAAGATGGGATTCTTTCTGTGTCCACATGCCATGAAAATAGCTGGATTTTGCAGACTTCATAACTCTGCATGCTCCCATAGATGCAGAGGGATCCTAAAAGCATCTGATTTTAATGAGGTAAAATATTCCATATTATTGCCTCTCCTACTGTCTGCAGCCACAACCAGTATCCCACTACAACGTATTTTGTGTATTGAGAGCATAAGTGAGAATTCTGGCCTCACAGTTTGCAGGCTGCATACACAGACAGTGAGGAAAAGGTGCTTATCTTCATCCTTATTTTATTTGTGAACTGACGTCAGAGAGTAGTGGATAAAATTCTAGGTGATTACCTAAAAAACACCCAGAACAAAGTCAGTAATTCTGGATATGTCTCCTGACTTCTAGGAGTATCTACAGATTGCACATTCCAAAGAAATTTCCAAACAGCAGAAGCCACAAAATCCCTGCACAGCCTTAAGAACAGGTTGTAGAGAAAACAGCCAACTTTAGAGGAATTTTACAAATTAAAAATAGCCCAGAGGACTGTTCTTCTAAAAGCTTGGAGAAACATGTTTTTTCAGGAATGTGTTTTTTCAGGAATGTATTTCCTGAAAACATTTTCTTTATACATGATAATTTGTGCTTCACACCAAGCAACATTTTCCATTTTTCATGCTATTCAAATTTGAAAATGTGGTTCAGTCATCCCAACTGCTGTGTTTTTAGTACCTGCCTATATTTATTTCATAATGCAACCTATGATTATGTGCACAGTCTTGCTACTTGGAAGAAAATGCTTTCTGTTCTATTTTTTAATTTGTATTTCAATGTTTGACAAAATATTTGATTTTTCAGTTGTGCTGATAAATCAGAGGGTGCCATGAAATTCTCCCTTCTCATTAATGTGGTTCAATTGTTAGAAGACACTTTTGGTCCAGGTAGCCCTCCTATCCTAAATGCCACAATTTCCCTCACACATCCTGTGGCTAAAAACTTCCTAGGACTATATCCCTTTTGGGGGATATAAATTACACTCTTACACTAACAAAATTTGGGATATGTTCATCTCAACTGCGTATTTCTTTGCTTAATTGGCTCAAAAGCTATTTCAGATTTTCACTGCTGCCATAATTTCTGTGTCCACATCTTGTAAAACAATTCAGACCAGTGGGCAGTTGTATCCCAGAGGAATCAGAGTGAATTAAATAAAGCTTGTCCAATTTCTCAGAAAAAGTCACTGAAGATTGCTTTGAAAACCTTGCAAGATATAACTGTTATTGATATTCTGGAGATCTTTACATCTCCTATCAATCACACAGGCCTGTCAGCAAATTATTAACAAGTGAAATGCCAGCTGTGAGTCGGTTGTGAAGCTGTGGGATTTTTTTTCTTTCTTTCTTTCCTTCCTTTTATTTTTATATTTCCTGCCCAACATTTTATGGATTAAATTCTTGGCAGCTTAACTCTGGCAGGACACCTACGTGACAGGTGAGATTTTCTGCAGGAAGAGAAACCATATTCTTCTCAGTCAAGCAGTGTTTGGTGCCCACCAAAGCCACTCTAAAACTTCTCCTCAGCTGGACAGGGGAAGAGAAAATACTATGAGAAGCTGAGAAGCTCAGGGACAGAGATCAGGGCAGGGAGAGATCACTCACCATTTACTGAATGGGCAGTAATTAATAATAAACAGACTAAGTTTGGGGAAATTGGTTTACTTACCAATCAAATCAGAGTAGAATAATGAGAAATAAAGGAAAATCTTTAAAAATCCCACTTTCCCTCCACCCCTCCCTACTTCCCAAGTTTTGCTTCAATTCCAAACTCTCTCCCTCGCCCCCTCACCCAGCAGCACAGGGGGATGGGGAAGGGGGGTTGTGGCCAGTCCATCACAGGTTTTCTGCTCAGGGAGACTCCTCACACCCTCCCCCTGCTCCAGTGTGGGATCCCTCCCACAGGACACAGTCCTCCATGAACTTTTCCAGTGTGAGTCTTTGCACGAATACAGTACTTCATGGACTTCTAGAGAACCTCTGGGGTTCTGAATGAAGGGCTGAAATTAAAAGCTGAAATACACCAGCAAAGTGTGACAGTTTCATAAATTTACGTATCTGTAGCAAAATAAATTATCAATGCCCAAATTATTTTTAATCATAAGATATTTGAAGGGCTGTGGAAGAAACAACTGGGTCATCTATGATTTAAATAATTGCATTTGACTGTCTTGATTGCAACTGATTTTCCCTCAATTTCTCAATTTGTGCCCACTAAGACACGGCNGCACATCTTAAATGCTTCAATGGAGTTATCTTGTAAGAAGATGGGATTCTTTCTGTGTCCACATGCCATGAAAATAGCTGGATTTTGCAGACTTCATAACTCTGCATGCTCCCATAGATGCAGAGGGATCCTAAAAGCATCTGATTTTAATGAGGTAAAATATTCCATATTATTGCCTCTCCTACTGTCTGCAGCCACAACCAGTATCCCACTACAACGTATTTTGTGTATTGAGAGCATAAGTGAGAATTCTGGCCTCACAGTTTGCAGGCTGCATACACAGACAGTGAGGAAAAGGTGCTTATCTTCATCCTTATTTTATTTGTGAACTGACGTCAGAGAGTAGTGGATAAAATTCTAGGTGATTACCTAAAAAACACCCAGAACAAAGTCAGTAATTCTGGATATGTCTCCTGACTTCTAGGAGTATCTACAGATTGCACATTCCAAAGAAATTTCCAAACAGCAGAAGCCACAAAATCCCTGCACAGCCTTAAGAACAGGTTGTAGAGAAAACAGCCAACTTTAGAGGAATTTTACAAATTAAAAATAGCCCAGAGGACTGTTCTTCTAAAAGCTTGGAGAAACATGTTTTTTCAGGAATGTGTTTTTTCAGGAATGTATTTCCTGAAAACATTTTCTTTATACATGATAATTTGTGCTTCACACCAAGCAACATTTTCCATTTTTCATGCTATTCAAATTTGAAAATGTGGTTCAGTCATCCCAACTGCTGTGTTTTTAGTACCTGCCTATATTTATTTCATAATGCAACCTATGATTATGTGCACAGTCTTGCTACTTGGAAGAAAATGCTTTCTGTTCTATTTTTTAATTTGTATTTCAATGTTTGACAAAATATTTGATTTTTCAGTTGTGCTGATAAATCAGAGGGTGCCATGAAATTCTCCCTTCTCATTAATGTGGTTCAATTGTTAGAAGACACTTTTGGTCCAGGTAGCCCTCCTATCCTAAATGCCACAATTTCCCTCACACATCCTGTGGCTAAAAACTTCCTAGGACTATATCCCTTTTGGGGGATATAAATTACACTCTTACACTAACAAAATTTGGGATATGTTCATCTCAACTGCGTATTTCTTTGCTTAATTGGCTCAAAAGCTATTTCAGATTTTCACTGCTGCCATAATTTCTGTGTCCACATCTTGTAAAACAATTCAGACCAGTGGGCAGTTGTATCCCAGAGGAATCAGAGTGAATTAAATAAAGCTTGTCCAATTTCTCAGAAAAAGTCACTGAAGATTGCTTTGAAAACCTTGCAAGATATAACTGTTATTGATATTCTGGAGATCTTTACATCTCCTATCAATCACACAGGCCTGTCAGCAAATTATTAACAAGTGAAATGCCAGCTGTGAGTCGGTTGTGAAGCTGTGGGATTTTTTTTCTTTCTTTCTTTCCTTCCTTTTATTTTTATATTTCCTGCCCAACATTTTATGGATTAAATTCTTGGCAGCTTAACTCTGGCAGGACACCTACGTGACAGGTGAGATTTTCTGCAGGAAGAGAAACCATATTCTTCTCAGTCAAGCAGTGTTTGGTGCCCACCAAAGCCACTCTAAAACTTCTCCTCAGCTGGACAGGGGAAGAGAAAATACTATGAGAAGCTGAGAAGCTCAGGGACAGAGATCAGGGCAGGGAGAGATCACTCACCATTTACTGAATGGGCAGTAATTAATAATAAACAGACTAAGTTTGGGGAAATTGGTTTACTTACCAATCAAATCAGAGTAGAATAATGAGAAATAAAGGAAAATCTTTAAAAATCCCACTTTCCCTCCACCCCTCCCTACTTCCCAAGTTTTGCTTCAATTCCAAACTCTCTCCCTCGCCCCCTCACCCAGCAGCACAGGGGGATGGGGAAGGGGGGTTGTGGCCAGTCCATCACAGGTTTTCTGCTCAGGGAGACTCCTCACACCCTCCCCCTGCTCCAGTGTGGGATCCCTCCCACAGGACACAGTCCTCCATGAACTTTTCCAGTGTGAGTCTTTGCACGAATACAGTACTTCATGGACTTCTAGAGAACCTCTGGGGTTCTGAATGAAGGGCTGAAATTAAAAGCTGAAATACACCAGCAAAGTGTGACAGTTTCATAAATTTACGTATCTGTAGCAAAATAAATTATCAATGCCCAAATTATTTTTAATCATAAGATATTTGAAGGGCTGTGGAAGAAACAACTGGGTCATCTATGATTTAAATAATTGCATTTGACTGTCTTGATTGCAACTGATTTTCCCTCAATTTCTCAATTTGTGCCCACTAAGACACGGCAAACTGAAGGTCTTGGCTTCACCCACCCCCAGTTTTTCTCTGTTACCACAGCAGAAACAATGAACAGATGACCAAAAAAAATTCCTTTTCCCAACAGGTCACTCTCATATTGTACTCCAGAGGGCACCCATGAATGAATGGCAAATGGCCACTCGGAGACTTGCCAAATGCCATTAATCAATGCACCAATGTGGCAACATTGAGCTTTGTGACAGGCATGATTTAACCTATTGTTTGGTAATCAACCTCATCTATGGACATTCTGTAGCTCTTATAAATCCAAGAGTTATTGTTGGTCTTTTGGAGCAGAGCACTTCCAGAATGTCTCACTTAATAATCACAAATTGCTCTTTTCTCCAGTCAAAGAGGTGAACATTTCATGATTGTTGGAGAGAACAGATTATGTCAGCTGGACCCAACAGTGTGGGCTTTGTCTCACTGAATCCTGCTGTACCCCAACCAGCCCTCCCAAACCTCCGTGCAATCTCCACGTTGGAAGTTGCTCCCTGGGAGCAGTGGATAATAATGTCATTCATCCAGTGCCTGATTCAGATTTAATCACTGGAATGACTTACCCCTCAATTAAAGGGCAATGCTACTTCCGTTGGTTATTGTTCCTCTGATTTACAACCTAGCACCATAAAGCACCCAAAAAACCCTGAACCTATCTCGTCAGTATGCAATATTTAGGGGATTACTTCATCCCTGGCTTTATCTTCTGAATTAAGACAAATTATCCATTTGATGAAGGAAAGAGTGAATCATTTTGGCCGTTTCAGAATGTGCACACTCAAAAGTTTTCAAATAGTCTGAATTTATACTGAGACAAGATCTAGGGACAAAGCTGTCGTTTGTAACATCTCAGATGGCAACGCTGAAGCCTATAAAACTGATGCTTTTAAAGATTGAAAAGATAACTCCCAAAGAAAATGGATCAACTTATGGAGTCCCCCTCACTGGAAATATTCAAAACCCCTCTGGACACAATCCTGTGCCCTGTGCTCTGGGACGACCCTGCCTGAACAGGGTGGTTGGACCAGGTGAAGCACTGTGGGCCCTTCCCAACTGACCCATTTCAGGATTCTGGGATTCTCTCTCTGCCTGAGACAAACTGGGGCTGCCAGATCATAGATTAACAGACAGAATGGTTTAGGTTGGAAGGGACCTTAAAACCCTTTTTGTTCTACCCATGCCATGGGCAGAGACACCTTCCACTATCCCAGGTTGCTCCAAGCCCCATCCAGCCTGGCCTTGGACACTTCCAGAGATCCAGGGGCAGCCACAGCTTCTCTGGGTACCCTGTGCCAGGGCCTCCCTACCCTGACAAGGAAGAATTTTTTTCCTAATATAAAATCTAAAAGCACTCTTTGTCAGTGGGAAGCCATTTCACTCCAGGCCCAGGTAAATGATCTCTCTCCATCTTTCTTGCAGCTCCCTTCAGGTCCTGAAAGGCCACAATCAGGTCACCCTGAAGTTCCTAATTTCCAGGCTGAACAATCCCAATTCTCTCAGCTTTTCCTCTCCAGAGACGTGCAGGACAAGTGGCAAATCCCTGCCTTATGGAGCAGCAGTTAAGAGGCAGAAGGACATGAAGTGCCCACGTCTGGGGAGTGAAAAAAAGCACACAGCGCTGGTAGACACTTCATCACTGTCTAATGCAGACAGAATTAGAGCCAGGCTTTCTGAATCAGACTGTGATTAGTGAAGCAAATAGAAAATAGGGGCTGTTTTGTGCTTTGAACACAACACCAGTTGCATGGAGGGATTTAAAGACAGAACTCAGCTCCTGAAACCGGACAGAAAAAGAGGTAGAGGGGTCATGAACTTTTTGTATCCAATTATCCTGATCTGTTCTTCCTTATTATACATAGAACAAGTTGGTTTCAGTCAAACATCCCCAGTGATGAACAATTCTGATTCAAATAAATGAATCAAATTACCTGTTTACATCTGTTGTATCAGAATAGCACAAAATCCAGTGGCAAAACCAAGGACAGTACATGATGAAAGCAAATGACATAGAGGGGCAGGTCTTCTGCCAGACCATGCTTCCTTTAGCAATATGGTTTATTGAACCAAAATTATCAAACTTCAGCACAGTTGCAGAACTGTGAGAAGGAAGCAGAAGCATGAGGAAGATTAAAAATTCCTGGGTACTGCATTATAATTAAATGGTTACAAATTCCTGTGTTAGGGGAATTTAAGATTAATCCAGTTGAATCTGCCAGATCCAAACCTGCATTCTGTCTGGTAAAATAAGGATGAGGTCTAACTCAGATAATTTAATTACACTTAGGGTGACTTACAAGATCCATAGATTGTCCACAAGTACAGAATACATCTGGTTTGACATCCATGTACATTTTTCTACTGATCTGCCTGTTTTTAACAATAAAATATATATGTCTGAGAAAGAGAAACACAATATGCAATAGGATTAATGGTTATAAAGGGAGTTATTTGTAATCCCCTCAGTATTACAGCCTGAAGATAATTTAGTGATGAGTCAAACGGTCTCCAGTGTAAATCAGGAACCAAATGGCAGAAGAACTGGTTTTTGAGGGCTGGAAAAGATGACATATCTGAGAAGTGCTTCAAGGCCTGCACGGTGTGAATAACGTTTAACTCACAGCTGTTATGAAACCAGTTGGACTGGGGACACATCGAGGGCTGGAGTCACCACCCTCTTCCCTTCTGATCTAAATTCTTTAACATCTGATGAATTTCATCATAATGAGCCCCTCAAGGCAGTTGTTTTGAATTAATCAAGCGAAAGCTGTGAGCTATTCCTCAGTGGAGCCCAGTTGTACATTACCAGCTATCTTGATGGGTTTGAGGCATTACTGGAGTTCAAAAATTCCCTTCACATTTCCATCCCAGACAGTTTGGGTCCAGACTTCTGCAAACTGCTAGATGCAAACTTATTTTAAGGAGATCCACCACCTTCCATGTCTAATCCATCCACCACAACAGGAAAAAGTAGGGCAGCAGGTCTGTTCTATTTGCTAAATAAATACAAATCGAGCTATTAAGCTGTGGAAAATGCAATACCTCAAATTCCCCCAAATATATAGAGAAGTAAGTGGATGTGGGCTTACAGTGGAACAGTGGGAAAAGTCATATGCTGAATTAATAAATTGTGGCTAATAAACCCCAACGAAACACCCAAGGTTTTAGCTAATTAGCCTTATTGCAAAAATTTAAATAATCCCCATCCTCCTTCAGCTAAAATGGAGATTTTTTTTGACAGTAGTTTTAGAAAAAAAAGACCTTAATTGAATAGACATGGAAATTACTTATGAGATTCATGTTTTACAATCAATGGTCCTTCATACCCTAACAATCTTTTGACCACCACCAGTTCTCAAATTGTGCAAAAGCTCCACTTGTCTCACTATTTATAGGGAGCTCTTGGCACTGGTCATGACACCACCACATATTCTTTTGTGTCCCAGGTGTTAGGACATTTTAAACATTTCTTCTCAGGTGAGAAAAAACTAACTTCTTGCTTATTTTTTAATCCAAGTGTTCGTTTGATGAATATCTTGGATTTCTCCCCCAGCTGTGCGAGACACTGTAGTACAGATACAAATAAACATAAACAGGAGCATAAACAGGAATGTCCTCTGCTCTAGGAGTTTTCTTGTTTCTTTGTAGTCAGCTTAGCAAATAAGAAGGAGAAAGCAGAGGAGCTCAGGTGCCACCTGCATCTATTTTGCTGGAAGGAGGGTTCTGAGAAAAGGGAAACGAGACTGGAAGTTCAAAAAGAAAAAGGAAGGAAGGAAATGTGAAACATGCTCAGTCAATTAATCGTGGTTTTAGTGACTAATGAATTCTGAGTCTTGGACTTGCAATCCTAATGTATGTAATCACATAATGGATGTTCAAAAATAACACAGGGAAAGGTTCTGTTTAGTTTGGGGTTTTTTTAAGAGTGTCATATTAGATAGCCTAAACATAGGATAATGATCAGAATATAGGCTCGGAATAGTTTTACTGCTTTCAGATCTGTGAGATTTTTGGTGCAGGCCAGGAAAGAAGAAGTTTTTAAGTGTATGATGATGATTGCACTGTGATGAGCTCATACAGTATGTCATGTAAATGGTTTTGTACATGTAAATAAAAAATACTTTAAGTACGAAGGGCAAATTTCACCTGAAAATGTAAATTCTCACTTATTAGCTGTGAGATAAAGGTACTGCTTTTCCTCTGCCTGTTTTGCTGAAACACATCAGCACTCAGAGTCACTCATCTTTTTTTAAATGGAATTCCTTCAGTGACTCAACGGGATCCAACATACACTTTCTTTATTGTAATTCATCCTAAATTCAGGGTGAATATCTCAAAATACTCCCTGTACTCCCCTTTTCTTCTAAATACCCTCTTTAATATTTTTAACTGTGACTCACAAGAGACATTGAAAGCTTGAGTAAGAAGTGCTGAATGAATTCCTCTTTCATTACAGGAACAAAGATAAGTACACAAGAGCACTTCCAAATATGTGAACATTAGGGTAAAAAGATTTCCCCTTCAGCAAGAAGATTTTGGGACATACACTGAGTAAGGCTGCTTCTAGATCAAGGCCTTTCCTTCTTCAGAGGAAATGATGCTTAAATTAGCTCTGACTTAATGAACTTCCCTTCATAATGACAAAATACACTTTATCCAGCTTTTTGCCATGATTTTCATTGCTGTGTCAAGAAGAAAGGACTCGCTTTTCAAGGTGCCAAGGACAGTGAATTTTTCATAAGCTCCATGGATAAATTGTCCTCCTTCCTATAAAATTTTTCCAACTCTTCTGGTGGTTTTCCAAATAAATTATGCAACTCTTCAAATAATTTTGCTATGGAGATCTCCTTGGTTTTAAAACATTTGTTTCCCAGATTCTTAGTGCTTCTATTAAATCTTGTCCTAAAAGAAACAAAAATGTTTCATTTTTCATATTGTTTTACTGCATTCACTCCTCACTGTCATACCCAAAAGAAAAGATTTCTTTCTGCTAAAGACATTCAGCATTAGTGAACTCAGTCTAAAGATCTTGAATATAGTTGTTGAAGAGTTCAAGTTCTAATGAGTGCCTTTTGGTAAGTTATGATTTTATAAATATACTGTTATATGTACTTAGAAATATTAATTCTACAATGAAAATACTGAAATTCACCATCTTGGCCAAATCATCAGATAAAGGGGTAAATTGCAGAATAAATCAGAAAAAAACCTTGATTCTGAGGTCACTGTCAATGAAAGCTGAATTAAGACATTTTGATAGAGCTACAAGAATACAACTGGAAATCTGTTTAGACTCAGAAAACTTGGTTGAGGTGCTTGAACAAAAAATGCTGCAAATTTCTACTAACAAAAATTAGAATCTACATGCTGACATAGTTTTTCTTCTGGGAAATCAGACTAGACTCTCCTACTCACAGGGTAGATCATAGCCAGCACCAAGACTCTATAGAAAGAGAATGATTTAGACAGAGGGCCTGAGAGATCACATTTAAAATCACAATAGTAAGATTTAAGAACAACAGCTTCCTTGTTTCAGAGGAAAAATACTGCCAGAAACTTCAGTGCTAAGTGATGCTTTAAAATGAGATATTTATGAGTTTTCTATACAAGTTCTGATGTTTCATTCAGCACAATTACAAGACTTTCCATGTGGTTTTGAAAAAAAAAATGGAGTCATGGAAATTTCTGAGGCTGGCTTCTGAGGTTTTGTAGAATTGCTGGTATCAGTCTGTTGTCCAAAAGGTTAAATCAGTGAAGTTGTGTTAAAGATGATTCACATCTTCAGAGAAAACACTGAATGGGCCCAAGTCATGCTTGGTGCAACTCCAATGCATTTAATGGAGTTACATGAGGGATTGATTTTTATTAATCTTGGATCAAACTGTTCAGTTACATTAAATTTTAGCTTAAAAAATAATAAACTGAGAAGGATAACACGAGGGCTTGGAGCCTTGGGGCCCACAGGCCTCATTCCTCACGGACACCATGAGCTCATCTCAAAGGTGGGTTCACAGATATTAAACAAATTGACTTCCACCTCCTCCCTTGGAAATGGTGCTGCAGTGGGACTCTGTTGGTTCCTGTTTTCTCAGGGAGGAAGGACTGAAGGGGCTGGTCCCCACTGTGGGGAGGTGATCCAAAATAAACCTGGTTCATTTGGGAAGGCAGCACAGTTATTGCAGGAAGTGGTGGAATAGGACATGCAGATTTCTGAGTGCTCTAGGGTATGCTGGGTGCCCATCAGCTGCTTGCACAGCATTAAATGGAAGCAAACCTTTGCTCTGATGGCAACAGATGAGAAACTTCAGCTTTTCACCACAGCAAACACTTTGAAAGTGGGCCATGAGAAATAATTCACTTTTAGCCCTAAGGAAGCCACATTGCACTTTATGCAAAATAAAGCTTTTCCTCCTGCAGCCACACTCCCAGAAATCCACCCAGTGGGATCAATCAGTTCTTAGATGGTTCTCCCCAGGCTGTACAACAAAACACCTTGAAGATGCTCTACAACCCTGATCAACACTGGCTACTGGAGAACCAACACCCCACACCCAATGGGGGCTGGAACCTGGAGAACCCAGTCCAGGGAACTTCTTCTTAACTCTCACCAGGTGGAAATCCCCCTCTGTTCAGAAATGGGAAGATTTGAAGCTGACATAATTTTTGGTTCCCCTCCTCAGCCTCCACCTAAGGATAGCAGATGTTCAAATGACGTGCTTCAATAATAAAAACTGGAAAGTTGTACACTTTTTTCCTTCTTTTCAATCTAGACACTGAGAGGACAAGTTTAAATGACTGCTTTTATATATTTGCTGCAAAAAAGGAGATAATGAGGGTGTTTTGTACAGCAAACCACGCTGCAGACTTTCTTGTACACTTCCTTCAGCTCATTGCAGGACAAACCCAAAACATGTGCAGTAGCATTTCTGGGTTTCTTTGGGTTGCTTCCCTCATTAAAGTGCAGCAGGGACTTTTTAATCTTTGGGGTTTTTTTTTTTCTCACCATTCAGAAGCCCACCCAGGCAGCATGTAATTCATCCAGACAGGAAATATTCCATTGTGTGGGCCAGAGTACTTGGAAATGATTCATTTGTACCTGAGTTCAAAGCTTCTGGCATAGATCTATGGTACATTCTAGTCTGCAGTCATTTTTGCCTCAGACTTCTGTGTTCCATGCAAATCAGCTGCTTGAGCAAGGCTTATGAAAAGTTCAGTAGCTTCAAACTATCCTGGATTTAAAAGTTCATCCGGGATTTATGAAAAGAAAACAGAGAATAAATCTTCTAGGGGCAAAACCCTGCAGGAAAAGGCTGCATTTCATGCAACTGTTAGCCCAGAAGAGAGTTTCTTCTCCCCTAGGCTGTAAAGTGATTTGAAGTCCAGTCTCTTAACTCACCCCATAATGATGGCTATATAAGATTACAACACCTTCCCAGCAATCTTCTTCCTGGTTTGTTCAGTGCTACAGTGTGGCTGTTCAGCACAGGTGGAGGAAATAAGATAAACATCACCTTCACTGCTGTTCTTCTGTCTTCCTCTTAGTGAATGCAATGAAGGCATCTGTGAGAAATCCACATTATGCCTGATACAAATAGGAAATTATTTTCCCATTGCATGGAAACACTGGAGATGACTCTCTATCTCTCCTCTGACCTGATGTATTTTGCATCATGTTAAAAAAAATAAAAGAAAGATCCCTTGGAAGTGAAATGTAACAGAAAAGTAAGAACAGCAAAGAGTAAAAATCTGCATCCTTCAGTGACCCAAAACTTATAATATCACCATTTCCCAAGAAGCAGCAAAGGCAAGACACTCAACCCACAATTTTCCTCAGTTTTAGTGTTTTTCTGAATCACTAAATGTATTATTAGACAGCACCCTCAGGCATAGGGTGGGATTTTTGGGATGTCCTGTGCAGGGCCAGGAGCTGGATGATCCTTGTGGGTCCCTTCCAGCTCAGGATATTCTGCAATTTTGTGTATTCAGATGTAATATTTCCAACCCAATATATTAAGGAAAAGTCTACAGTCTTTGGCAAGCTCTGCACCAAAGCATCACCTGCACCACAGTTGCTTAGCTCTTATCAATTTCCTGAGCAATCCAGTTTATAGACCTAGTTTCAGCAGCTTGAGCTGATGTACCCCACAGAAGCACTCTAAATACCTCCTTTTATCAAATCGAGGTAATTCTGAGCATTTTTTTAACAACTCCAAAACTGTCAGTAGAAAACCACTGGCAAAAAAAAAAAAAAGTGCACACTTTGCAGGATTGAATCATTCCATGGCATGGACCAACCTTTCTCTCTGGATGACTGAAATTCTGTGAGTTCACACTGGAGGTAGAAGATCAGAACAAGCAAATGGTGCAGAATTGCAGAGGACAAACACGGAGCATCCTTTATTGCTGTTCCCAGTTTCCAGCATTATTTTGCAAGGCAGTTTGAAAGGAGCTGAGATCAAGCTGAAATTAGCTACCCAGAAAAGCTGTGGCTGCCCCTGGATCCCTGGAAGTGCCCAAGGCCAGGCTGGATGGGGCTTGGAGCAGCCTGGGACAGTGGAAGTTTTAAGGTCCCTTCCAACCCAAGCCATTTTTGATAACTCTGTGATTCTCTGAATGACTTAGAAGACTTGAATGCAAAAATATGGATCAAACACCATGCTTGACAAACAGAGGGCCATGGGATCTGCCATTTCAAAATTACTCATTTTACTGTGGGAAAATAAAAAGCAAAACATCTTTTCCACTGTTTCTTGAAAAAAACCTCTACATATGAGGATCAGTAACCCAGTTAACTCAAGTTTTCAAAACAGCTGACCAACGTTTTCTAGAAACACATTCAGAAACCAAAATTGCTCTGACTAACAAGAAGTTCTTCATGGGAAATTACCCTCAATACAGTACGAATTGTTTGTTACCAGCTGAGGCCAAGTAATTCTGGAGGGAAAACACAGTGGGAAAATATCTCATATTGACAGCTCCAGGTGCACAAGATGTCAAACACCAGCAGACTTTTCAATAGTCTGTTTCCTAAATCATTGCTTCTGCATCAGAATTCTATATCCTGATTTTGGAAGGTTACCTTCTCTTTTGCTTCCCAAGTCTCTTTTTTTCCCTCACTTGCTGTCGCTGTGTAAAAAATGTGAAACTTTTTACCTACTCCTTTTGTGTGGTAGCTTTGAACTTGTGCCTGTTTAGATACAACCAGGTAGAAAGGAGTAGCAGAAGGCAGAGGAGAGAAGATGAATAGCTAAGAGACAAAACCCAGCAACATTTCTTTTTCAAAGATTTTCTCTAAGGAATGAGGCTGGGTCAGAAGGATCTTTATTAATTTCTGCCTCATCAGGCAACCCCTGGTATGCTTTTGATAAGTAAATATAAACTCTGGGATTTTGCCAAGTGATCTGTAAAAGGGGAATCTTAATATTGATGGCCACTATTTCCTGTTAAAACATAAATAAATCAGCAGAAACCCAGACCTAGTATTTAGGTCATAAATCTCATACCAAAAGCTGAAAACCCAATCCCTCTATGAGGAAAAAGAAAGTTTGAGCAGAAGGGAAGCACTTTCTCAAGGTCACAAAGACAGGAACAGTGAGATGCAGGGTCTGAGATGGGTCACCACTCCCCAGCCTGAGGATTTGGTGGGGCAGGAAGGAGGCTGCACATCTGCACGACACAGCTGACAGTGGCAATGGGGAAATTTCACCTCCAGAACTGGAATTCCAGAGTTTCCCCATGGCTGACTCCTTGAATGGTTTGAAGCCACAGAGAAAGGGTCTTAATTACTCAAATCTAAAGAAATAATCAGAAACTCTCTCACTCACAGATGTTGTTCCATAAAAGTGTTTCATTGGTTCAGTGCTTGAACCAAAGGAAAAAATCCATTTGGCTAAACTTGCTGAATATGATCAAGAGATTACAAACATTCTACTTTAAAACTATATGCCCAGCAGCTAGTTGGTAATTACAAATCTAGGCTTTTGTGCTGGTTTTGAAAAATATAATGTAGATAAACATGACCTCCCAAAATTTTGTGTGGGAAGGAAACATCAAGAGACCATCACAAAAACTTTTGCTGTCAGTTATCACGCAGACTGAGAATTTTCCTTTTTCCATAGTAGCTGGTAAAATAAATATGGATCTGATATACACTAACTTAAAAGTCTGATAGGAAAGTAAAGTTTTTCCTTATGTTTGGAAAAGACCAGTGAACTTTAGTAGAGGGGAGAAAATTCACTGTATACTAAAAGCCAAAATGAGGAACACCTTGTATGGACCTCATTTTCCATCCAAAATGTGAAAACTGGCAAGAGTATACCAAAAAAAATCAGTTCTTTTTGATGCAACCATTTTAGTCCTCTAATAAGCGAAATTATTTATATTTTATCTATTACAGACTAAAGACATCTAAAATTACTGTAAAAAATCCACCTCAATATTTCCTTTCTGCATTCAGTTCCTCATTTGGTTCATTTCTGATGACAAGCAGACTGATGGAAAGGAGAGAAACAAACACAAATGGTCTTTAAAACAGCCTGTTCTGATTATGGGTGTGCTTGTGACTAAGGCACTTGACTGAAACTCAATTTCTGGTTCAGTTCTTGGCTCTTGCTTGGAACTGCACAGGTCACAGTATTTATCTCAGTTTCTTGAACTGAAAAATGGGAGTAGTTTTAATTTTATGGTGATTTTGTCAGGGCAAATTCGCTTATAGTCAAAGGTATCACACCTGGATGAAAAGCAGTATTCTGGGTCTCATCACCATGTGGAATGTGATTACTGTCAGCAGTGTTTAGGTTCAGTTTTTAAGGAATTGTTCTCAAATTCCTGCAAGTCTTGTGCTGATTATGGACATCCCAAGTCTTATGAAAACTGAAGCAAACTGCTTGTTTTATGGCTTTTAATCAGACAGCAGGCAGCAACAACATATGGCAATAAGCTAAAGAATCAGGATTCTTCTGGCAAATATCTGAAATAACCCTGCATCGAAAAAAGAGACCCATTTGTAACCAGATGGAAAAGAAAAACAGGAGAAAGACATCCTGTAATGAGTATTACCTCAGCAAAACCATCCTTATCTTCAGCAGAGAGCCAGCTGTGTTGCATATAACTGCAGGAGATCTCAGGGCTGAGCTCCAGCTCTGGGATTATTGATGTTGGCCTGGGATGGGAAATAACACTCCTAATAAGTGAAAGCTTCTGTGCTCTTCACAGAGCTCTTCATTCTTTTGAAAGCTGATAGTTTGTAGTCATTGTCAGCCACTCAGGCCCACTCCATGTGCTGCACTAAACAGATTTAAGAGCTCTCACTGTGCTCTCAGCAACAAACGTAATTCCAGAAAAATTAAAATCCAGGGATAACAAACAAACAGTCAGGAGATGAATCAGGTCTAAATTATTGCCCTACCAGTGGATGTTATGAATGGGTAGAGAAAACAACATGGTAATTGGCAGGAATTTTATAGGTGAAGTTCCTATGAGTGTCAGATTCTGCTGCCTAAAAAGGGTGTCCTGATAACCCCATCATTTAAGCACAGTAGGTTTGAAACTGGCCAAAAAATCTCATCATTTTTCTTCTAATTTTATGTGTGCACATACAAAGAAGTTTGTATAGGTATCTTTCTTTTTTTCTCCTCACATTAAGCAGCATTTCAGAGCTGCACAGGCATTTTCGTTTGTGTAACCACGCTGCACATTTCAGTCCAGCACACCTGCAAGTTAACTGCTGCCTGGAGAGCCAGCCCTTGGACTGATTGGAATTTCATTTAAGACAACAATCCTGGAGTGCCCTGGCCTTCTCCTGCCTCTAAAACACACATGCTGAGCTTGAAAAAACAGCTGTAAATGTGCTGAGAGGAAATTGTAGAGTGCTCCTTGCTCCGTGCCCTGCTCCATGGCAGGATGGGAAAGGGCAGGCTGGGAAATTCCTTGGAAAATGCTACCACATGAGGCTCCTATTAAACCCTTCACTGGTCATTCCAAGGCAAGGCCACTGAGGACTGGACTGGTGAGAGAAAATTCCCAGATTTATTGCAAGGGCCACCGCAGCTCACTCCTGAGATTTGACAACAAGGGGTCTGTCAGCACTGGAAATGCTTGGTGCCTTCTTATTTTTGGCATTAAAGGACTTAGGAATGGCAAGTGACACCTGATACCCGTCACAAAGTCTGTGGAATATCCGGGAATTTTCAATCACTTCACCTGGCCTAGAATTTCCACAATTCTCTCCGCAAAATTTGAGAGACAAGAAACTCCATTTAGAGCCTTCCATTTAGAAACTTCCATTTAGGCAGGAAGTTCACTAAAATTCACAAACCTCAGCCAGGAATTCACTGTTCATTTTTGGTTTAAACTACCACTTATACAAAACTATTTCCTCTTCCTTTTTAAGAAGCACTTAAATATTCTTATTAAGAAATTCAACCATAGAAATGTTTAAATGTTGAAATACAAGTCTCCTTTCCTAAAGGCAAAAAACCCCAAGTAGAACAGTGCTGTATAGTGTGCAATCCTGCTTTTATACACTAAACACCAGATTTAAATATCTGTACCAGCCCTCTGGCACTCCTGAATAATTTACCTTTCAAAAACATGAAATTAAGTAAAGTTTTCACTTTCAGTTTCTCATAATACTGGCAGTAATTTCTTCTATTGAAAAGAAAATCAGTTCTTTTGCCCATTTTTTACTCTCATTTTTAAGTATTTTACAGCAGTTAAGGCAAAAGACAGAACACCCTTAAGACATTTAATTTATTCAGGATTTAATGCTACTGTAAATATTCAACAAAGTATCCCATTAACTTTATATTTTCTAGAAATCAGCTACTTTTGGAAGTTTATATTAGAGATAATTTTAAAATAGAGCTGAAGGGTGCAGTGATGTAAGGAAATACATTTTCTGTACAAACAAATTGTATGGATTATTTGTTCTAGAGTGCTGCTCTGATAAAAATAACCAAACAGAACACTGGGGGTTTCTACCTTGCTATTATTATGTATATATTGTCTCATATAACTCTAAAGCAGATATTGCAGAAGAAGTTGAAATATGATCCATACAGACAGGAAAATAAAAGATTCTGTGGTAAATGAGGGCAGTGTGACGTGTGTGGCAGAAAGAAAGATGCACAAGATTGATTTTTTTTTCCTCTCAATTTTTTTTCTTAATATTAATTTTTGCTTCGAAAAGAAATTGTCTTCAAGGTTTAGTTTATATCATTTATAGAAAAGCATTTCAGCATTTTAAAGCAGAATAGCCTCTAAACCTATTGTTGAGAAAATAAACAAATAAAAAAGATAAATAAATAATATTACTACAAAGGCTTTATAATGTTTTTGGTTTTGTTTTTGTTTCTTTTCCAGGAAATATTTTATGTGTATCAACCCCACAGACAAAACCAGAGGGAGAACATAAACAAACCAAGTGGAAAGTGCTCCTGGCAGCAGATGAGCACAGCAGAGACAACTCACTGTCATTGGAGGAATTTTTTGTTTTTACAACCACTTTATTTATTTTTCTTTGATAGAAAACTATTTCAAGAGTTTTAAGGGGAGTTCAGAACTTTATAGGAAATGATGATCACAGGTCTCTGTTACAAATAGGACCATGGGGGTTGTAGCTCATGTGAATTTCATGAAGATGAGGATTGACCTGACACTGGAGAGAATGGCAGAGATTCTGTGGGGATAAAAACATGTCCTGACACCTCCCATGATGTATAAAATCTATAAATTACCACCAAAATCTGCTTCAAAAGATGTAGAAACTTGCACACTTCAATAAGGGACAGGTCATGCAGAAACCAGTTCTACTAGAGCCAATTCCAATTAATTTGTTTAGCATGTGACCTGTGTTTGGCCTCAGACCTGTGGCAAAGGTTGGAGTAAAACATTCAAATGTGAACCTGCACTGACACAGAACATCTCCTTTTCATTCCTAAGAAAAATGAAGGAAAATATATCCCATCATCTTCCCAATAAAAAAAATCTGATGGCAAATTTGCACTGAAATATATTAAAATGTTTCACAAAAGGACACAAAAAACCCCCTTCTTCCCAAACAACATACTTGAACAGGAATGGATATAAAAATCAGGAATGTAAAAGCTTTTTTTTTTCCTTTTCCCAATTTTAAAAGGATTATAATGCTATTTCCTTAATACAAAAGAAAAAAAAAAAGGATATTAAATTTACTATTAATGTCTAATTGTCTTAAATTCTGTCAGATGCAAGTGTTTAGATTTGCAACTTTCCAAAAAAAAGTACAGAACAGGATTTTAAAGCTGGCCTGGAGCTAAAAGGAGACTTATATGGCACTGAATATCCACACATCTCTCTAATGAGACTTTTTTACTGCACAATAAATCTTAAAACAGTTTGTATATGCACTGCAATTGCAGCATGACTCAAGCAGCATGAATCAAGTGTTATGGTAACCTCATTTTAAAGCACAGTCAAACATTTCTATCACTGTGCTTCATTTCTCACCGAGCTCCTTTTAATAGGAAGGGCTTTAGGATGTCCCATGCATTGGCTTTCCTTATAAAAATGTCAACCCTCAGAATGTACCTACATACCCAGAATTCTTTACTGTGTTTTCTGCTGTGTGCCAGGAGCTGACATCATTTCTGCTGTGTTTGAACAGCTGGTCCTTACCCAACTGCAGCAGTTCAGAGGTGCAACCTAGGCCAAGACCTCGCTCTTCATAAAGAAATGGAGCATGAGGAAATTGGATGGATCTCCAAACATCCCTGTCTCTTCCCACGAGGGATAAACTTGTTCAGTTAAAAGCTGCCTGCTGCTTTGTCAGTGCAGATTTCATCCCACACCTCAGAACTCCAGTGTGATACCACAGAGTTTGATTTTCAATGGCTCAAGGATGTGATACTGTAGTTTACCTCAGCAAGCAGCTCAGCACCCAAGTGGGAAGGGGGCAGAATTGGGGAAAAAAATAGTAAAATTTCCTTTGAGAACATCAGAAGAACCTTTGAGAAGAACCCTCACAGAGGGTTTCACCTGAGTTAGTCTTTGGTTGTTCTGCCTTCGGGGTTTTTCAGCCTTTCCAGCCCCAGTGTTGACTGACTGCATGTTTATTGTCATTAAAGTTTATAAGATGGTTATAAACCAACAAGCAATCACCCTGTCCTCATCCCAATCCTTACATCTACTTCTCAATGAGGAGAAAAAGATCAAGACTGAAACACCCATTAAGGAAAAGAAATCCTCTTTGGCTACCAGTGTCACATCTGTGAAGGGAAGAGTCCTGTGCTCAGATTTTCATAGACCTTGAACCCTAAATGTTCAGAAGCCCTGGAGAACCAACATCTTCTGCTACATCAGGTTTGCTTTGAAATGTGCTGGTTTCAGCTGCATTTTGTCAAATGACATCCATATTTCTAAGGCTGAATTCTGCTCAGTTCAGAGTGGATCAGCAGAGCAGGGGCCTGAGAACAAACCAGACAAACTTACAGAGATGTGCCCTATCAGGATGCTGGGTTTCTTGCATGGAATTGTATGCACCCCTTCATCTTTTCAACTCTCCTTATCCAGTGAAATGAAATATACTCATGGAAACACAAAACACGACTTCCTTTGACTCCTATTTGATGCTAATGAAGCTTGAGAAACCCAGATGAAGCTAAGGATCCTGCAATGGTGTTGCAGGGAATGAATTAAAATAAAAAGCATGGTGCAGATGAAGTATGCAATTCATTTTCAGCTCATAAATCCTGATTTTAAAGTGAAAAGGATACACAGAGGATGTATAAAAATTTAGTGGCTACGGTCCTTCTAGTTTTCTAGTGTCAAAAACATGTGCTTACATAGGAACACACACTTCTGGGGAAAAAAATGTGAAGCCATTAAATGGTAAGATGTTAGTAAATCAGCTTGGGGTCAACTCAGCCCCATTGTGCACCTGCACATGCATTTCACTGTGTTCCAAGCCCTCTCTGCCACACCACTCACTAAATCAATCCAAGATTAACTGAACGAAGGAGCTCAGAGCAAGCAGTGAGTCACAATATTTATTTGAATTTCATTGACCCCTGGTGGGAATGAGGGAAGGGGTGGCACTGTCCAGCTCTGTGAGTGCAGTGTTTTCTTGTCCCATGCCAAGAAACTTTATTTTTACTGGGACAACTTCTGAGTTGGAGACATAAATAGCAAAACCAGTGTTCCTGCTGGCCACCTCCTCAAGTGAGGACTGGAGGGGGAGGAAGGAGATTTAGTTCAGCCTTGGCTGTCACCAGGCAACAAAAGAATAAACACAATGACACAGGGCCAATGTAGAATGAAGTGATGTGTTCTGTGTCTTTAAATTCTGTATTGATTGCTCTGCATGCAAGCATATGTAATAATTATATTTGTTTCTGCATATGAGTGTGTATGTAAAATCTAGTAAAGGTTTCTATTTTTATATGTATGTTTTAACATCTTAGAAGATGATCAGATCCAAGAGCAGAGCTGAAGACCAAACCTCAATTATGTCTTTCCTCTACTCCAAAAATGACAAACATGATCAAGGTGGTGGAATTCCACCTCACAGCTCCTCCTCTCATGAGGATGAGCTCTTTACATTCACAGAACTGCTCCTCCAAGGTCTGCCAGCTCTATAAACCCACTTGGGACATCCCATCACAGCCTCCAAAACTAGAGAGTGACTCCTGTTGCTAAGTTTATTCTATTTACGTTCCTCATAGATGAGGAAAGCAGCAAAATTAGGTGAGTTATAGTAGGAAATGGGATGTGTTTATTTTTCTTCAGGGCAATCAGCAAAACAAATGTGGTGTTAATTACCCCTAAATATTCCTGCATAGCAAAAATCCCAAAATAAAACAACATATCTGTTGACTGAGCTACAATGTATCTTGGTGCAATGTTGACTTTTCAATTAGCCCTTAAAGAGTGAAGCAGTTATTTTTTTGATACATGGCCCATAATATTTCAGATCCTGTGCTGGCCTGGAAACCAAATGTAATGATCTGCTGGACTCTTGAAAATCCCTGACCTTGGAACATTGAAGCAAATAATTTGTCAGGATTTGCAGCATCGGAATTGCTGCTTGGGTTATTCCAGTTTTATCACCTGTGTCCATTTGAGCACACTGAGGCCTTAGGGTTGTGTCATGCTGCTGCAATGTTTTGGTAAGTGATGTTGAAAACTTATCAAGATGAATTACTCTTCTTTGGACACATTACCACCAAAATGGCCCAGCGTTATGAGCAGCACCGCTGCATGGCCATGTGCAGAACTCTGCTCACTTGACAAATGGGCTTTAATAACCTTTACAAGAATGTAAAACTCCTCACAGCTGGTGCTGAGATGAGATCAGCAGCTAACACAGCTCAGGTGACAACTGGTCCCTGTTCCCTGCAGTAAAACCATCCAGGTTTCTAGGACGAGTGTGATCACAGAAACACAGAATTTCTGAGCTGGAAGGGACCCACAGGATCATTGAATCCAACTCCTGTTCCTGCACAGGCACCCCAACAATCCCAGCCTGTGCATCCCTGGCAGTGCTGCCCAAAGGCTCCTGGAGCAGCCTCGGGGCGGTGCCCATTCCCTGGAGAGCCTGGGCAGCGCCCAGCACCCTCTGGGGGAAGAACGTTTTCCTAAATCCAACCCAAAGCTGCCCTGGCACAGCTCCAGCCCTTCCCTGGGTCCTGTAACTGTCCCAGAGAGCAGAGATCAGTGCCTGCCCCTCCTCTTCCTCTCACAAGGAAGATTCAGAGTAATGGGGATGTTCTCTGAGAACTGTCAGTCATGTGCTATTTCCCTGTGCACAGCAGGATCTGCCAGCAAGACTATAAAGACCATGAAGAGGATTTCACTAAGCCTACT
The DNA here is from genome assembly GCA_013400275.1 of Rhadina sibilatrix. Taxonomy (NCBI): domain Eukaryota; kingdom Metazoa; phylum Chordata; class Aves; order Passeriformes; family Phylloscopidae; genus Rhadina; species Rhadina sibilatrix. The sequence continues at coordinate 99,974 of VWYO01001131.1, read as the reverse complement.
TCTTCAGGATTTTGTTGGGGTTTTTTTTCAGATTCTAAAGTTCTTGAGAGGGTGTTACAAAACAATTCCTATTGTGTTCCTCTGTGTGCTGCAGGTTTGAGAATTTGGAGGTTGGTTCTGCCCACTTGTGCAGCTGGAATCACTGGCCCCAGTCCCAAGCCAGTGATGTTATCAGAGTTAATAAACACAGATTTCATTTCTCTCTTCCATGTAACCACAGTCAGATTGGCAAGTCCACTCTCATGGGTTCCTTTGCTAAACTCTTTCTGTGCAGTAATTTTTACAGTAGAGGTTTGAAGTTTTCATTTTTTATTTTTTAAGAGACATATACATCTGACTGCTAAATAAAAGTGTGGTGATTGAAACTTTGTCTCATCCTTGCCTCATGTATTGATATTATGAATCATGTGAGGGATGTCTATCGCCATTAACTCATGGCTAAGCATGCTTTCCTCCAAAATTTAAAATAAAAAAGCTAATATGGACTCCTGCACCAATTATTCAACTTCTTAATAAAAACTGGACTTAGGGAAACCACAGAAATAATTCAGTACCCTACAACATACAAGCAAAGAATTAAGGGTCATTAACGATTTCTTCATGACCATCTCTGTTCCAGAACAGCTCAACTGCTGTCAGAGAAGGGAATAATGTTGGGAAGCTTCCTGTTCTGAATCAGGTCACAGCAACTGCAAGCCAAGCTACACTTGCTGGGAACACCCTTCCAGACAGGAAGGATCTTGGCTAATGAATGCATCTGGGAGATATGGGTCTAATAAACTTGGCACATGTTAGCTCTATCTTGAAAAAAAAAAAAAAAATAGCAAGAGTAGGGATCTGGAAAAGTGTAGTTAGGAAAAGCCTGTCAGTGCTATGCACTTAACAAGGTTTTATGACTGTTACCACATTTTCTCTACTCTATGGAACTGAATCATATGACAAATTCCTCAAATAACAGTGTTTTACTTGGGAAAGAAATGAAAATCCAAGATTTGGTCACCAAAACAGATCTAGACTTCGATATGTAGATTTAACTATCTGCAAAACTTTGTTGCTATGCGCAGTGTTTGAGGGTGCAACTTAGAAACCAACCTGTCAAAATGATTATTAATATTAAACCACACTATGTTTTACAGAGTGAGAATGATAGAACTATTTAGGGAACCAATAACACACAGAGCAGAAAATACAAATTGGACTCATACATTTTCTTACCAGTGTATCCTGCACTAATCTTCTTCACAGAACACTGAATATCACATCTTTGAATGAGGAAAAAAGAGTTGAGGCAGTAACAGTTCTCTGTTGGGCTTCAAAATCTCATCTTGCCCAGAGCTGTGGGATTGTGTTGTACAGAATTGCACTGCTGGAGATCCTTTCTTTTCCAGTTGGTTTTCTACAGATGTATTTATTTAGAGCCATGGATGATTATGGATGATGATATGATTCTACAGCAAGCAAAGAGAGGGAGAGGATGCGCCTTTTAGCTGACTTCAAGCTGAGGAAAAACATCCTCACAAAGAGCATCAGCTTCACAGTGACCTTCAGAAACTGAATTTAGGGAATGGATGCTCTCCCACTCTTCTCCAGGGACTTTCAGAGCCCAGGCCTGCTTTGAAAGCAGTAAAGTAATGAAAGTAGTAAAGAAATGTCTGCCCAGGTTCTTCCCTCCCAATTCCACCTGGGCCTGTACACATGGATTGCATCCAGAGCTCTGGAGGGAAATGTCTCACAGTTACCACACATTTCCTCTCTGAGCCTGCATCCCCTATATTCTCATTTTCTACACTTGATCACACTTCCCAGTAGTTAATCCCCACACAAAACCAGGAGCTGTTGTCCCTCATGGTGTGCTTTTCTAAAATACCATGAATATTTTCTATCAAAGCAGCCCCAAATTCTCGGGTGCTCTAAGATAGCTTTGGTTTATATGCCAAGCATCACGTTACCCCACACTTTCACATCCATCACAAACAGCTGTCACTACTGCCTGAACCGTGCTCTTTAGTCACTGTTAATAAGTTTTAACTGGAATGGGGGGAAAAAATTGATTTTTAAAACATGAGGGTGAAAATGGTACGGCTGAGACTGCAATAAGGATGACACTGTATCTCTAAGTGCTTTTCATTTTTTGGAAAGAAAGAAAGAAACCTAAAGATACCCCTTAATCATGTTGATAAGATGAACTTTTCTGGTTTACACAAGTGAACAAAAGCTGGAAAAATAGTGAGAGTAGAGAATTCTCATATTTATTTTGAAATCTAGTTAGACCTAGCATGTCCAGACACAGAGGTAGCAGCACAGGGCTGACGAGACAGCAGAGGACCTCCCCTGGCTAAATAAACACATCCTCGTGTCAGCTGAAGGTTTTCAAATAATAATTGATAACTGCCATTGTTAGAATCTGAAAAACATATTCTTATTCAGGCCAGGCCAATGGGCAGATTTCAATTTGGCAACTGAGAACTTCTTTATTTCAAGTAAAACAAAAAACCTGTCAGTTCANAAAACACTGATTTCTACTCAGGATAAGCTAGCTAAAATGTTGTCTCAGAAGTTGCTTTAGTGAAGAATTTTATAATTTCATAAAACCATGAGAGCTCACTGTAAGACACATAGAATCCTTATACACTCCAACTTCAGCTCTTATACATGTATATGTATATTATGGATACATGTAAATCCATATATGTGCATGAAACATCAGATCTGATTACAACTAATAATTTATAGTCTTCCTCTAAATGACAAGTCCATTGAAACATCTAAACACAAGAACAATGCAGTTTTCAAACAAGTTTATATACTATTTATGATGAAACTGTTTCCAATCAAAGGCAAGAGCTCCCTCTAGACAACAGCTTGGGAATTTTTTGCAGTCTGCATTTTAAGTCAAGTCTGAAGAAAATAAAATAAAGGTAATGAATGTGGGAAGCACACAAGAACAGTTGTCACTCTTCTGAGAAACAACGATTTACTTTATAAAAGAATCAATGGTGTTGGGAAGAAAAAAAAATCAGCACTTTTAGCATTTTGAAGTCATTTTTATCATCTTAAATGGAATTATACAGGTCTTCTCCCAAAACTAAGAGCTCCTTACTCCTTTTCACTCAGATTTCAGCCCAGAATTAGAAGTGCTCAGTCTTTCCCCAGGATTTCTCTCTGCTCAGCAATGAAATGCTCAGGTTGGAAAGCAGAGATCAATTTGGGTGTGATGTGCCAGTGCCAGAGGGACAGAACCTGCCCTCCAAGAGGTAAATGGTAGAAATTGGCCTATTTTTTCTAAAGAGGAAGAGAGTGAGAAGAAGCAAGGCACAAGATTTAAATTACCTGGGGCAGTTTTGAAGCAACCTCCATTTGTTTCATTTGAATTTAAAGACTTCCAGCTATGCCAGGAATTGCCTGGATAAAGCTGCTTCAGTGCAAGGGAGTGGTTTTGGTGTCCCATCCCTTAGTACTCTCCTGTATTGGAACCCACACAAAATTCTTGGTGTCCACATCTCTGTAACATCACATCCTTTTGGAGGATAACCTAAAGATTTCCTACAGTTACTAGAGTCTTTCTGAGGAAAAACTTGCTGATTATTCCTTTCTCTACACAGAATGCGGTGTTTCGTTCTAATTAATAAAGCTTTTTTCTTCTCCAAGACATTGCCTGCATTTTTAATACTCGTTTTGATCTCTTAAAGTCATCCAGTGTGCTTGCACTTTTATTAGGAACATTGTCCATCAGCTGTTGGACTCCTCTCTCTATTTAAATACTTTCACTATTCTCCATAAAAATAGGATTGGTGATGTGTCTGCAAATTCTTAAGAGGAACATTATAAGGCTCAATCAAATCCAAATGAGAAGATCTGTGTTCTCCAACCTGTTCCTTCCCTATTTGATAACAAAATCTTGCTCTGTACCAGTGATATTAACTTTACAAACCTCCTCATTCCATTTTTGCTGAAGATATTAAATATGTCAAACCCTTACAGATGTTTAGTACTTTAATGTGGACTGAATATCAAGCTACTCCTTTTTGGGAATGTGGAAAGTATTTCCTATAACTACTCTATGTCCAGAAACGCGATTTTTACATGTGACATTGCTTATTATTTGCATTTTGGTTTGCACAACTGGGCAAGTTCCAATGAACTCTTCAGTGCTGACATATTTTACCAGTAAACAGCAGTTTCCAGAAACCAGAGAAGAAATACTAATATCAATTTACAAGCTGGTTTGAGGGAAGTCTAGAACTAAAGCATCCATCAATGATATTTTCACGTAGTGATTTACATGTCTACATCAAAGTAGAGGGAATCAGAGTGATTTGAAGAAAATTTCCTCTCCAGCAAAATCAGTTTGTTTCTGATGGCTGAAAAGATTCAGCTTTTTCCAGTTTGACAGCCTTTAAGCCATATATTTATCTGGTTCAATACTGTGTTAAACACAAGCACTTCTCACCATCTTTACAGAGCACTTTTGCAGTTTCTTTCATCAAAAAGGAAATTTTAGGATGAGACTTCTGTTCATGAGCAAGAAATGAATCTTCACTTTACCTGATTGTTTTCTAAATATTGAAATCAAAATGGTTTAATACTGCTGCCAACAATTTTGACCACCAAAATCTAACCCATTATGTGGTAATGACTGTCAACATTTTTCCATGTTTATGGCTTTATTTTACAGCAGAATATTTCTCTACCACCACCACCACCACCCCACCAGTTCAGCTATAGAGGAAGAGTTATGACTGTAGAGGGTATTCTGGACCATGTTTATGACCCCCAGAAGACCCTAACCTGCAAAAGACTGCATAGGGAATGTTCACTGTGGGCACTTAAATGAGGAAGTAAAAACAAAGTGTTCAAGGGAATGTTCATAGAACTTTAGGATATGATTTTCCAGCTGAAGCACAGAGAGTTGGGCATCTCTGTACTGCACAAAAGCAAACTGTAAACAGAAATTAAACCCTTTTAATTGGTGAAAAATCCTTAATTTGCTGAGCACAGAGAAAGGATTGGCAAAAAACCCCAGAAGCACAAGGAGATGGTTCTGGTTAACAGACAGCAGGAGTGCACTGACATGCAAGCCAGCAATTACAACCCAAAATATCCACACGTCTGCCAAAAAATGATGTCAGGCTTTGGTGTTTGGTACATATCAAAATACCCCTGCTACCAGCAACAGAGGCACGTATGTGTGAGCTGTAGATGAATTTCCCAACTCAATAGGGCCACACACCTTGAAAATGGGTAAATTAATGGTCAGCATCACAGCATACATTTATGCGCAGTAAGATTCTGTTTAAAATGTTAAACATAGATTAGAGTTTGGCCTTTTTATTTGCTTTTACACACCTGGAAAAGATTAATAAGCATTTAGTTTCCATTTTGTGAAAAAAAAATTCTTCTACTTCAAGTAAAGCATTTATAACAGATTATGTAGAATAGGGAATACTTTTAACAATACAACTTTCTTAATAAGACACATCTGTCTTATTATGCACAGAGTTTAAGGGGCAGGGGAATTTCCCCAGTGTAAATAATGTGAGGAGGCTAAGAAGATTTTAAAATATGAGGAACCCTGAGAAACTACACTAAATTCAAACTGGGGTTTTAAAAATTACGTGGGCATTTTTCCTCTTCCCAAGCAGGGTGTCAGCTATCATTTGCTTTTCCCTAAATGTTCTGAGAAAGGCTGGCTCTAAATACTCCTATCTTATGGCCCCTGAATGGGTATCAGAGCTCAAACCCCAGAAATTTCCCTAATATGGTTTTGATAGCATAGGCCCAAACCAAGGCATGCTTTAATCTTTGAAATCTTTCTGTACATTTACAAGGAATTTTACCCAGGCCTGATAAGCAAACCCAAGTAGTCTCTTCACAGGCAATTTCAGCTGCCTGGATGGAGAGATAACAGAATGGGGAGGTAGGAATCAGCTCATTCAAGAGACAATGGGCTGCAGACGTAAGACAAACACTAATCCAAAATGCAGCAACGTAGTGGAAAGTCATAATAGATCCTGAATAACTTCCTTTTCCTCCCACACATCCAGGAGCTGAGAAAATATTGAGGGAAAGATGAGAAAATTCACAGTCATTTCTCTTGAGTGTGGAGCCAAGCCTGTCTGCCCCTTGTCTCCCTCCTCCCAGTGGAAAAAAGCTCTGTGACCATCTCCTCTGCAGAACTGAGGAGCATGAATCACTGTGCTGTTGAATAATTCCCTTACCCAGACGTTTCTAAACGGTTGCCAGCTTTGTGATTCTTTTACTGCCCTGCCTCCAGCGATTCCTGTACCTGTGAGAGAGAAGGAAACAACTGTGTTGCATCTGCAGGTGACTTATACAAGAGTCAGGGCTTAACTGGGAAAATAAAGCAGCCCATTCCTGCATGGTTTATGCAGTAATTTAGGATCCCAACCAGGTTTCTCTGCTGCAAAGAGCAGCCTCCTGCAAGAAAAGGAAGCAGATTATCCCCCAGTCTGGCACAGACTGGATTTTATGGAGGGTAAACTCAGAAACAAGGAAAGAAGAGGCTCTACCTTCCTTCACCACCTGTCCTGTTGTGTTTGCACTCCTTGTTGAAACATTGCACCTCACAGTGTACTCACCTCCTGGCTGTGTTGCAAGTCCCATAAAGTAATAAAAAAGTGGTTTTCAGAAACAGGATAATGACTGTCAAACACAGCATGGTGACACAAATTGTAAAAATAGGACTCTCCCTTTTTCAAAGCCCTCAACTGAGCATCTTTTTCCTAAGAGGCTTTGTAGGCAGTGACGCTGTGGAGCTAAGAATGGAAATTGCCACAATAGTGGTTACAGCTGTGCAAGTCCTTCCCGATCCTGTTCACACGGAAATCTGCTGCCTTTTGGGGGGATGAGCCTCATTCACACTCCTCAAGGCAAAACTGAGTAAACCTCTTGGTAAAGAGTCACCTCTTTGTGAGAACTGCCATAACATCCTTTATGCACGATTCTGCCAGAACAACAACAACAACAACAACAACAACAACAACAACAACAACAACAAAGAGGTTTGGGGTCCAGACTAACTAGGGAAGAGAAAACTGGGGAAAACACCAAAGATTTTCGGTCAGCTCCTCAGAAAATGGTTGAGCAGCCTTTGAACTGTGGATTTGCATTTGGGATGTGCTCAAATACAGATCACAGGCACATGCTGAAGTTCACAATACATCCTTATGAAATCTGAGCTTCTAAAAACTGGTGAAGGTCATGTAGCTTTTCCCAGGGATCTTTTGTTCTATCTCAGGAAAAGGGACATCCTTTCCACCCTCAATGTGCTGTACCTACATCCGACATCCTCTCCTCATAAAAAAATCCCAGAGTGGGGAAAGACTACACCTAGAGTAGGAAATTAAATCATGCCCAGGCATATTCCTGGGCACTGGTGATGTGTTCATGGAATTAAACTGCAGGACCAGTCAGTGACTTTTTGGCCTTCACTCTTCCAAATGACTCCTGGTTTAGACAGGGCACGTTCAAAGGCTCAAAGAAATCATTCTTTTCCATATCAGAAAAGACATGATGGAATAAACTGTGTGAAGCTGAGGTCTGAACAGCCACCTAAGAACTTTACTGCCCTGTGCAATTTCATGTGTAGGTCAAACATCCCCACAGTTGTAAATCCTGCATTATTGTCTTTGCATGACAGGTGGGAAATTGATAATCTAAAAGACAGATTATCAGGGAACATTTCACCCTGAAATAGCCCTGTAAATCTATCAAGCTGGCCAAGGCTGGACAGGAAGGGAAGTGATGAAGCAGGTTATTGGACAAGGATGTCCTGAGTGCTTCACTGTCACTATGATCAATCACTCCCTTCCCTTCAGTGCCACTGCCTTCATGCTGTGCAAGAAGTTTAAATTGTGCACAGACTCTGCAAGCAAATGCAAAGAGACAAATCTAGTCAGAATTGAAAATCAAGAGGTGTGCTTCTGAAAGATACGTGGTTTTCTGTTTGATTATGTTAATTTTAATGGGAATCAGAATGTAGGTTATTTAAACCCTTCACAGGAGTGACAGCAAAGATATTTTAGTGCAGCCAAGGTAAATAACAATAATAATCCAAGAAATACCTTGTGCACCTGCTGATCTCACATACCAGATGTCCTGTCTTTCATAAAAAAAAAAAAAAGAAAAAAAAATGCAGGATTGCCATAGTGTAATATTTCTCAGATTATCTCAAGTCTACAAAAGATAAAGGTTAATGATGGTTAAAAACCTACATCAGACTATTCTGTATTCCCAGAATCTCAGACAATGACAATTTATTGTGAATTAGAAAGAACTAGAGAGCATGAGAAGATTTTCCTTAACTAAACACTAATCTGCTGGCTTGGAGGATCTGGATATCTCTCCACAGGGAATATTAGTAACAGGGAAATATGAATATGTTATCAAGTGCAGTTATCTAGGGAGCTGGACAAAATCACATTCCCATGCAGCACCTATGAGGAGCGAACTTGCAGAATAGCAAACTGAGCCTTACTCCGCTTTGGAACCACACAAGAGTTTAAGTTTGGGAGTTTCTTTGGCAATTTAGGAATGGTAGGTAAAGATATCCTTTGAACAAGAATGTATAGAGCATGTACATGTCAGGATCCAGTGTTTGCAATCTTAATTTCACATGTATTAGGAAAAAAAAAAAAAGCCTAGGAAATTTCCAGTATATACGAAGATTTCCTGGCAAACTGCTATTGAAAGTGCTGAGGAGCATTCCAATGACATGCTTTAATCCTGTATTTAATCTGTATTTTCTATACTATTACTTTTGAATTTTAATAATTTCAAATTATAATTCAGTACAACAGAGGGGACAACACTTTCAACAACACTTGTTGAAAACTGTGCATAAGAACAGATACACAGCAGGCATTTTGGGCTTTAATAAATAGAGACACCTGCCAAATTTACCAGGCATGTGGGATTTATTTCTGAACAGCACAGACAACTTAAAGAATTTTGAAGCCTTTCCAAAGGGCTGAAAAATGCAAATTCATAGTGAAGAACCAACAAGGCCACTTAAAACTTTGTTTGATCAAAAGGAATTGGTGCCAGTTCAACAGTCACAGAAAACATGCAACTCTCTCCCCTCATAACAAGGCAAAGTGGGTTCTACAAGGAGGGAGGCTGCAGAAGGGAAATGCTTTGCTAAATTTCCCCTCTTGCTTTCTACACCCTGATTTTACCAGTGCCACCCTTTCCAATCTTGGCAGATGTGTGCTCTGAGAGTCCTTCTGTTCCCCCCTCCTCAAGGCAAAAATAAAACACGTCTTTAAACTGAGAATGAAATCCCTCTGAATTCCAGAGGATTGCCTCTATTTAAGTTAACAGCTGGCAAGTAGCAGCATGGCTATCACATCTTGATCATGATAACTTATTTTTTACTATGTGAGTCTCACAAATACAGTTAAATTTTATAGTTTATTACTTGATTAATCATCTAACATTCCCATAATTTATCTTATTTTCTATCAGAGCACATTGTATTCCAAGGTCCAAGACTTTCTTATCCAAATTTCTGCACTGCTCAAATTTAGTCATATCACTACAAGACATTTATACAATTTTACTCATTCAAAGCTGAGTTCTCCTTTCACTTCTGATGCTCTGCTGCCTCGTTTCACAATTCTCAACAGACTGTCTGTCTCCTGGTGGATTATCAATTCTGCTATTTCTGAGGAAAGTTCTGTTAGGATGAGCGATTCCTCTAGCTTAATATTTAAAATAACACTGGCTATTTTTATGATTCTCCAACCAATTCTGGAGTGTTGAACCAGTTAATTTAATAGCTCTTTCTTAATTGCATTTTTCATTACTCCTGCTGTCTTCCTCATATAGTATTATTTATGCTAAGCAATATTTACTTAAACTCCTGCCATTAGGTATCTTGTAAACATGGACAGAACATTTGTTATTCATCTCACACGAATTTAAAAATAAGGAGTTATAAAAAAATGGCCATTTAAATAATATTAGATGAATCCAGGAACATCTTCCAAGAATTCTATGGACAAACAGATTTATAAGGTGAAAACTGGAGAGCACAATGCACCTCTTACAGCCAAAAAATTCTATCTCAAACCAGATGGATGCAGGAACCTCATTCATAAGCCAATAATCTTTTTATTGCCATAGTTAAGACTTGTGTCTCCCCAGTTTACAGTCGAGAGCTCCAGAGTTGCAATGCTCTGTTTTGGTCCTCTCCCACTTTTTGATTTGAGATGCCCTCATTGTTCCATCACTGCTGTTATATTCAATTTTTTTTGACTATTATGTTGGTTTTTTGCTGTAGCTGTGACTTATTACTCCTGGCTGCAAGCCATGGAGGGATGGAAAATGCAGAGGTGGCACTTTTTGATATTGTTGGTATGGCTGAACAAACTTCCTGAGGGCCAGGCACAGACCTAGGAGCTGATTGGTCTTTTTAAAGGGAACACTGTGTTAACACTGTTGCCTTAAAGATTCTCCCTCTTATCATCCATACAATTTTTGACCTTTTAATATCTATATGTATAATACATTTGTCTCTTTGCACCTTTAATACACAGAAATTCTACTAAATACTAACTCTGTATTATTCTATATTTTTTCAAACTACCACACAGGTTCAAAGTCACCCCTGTGGATACTTATTCTTATTTCCAGTCTGTTATTTTGATGGATAAACTGATCCCCCTACTGATGCCTTTCACTGGACAAACCAAACAACCATAAACCCCAAAAGACTGAATTTGAAGGTTGAAGAGCAATTGAATTGGACGTCTGGGCACCGACAAATTTTATGAAGTGATTCATGGTGTCTTCAAATGGGCAGATCATAAAATCAGAACCTTATGGTTTCAGTCAGAGCTCTGGATTCGTCTTAAGAGGTATTCACATTATATGTACATAACTCTTATTGAAGTCCAAATGGCACAGCCTTTCTGAAACCTCAGAGCACTAATCCAGGAACGTTACAGAAATCCTTGACCTGCATTTCCCTTGGAGAACTCAGCTTTGGTTTATGCCTCTGATTCTTTTCCTTTTGAATTGGTATTAGTAAACATATTGGATTCTTTTGAAGGTTTTTCAGTTTTTCTTCCTTTCATTCACAGCATCTCAGACTGGAGGAGGTTGAAAGGCACCTCTGGAGATCTTCTCCCAACAGAAAAGATTCTCCAGGCTTGTTTCCCATTTGCCTTTTAATATCTCCACAAATGCAAAGTCCAGTAGCTCTCTGGGGAATCTCTTTGAGAGTTTGTCCTCTCTTACAGTAAAATGGTGCTTGGCTGTGTTCAGAGGCAATTTCTGTGCTGTCATTTCCATCCATGTCTCTGGCAGGGCTGAGGTCTCACGCCCTCATGTTCATTCCCATGTTTATTCCCATGCAGAATATAATTCTTGTGGCCCTTTTCTAGGTTCACTCCTCTAAACCCAAATGTACTGGGGAGACCAGAACTGAACACTCCACTCCAGGTAACTCTTTTCACCATGGCAATAATTCTGTTGTCAGCAGCTCCTGTTCCTGATAAGGTTATTTTAATTCTTTGTACTCCTGTGGAACCAACGGTCCTGACTGGATCACTGCTCCTCAAGGGGAAAAACACCCAAAGAATCCTAATTTAGTAGCTAGACATTCTTATTCCTCTCTACATCAAGATCCCAATGTTCAATTCCCAACTTGCAAGTGTAGGCAAAATATGCTTTTATCTATAGAAAAATAGGGTGTAGTCTGGAGAAGCTGAGTAATTCACTGATGATCAGTCTTGGCTACGGTGATGAATATTTATAGTTTTCTCTTAATAACTGTTTTTAAATAATCTCCTTCTTGCTTTTGATGATTTATATCTAAAAAGAACTCAACTGCTTTCCCTTCATTTATTAATGATGGACAACAGTTGTTTCAGAAATTATTCTACTGCTTCACTCAGTTCTGAGATTACGGATGCCCTGTTCATACACCTCCCAAAAATTCCCCTTTTGTCAGTGGGAGTTTTCAAATGACTAAAATAAACACTGGTGAATCAGAGCTCTTCTCCTCAGTCTGCACAGTTTTTGATATACTCAGTCTATATAGAAAGCATTTTAATTATGAAGTTAAGGCCCTGCCTTTCCAGAATTCACTGCTACACTTAGGTGCTTGTGTTTCTTCATGTATAGTTGTTAAATAAACTTGTTTTCCACAGAAATAAAACAATTCCATATTTCCATCCTGTTTAGATAATTGGGAGTTTTCCACTAAGGATCTGTCTATGAATTCTGCAGAATATTAGGGCTGCTTATGACAGTCCTGTGCCCTTTTAAAATCCTGACCTAGACAAAGCTCCCTCACAGAATCTGTATTGTAAAAGCAGAATCAAAACTGTTGTTTCCTATCTCACCTAATATCTCAGCTTCTTTTCCCTCTCAGTAAAAAGTTCAGGAGAGATAAATATCTCTAAAAAACATTAATGCAGGAGCAAAACAAGAAAAATCTCTGGCCATCAGATACCTCCCCAATTTTCTTCTTTTATGTTCTGCCAAATAAAGGACATTATGTAAGGGTGTGTTTCAATACCTTAGCCTCTCCAGGAGGAGAACTCTTCAAGACCTGTCAAAAACTTTGGAAACTTTTTGAAATGTTTCCAAAAAAAAAAAAAAAGAATCAGAGCAACAGTAGCATTCAGGTAGGTCTTGCATGCTATCATACCTACTGTAAACATGATTACACAGATACTGGTTCAATATCTTTTTTTTTTAATTAAATATTTAGAAAGTTCAGAACAGCTCTTGGGTTGGAGAGCTTATTACCGCTTAGTACTAATGAAGAAGGGGTTGTTTTAACTTTAATTAAGGTTTGGTTTGGGTCTTTTTGTTGGTTTGTTTTATACACTAAGAAGAAGTTCACCTCCTAATTTTAAACACTTATTCAATGAAGCCAGAAATATCTGCTTTGTTTTAAGTGGCTACTTAGAGGTTTTCTCAGATAAGACCAGTTCCTAAATGATTAAACACATGCCAAAATAAACTTAGACATTTGTAAGCTGGAATCATGTATTTGGTTTAGCTTTTCAGCAGAGTGCATGGAATGAAGAGAACACTTCTCCTTTTTTGACCCCACTCAAGTTCCACTGCCCAACACCTGAGGACAGAGCTGCTTTACTTTTCCCATGAGTTTTCCCAAAGGACTCTTCTGGACACTCCTCATCTCCTACTTTGTTACCCCAGCACAGCTACAGCCAACATTTCCTATGGAGAGATGGACTCTTTAACCCAAACAGGGATTTTTTTCCTTCCCCTGTGGATGAAAGGCCTTGTTAGGCCTGGCTTTAGCTGCAAACCCACAACTGTGGGTTTCAAGTGAGGAGAGGATGATGAAAGAGCCAGGTTTTGATAAAAGTGAATGATGATTGTTATTTGCAGCCTTCCTGGGCTGGTTTTTCCAGATTCCACCAGGGAGCATGGAACGCCTGCCAGGACTGAACAGATCCTATTAGGCTGACACTGGAGATTCTGCAATTCCTTGCTACCTACACTTCTTGCTCCTTAAAGCTCCTTAAAGATTTCAGAGCAGGAACAGAACAGGATGAAGGTTTCAATCACCATGTACCTCGTAGCTCTTTCTTTGCAGTTGTGGAAATTTCACTTCTAGTGGTAACATTTTATTTGGGATTTTTTTAAAAACTATAAATCAAGTCAGTAAAATGCTTTCAGATTGACTTTTCCTAGTCTTGACTCACTACAGCCCAGAATTATCTTAATATCTATAAAGAACATCAACCTTAAAAGAAATAAAAACTGAAAGAAGATGTGAAGATAAAAGAAGGAAACAAAATCATATCAATGAAATTAATTCCTCACTAATTCTTTCATGAATATTAACCCCATGATTTCTCTTCAGACTGTCTTAATTCCAAATACAGATAATTTATTTTACCAATATTTTAATGATTTTTATAAAAATTAGAACAATTGGGTTTTTTTGGAAAATGGAGTCCATGGTGTGCTGTAATTGCCACTAATAAAGCTTATAAAACCCCAAAGATCATTTATAACATCTTCTTTTAAACTATTTCCTAGAACACAATTTCAACACCTTAGAAAAAAGGTAATCCAAGCTAAAATGAGATTTTGCATAAGTTCTCTATCTTCTCTCTCAGTCACCTTCTACTGAGTTAAGCCACATTCTTGGTGTGAATTTACATTCACTGGATCTTGCAAAGACAACTTATCTGACTTAATTCAAGGCAGTATAAAAAGCAGATGCTGTCCAAATAGCTTTATTTGCTGGACATAAAGAGAAGGGAATTGCATTCATCATGTAAAAATTACATTTAAGTTCTCTCAAGGCCATTACAGTTCATAAATGCTCTAAATTCTGCCCTGCTTTAAAAAAACCCCATGTCTGTTCTACACACAAAACGTCTACATGGAAAGTACATGTCTTCATTATTTGGATTCTCATGTGATCCACCCATAAACGTGGTTTAGAATCTTTTTTTTAAACAAAAAAGATTGAGAAAAGGGAAAAGAAAGGTACATTTACATCCTGAATTGAAATGAAATTTGCATCCACACTGGTTCCACCCAAGCTTGAACAATTTAGAGACAGCCAGTCAGCAACATGCAAATACCCACAAGCAAACTGCCCTGATTTTTAATTTTTTGAGATCAGTTTTATTATTTCAAAACTCATGGATGACATTAAGCGCTTCCCTTCATTCCACAGATTCTAGCGCCTGAGTGCATGAGGTGGAAAAGTGGCAGGCAAAAATGCACATTAGTAAGTTCTTATCAAGGCTCAACAAAATCTAAAAGATTATACATATAAGGCACAGGAAGTATTTGGAAACATCATTAGAATTACAGTTCCCTTTTAAAAAGAAGTGATATTCAGAAGAAGAAGTCCAAAAACCCCCTGAATTCTGTTCAGCCGAAAACTGCCGAGTTCTGGAAGCAGCTAAATCCCATCCTAACTTACAGGACCTGAACGGAAATGTTAATTCTGCTTCACGAAGTGGTTTAGTAGTCTACATTTGATTGCAAACTCTGCAACATTTCAAAGACATTTGCAAGAAAAGAAAGAAGTACGGTAGGGTTTGGTTTATAAATGTAGAAGTGTTTAAGGGTTGTGCTCACCAGAAGCCCCGTGGGAACGGCACAGCTGCAGCCGGACGGGTGGGGCTGGTTGAGGGGTGAGAGGCAGCTGGGAGTGAGGGGAGAGTCGGGTGAGTGACAGCTGGAAGTCAGCTGTGATTGGCTGAAGGGACGCATGGGCAGTGCATGCGCAGAACGCTGATTGGCTGGAGGGGCGCGTGGGCAGTGCATGCGCAGAACGCTGATTGGCTGGAGGGGCGC
>VWYO01001131.1:49164-83611 GCA_013400275.1 Rhadina sibilatrix | reverse complement strand
CTGTTACTGGGCCATTGAGTCTCACTGCATGACTGATAAAATTCATCATCCCATTGTGAGATGCTCCACCCAGTGGGAGGAGCCAAGCATTCCTACCTGGATAAAATCTGAGATTCGGAACACCAGGACAGCCTGTTTGCACTGCATTCCCAGAGGAAGACTGGACCCATCTCGTCAACACTGAACCCTTCTACAGGATCATCTCTACTCCAATAGAAACACATCTATCACTCCAGAAGGACTTGACTGGACTGTTCCCAATACCCCAAAAAGGGTGTCAGGTTATGTCCTGACTGTCAGTGTTTTCTTCTTTTTGTTAGTTTGTTTTTTTGTACTACTACATTTTAATTTTTAATATTCCTAGTACGGGACTGTTATTCCTATTCCTGTATCTTTGCCTGAACGCTCCTTAATTTCAAAACTATAATAATTCAGAGGGGGGGGGTTTACATTCTCCATCCCAAGGGAAGCTCCGGTATTCCCTGCCTTTCCAAATCAAAAGCAGAATGGTGATTGGATGGTGGGATGGATGGGCAGCAGCACTGCAGCTGTGCCAGCCAGTGGGAGCCCTTCTTCTGTTAAATTCTGTTAGGCCTTGGTTTGGCTTCAGTTGTGCTGGGTAGAGATAAAAGGTATAAGAAAAGGGTGTGGTTTCTTCAAAAAACTGATCTCCTTCAGATTAATAAGGGGGTCTGTGTCACTTTGTTCCCCAGTGCTACTATGTACCAGCATTTCTAACCCAAATTTATTTCATTTTAGGGCTAGGGTAAGGGCCAGGTAGCAGAAATATTGGTGCTTTGCTTGGACTACCATCCCCAAGAAGACCAAAAGGTCCTGAGAGAAAAAGAGGTGGCAAGTTCTGAGGAAAGATGATCATTGATTAAACTTCCAAAACCTGTGCAAGCTCCCTCTTTCAGAGTAAGAAAACTCTTCCTATCCCCTCTCTTTTTAAAAAACTGTTCAGGAAAGTTACTTCCATTAGCAATAGAGTTTTTAATGCAGCAAAACCAAAATAAACTAAACAGGAAAAAAAGTTAACTGAGTCAAAAGATGCAAAACATTTAAAAATATTTGTGATAGAAAAATTTTGGTTAGGACAATTTTTATGGAATTTCACTCATGCTTTGTGATACAAAAAGCACCTGCAAGCCCCAGACCTGAATATGAAGTACCATGTGTCTGGTGTGGACAGAAGATAATGGAAAAGAATTAAGGGAAAAAGTTACTCATACTGCCAGCAGTCAGCCCTGGACTGGATCAAAAGATAATAGAAAATACTGTGGTAAAAGAGAAATCAACAACTGTATTCTGGGAAAAGGCTAAGGAAAACAAACGTCAGAAAAAGTGAAAAAAAGAGAGAGAGGGAGAGAACTGGGAATTCTGTCAGTGTTATCTTGGAGGAAAGTGAAAGTGTGGAAGTGGTCAAGACACCATGAGGTTACAACTCTCTGGAAACATGACGGTCTGCTTTGGCCTGGGTTTCCTTGTCAAGTGCCTTTTCTCTTCCAGAGTGAGGGGAACTCCTCCCTGCTCCCAGTCTGCGGCTTTGGACCAGCCCCTTCCAAAGGAAATGCTCAGCCTGAGCTGCTGCTCTGAAACCCTGCAGGGAGGAGAGGATCTGCGCCTCAGTTCTGCTCTGTTAATGGGATGAAGCTTCCCAGGCAGTAGCCACCCTTCTATCAAGTGCAAATTAAAGCAGTCTCAAAACAGAACTGGTTTATACTGGTGCACTGTTAAATGTTGCAGGACACAGCTGGAAAACAACCCACTAAAGCTTTGTCTTGTTCCTGTTGCTGCCTGATTCTCCCTCCCTCATCTTTCTGCAGGGAGCCAGGAGTGCTTTTAGCCCCAGCTGCTCTCTGGAGTGCAGTGATGACATTTATTTCTTCCTGGAATTATGTAAAAACTGTAAATGCTCCCCTTAGATAAGATAAAGAAACTTCAGTGTTACAGAATGTCAGTTCTAACGCTACTTGCAACCAGAAAAAAGTGTCATCTCCCAGCTACCAGGCATCTTCTTGGAAGTTTCTTGAAATTCCAGCCAGAAGAAGAGACAAAGTTCTAACTTGTGGCTGCAGTCAGGGAAAAGACATAGGAAAAATAAGTGAATAAAAAGGAAAACAGGGACTATTTTTGCAAATAGATAACGTAAAGAAGCAAAGAGAGTATTTCAATGTATTAATTCCAAGTAATATATTCCAAGAATTGTTCAGTATTTCAAAGAGGCAAAACACCACATTTTTGGCTCTGTGATCATTAACCCTGCTCACTGTTTCAGTAAGGCAAAGACCACTATTTCTAAGGGACTTATTTGGGTTTTAAGCATTATTAATGCTTACAGTGAGAAAGGTACAATAACTTTATCCAGAACAAGGAGAAAAAGACTTTTGGCACATATGAAGTTTCAGAGCTGACTTTTTAAACCTCAGCCATGGAAGTAGAGAGGGGATTTCAGTGGCACTTGGGCTGCCTCTGTACAGATCCCCAAACCAACCATTTGTGTCACCCATTTTTCCAAATATCAGTATTTATTAACTGGGAAGTGATTTTCTGAGGAATAATTGGTTGCATAAGTCTTAAAAATCTAAGTCCAAGGAATGAAAAACTGGGCATAGTTTTGATTCAGATAAAAATACTTTAATTCAGAACTACCACAACTCTTCCCCACTGCTCACCCAGAGTGACTCTTCATTGCCATCATTTCCTGATTTTCTTATTATTTCTTTGTCACATTAAATTGTGGCAGACTGAACAGTTTCTTCTCCAGGAAGATTTTTAGAACCCCAATAAGCAGATGTTGGTTGGTATGAGTATCCACATGATCTAAATCATTTGAGGGTGATTTTATCTGCCAGAGATAAAGATTTCTCTCTGACAGCTTCCCTGGACATAAAAAAAGGATAAGGAATAATGCACATTTATAAGTGTAGCCAATGTCAGAGCCAATATTTCCACTGGAAAGGAATCGAGAAACTGGTAATAATGTAAAGGTTCACCAAATTAGAGTTATGTTTCTATTACTACACACAAATGTAATGTTCCTAAAGTAATTTCCCTCTTTATTTCCACAATCCTAGATAAGCCAATGCATTTACTTAAGAAATTAATTCAATTTTTTAAATAAATGGTGCACTCAGTGTAATTAACCTGCACATCTGTGGTGGCCAAATATACAACAGCAAAAAATGTGGCTTTGATTCTAGTTACAGACACAGGATATAGTCTGTCTAGACCATCAAATAATGCACCTCTAAAGTGAAAGTTTTACATGTGAGATTGCATCTCTGAAATGAGAACTGCTGCAGGAATATTGGACAGAGAAGGGAAAAACTGGATTCCTTTACACTGTCCTGGTTTTTTACCCACCTACTCCTCCAGCCAGACCACTGGAAACCTTAAAAGTGGGGTATTTGCAGTCTATTGGATATGTCAGCTTTTCACAGAACATAAAAATCAGGTACCACCTGCTTTCCTC
Organism: Rhadina sibilatrix; assembly: GCA_013400275.1. NCBI lineage: Eukaryota > Metazoa > Chordata > Aves > Passeriformes > Phylloscopidae > Rhadina > Rhadina sibilatrix. Next base: position 80,136 of record VWYO01001131.1, on the reverse strand, counting down.
TAACACCCTGGAAAAATGCACATTTTTCATTTCATTTCATGAAATTCAAAGAAAGCAACAAAAAGAAAAAGTAATGATCTAATACATTACAACCCATGACAAAGTTAGTAACTTAAAGACTTAAGTTCATATGACATTTCAAATGACAGGTTTTTTCTGATTTTTCTTTTCTCTCTGCATGATTTCAACAAGCAAGCATGGATTCAGATGCACCGAGTCTTGGGCTGGGAGATGTCAGAAATGTGATTGAAATCTTAAACTTAAGAACTCATTTTGTTTTCTCCGTTTGTACTGCAGGGTCATGAGGAAAAGCTCTTGACCCAAGCAGTGCAGCTGATGCCTAAAGGGAGTGAAATACACCCAAAGAATCAGAATTCAGGCAATAAAAAGCCAAGAACTCTCTTAAAGCTCTGCATTCCCTTCAGCATCCTTGTCTTTTAACTTCTGCATCAGGGAAATAACAGAGGACAGGTAGACTTAAGAAAGTGTTTATGCAAATGGTGCCTTCAGTGATCCTATGGCCAAGACATCACCCTGTAGACAGATCTGTGTGGCTACAGGAATTTTTAGCTGTAGAACATATTATTTTGGGTCTACAATAAACATACTCTCAATGCAAATATCACCTGGAGACTGGCCTGCCCATGGCACTAAAATAAATCTGAAAATCTCTCAGAGGACGTTTGGTGTGGCAAAGAGAGGTGAGGAAGGGGCTCAGCAAGGACCTAAACCTCTTCTCAGGGAAAAGGGCGAGTACCTGCCTGTCAAAGGCACATCTGGCCAGCAGAAAGGGAAAAAGAGGAGCAGGTTTGTGGCAGGAATGCTGCAGAGGGGCTGTTTGGGAGAAAGGGAAGGTGAGCAAGGAGCAGCCAGGCAGAGAACACGTGAGTTCCTGCGTGTGTCCTGGCAGCAGAGCGAGGAACAACAAAGCTCTGCACACACCAAGCCAAGCCCAGGAGCTGCCAGAGATCCTGGGAGATGTGTCCAGCCAGCAGAGCTGTCTCTCAAAGCCTGCCTTGGATTTGACAAGGTGAGAAGAAAGCTGCAACTTGCCACTTTCAGGCTTTGCTTTTCTTACATTTCAAACAATGCTGCTCTAACCCCACTGGCCTTCAACACCTTCAGAAGGGGTTTTTGGATACCCTCAGGGAGTCAAAACACCTGATTTTCAGCAGCCTCTCTACCTCTGAATATAAGACAGTGTACATCCAGTGAAGACAATACATGCACTTGATGCAAGAACACCCAATTCAAATTTTGGGAGAAAAAGATATAAACACATCTCATGTCTCACATGCCAAAAATAAGCTCTTTCATAAATACACACCAATTAGGAAATAGTTTTGACACAGCTGCCATTATAGTTAAATAATTTAAAATAAATTTTTTATTTTCGATCCTTTTTCTACCTTATTTTTTCCTCACTGTGAAAATTCAGTTGTTTCAGGACCACGTTTGGCTATGTTTTGTAATAAATCAAGGAAATCAGGAGAAATTGAAAGAAATGGAAAGTTTATTAAATAAATACTGAAATTTCATGAAGGGAGAGGAAGAAATTTCCTTCACTTTTAAGTGATTTACAGCAACTATTTTCTGGCAAGCCATTTTGGCTCAATTCCCCCATTGGATATCAGCACTGGTAACAGACTGGATGTCTACCACGGATCTTCAGGATCTCAGTGAATTCCTCCTGAAAATGTGGAGCAAAACCAAGAAAAGTATCCAAAGTAACAGCCCTTATTTTTTACTTTTGATGCCAGGAAAAGTTAGAGGCTCCTACTCAAGCAAACATTGATTTGTGTTGCCTAAAAAAGTGAATTTTTGCTGGGAGCGTGTGCTTGGTTATAACCTTAATCACATGTTGGACCAATGGCCAAAACTTTACTCCTACCCAAGAGTCAAAATGTTTATTTTTCAGCAAATTCCAGCTGGTCACTGAGGATATTTGATGGATGAGGCCTTTGCCAGTTAATTGACAGAACACTGCTGGAAAAGCAGTTTACATTTTGGAAAACGAATTGACGCCTCCTGACATTTCCCAAGCATTTGTTCAGAAGCCTGTTAACAAAATTGTTTTCAGTTTTTCCTGAGAGTGCAACTGGAAATGATTGCTGCTCTGATTTAGTGTTTATTTGGAGGGAGCTGAGGAGAAGATATTTGGGTACCTGAGTAGAAATCAGGTAGACAAGGCTGCACACTAGAACTGGGTAGAAAATAGGATTCCATAATTTCCTCTAGTCAGGATCTAGAGAATTAAAGGGTGGTGCATTAAAGCAAATGTTTCCTTGGCAATGTTGTAATAATGTGTGGGAAACAAAAAGTAAAATTTGAGCCTAAGTTCAAACAAAGTGCAGTGAAACAGGCACTTAGAAGTACTCAAGGCTTAGGCCACCTGTGTAAATGACTAGAAATATCTCATTCCCCATTATATTTGCTTTCTCTTTCCACACCAACTCCCTCTACATCAAGTGGTGACTAATGGTGACAGTCATTAACAGGTTTCTCTGTGCAAATAAACTTGACTTTGTATTTCAGTTGTCCTACTTCCAAATGAAGGAGAACACAGGATATCTGGTGGTATTAGGTTATTCATTCTGGAAACACAGAGGAAAGCAAGCTCTTTGATATTTAATATATATTACTGATGTAGAAATCCTAAACTCTTTGATTTGTGGATAGGCTGTAAGGTTGTTTTTTCCCCCATCTTAATAGAGGGGAAACAATTCACAAGGTACCAGACTGTGAGACAGATTCTCAGACATCCTCCAGAGAAATAATTAGGGTTTGGAGCATCTCTGTGGCAGCACTAAATTGAGAAGCACCATTCCCAAATCAAGACAGCTGGCCATGGAACACAGGGGGAAAAAGGGAGGTACATTCAGAGAATAAAGTGCTAGATGAGATTTCAGCAGGAAAGCTGAACCTGTCTGTGCTATGCTGAATGGAAATGGTTTAAAAGGGGAAAAAAAACCAAACAAACCCAAAAACAAACCAACAACAAAACAACATAAAACTGCTCAGCTAATCAGAACTACAGCAAGAGCCAAAACATCCTTATTCATTTCACACTGATGACAGTTCAGGAGGACACAGCAGAGCAATCACCACCCTTCCCAAGCCTGACATTTACAGTCTGGCACATCAGGAACAGTCTCTGAACCAAGTGAAGCCATTCCTGGAAAAGTCCTGTTACCTGGAATGTGGGAGAATTAAAGGCGTCTGCTACTGATTTTCGGTCATCCCAACAGAGAAAAGCTGCAATTTGTTTTCAGAATTTACGACTAAACCATGTGGAAAATGTGTCAAGTCAAGACAGAACTTCTCCCCCTTGCTCCTATTTCTATTATCCTGACAGGTTTTCAAGAGCACATTTACCACCAGCAAGGGGCAGACTTTAATGACATCTGTAAGCCAAAAATAAAACCTCCACATTCTGAATTTCATGCCTGAAAGACAAACACCTTCAAATACAGAAAAAGTTGGGAAAATCTGTCACCTCCAGGCAAGCCCTGAAGTACAAAATTACTCACATGCTGTTTAGGGGCCTGGTGTGAAGAAAGCTGAAATGGCTGTAAACTTTAATTAATCAAATAGGACACCCACAAAGACAGATGTTTGTGACTCATGTGGCCACATTGTGTGCCCATTTCCCCTCTTATTCCATAAAAAAGGCAAGGCTTAAGTCCACACAAACCATTTATAGAATCCAAGAAATCTGGTAGAACTTCCAATTTTCTACAAGAACAGCACTGAGGCTGTGAAAGTAAGATAAATGAACAGCAATGGGCAGGTTTTCTACTTCCTAAAATTTCTTTTGTGCCTGCTAGAGGGGCATAATGGTACCCAATTAAAACATGGGCCAAAAACACAACAGAAGAGTCAGTAATTATAGATGTTTCTGGGGTCACTATCTTTTTACTTAGGTATTATCACAGAATCACAGGATGGATTGGGTTGGAAGGGGTCTTAAAGATCATCCAATTCCACCCCTTCCATGGGCTGGGACACCTTCCACTATCCCAGGTTGCTCCAAGCCCTGTCCAGCCTGGCCTTGGACACTTCCAGGGGTGGGACAGCCACAGCTTCTCCAAGTAACTTTTTCCAGTGCCTCACCAAGCTCACTGTGAAGAAGTTCTTCCCGATATCTAAATTAAACTTTTTTTTTTTTTTTTTTTTTTTTTTTTTTTTTTTTTTTTTTTTTTTTTTTTTTTTTTTTTTGTTTGAAGCCATTTTCCCTTGTCCAGTGACCCTGGGAAGCCTGTTGTGACAGACCCTGCTACTGTTCTGAGTGTTCTAGGATGTCTTGGTCCCCTCAGCCACGTGAAGCTGCTGTCTATTCACAGTCCAACAGTGGGACAAGGAGAGCCCGACAGGCACACCCCAAGCACAGGAGCTGGGTGAACACTTGCATGAGTGCAGCTGTCCTCATTTTCCTAAATATAGCTCTTATCAGCGTCTGCATCTAGTATTGCTTTGGGCCAATTGATAAGCTGGGCCTGTACCCATCCTGCTCCTTTCTAGGAACACAACTGCACAGGCAGCCCGATCAATTCACACTCTGCCCCATCTTTTATCCAGTGATTGCTCAGGTGGGAGCATGGAGGGAGAGAGGAATGTCACATCTCCCCATTCCCCAGCAGATTACTTCACCAGATCACTGCCAGTCTGACTCACACCAAAACAAACCATAACCACATGAAAACACACTTGGTTTACAGCAAACTGCTCCTATACATCTCCTCCTGCTGCCACACATTCCAGCACGATTAATCCTCATCAGGTGAAAGATTCCCTGCTAATATGTGCGTTTGGGAGCCAGCCAAATCCAACAAGGTTCATGCCATCAACAATCTCCCTGACTTCACCTCACAGTTGGTGAGGACAAACTCCTCTGTGTTTGTCTTGTGACTGCGGGTGCTGCAAGACAATGGATCTATTTATATTGTTTATAATTAAAGCATTCATTAAATTTAAAAAAAAACCCCAAACAAATGACAAGGAGGGAGATGGTGAGTTGCTAAGGCAGACATTGCAAATTTCTCCACCCAGTAATTCCCTGTACCATTTTAACTTTCTTTTTTTTTATGAACAATTCTCAACTACCAAGAATGTGGGGAAATATTGGGTCTTATATTGGGAAATATTCTTATCTGGAGAAAAGAAGTTGGTAACAACATAAGCAATACTCCTTTTCCAATATGGACATTGAGGGTGCTGGAGATGGGCAAAAGTCACTGAGATCTGCTCCAGATTTGTCCCTGTAAAACACACAGCAGCATTCAATAGAAACTGAGCTTATTTTCAAAAACTCTGTGACAAAGACAGCACCTATGAAGTTTTACTGGCTCCCAAATGAGAAGATATCTACTCCCTTCACGTAAAATCAAGCTCCATGTTGACATTCTATTAACCATTAATCACTCTATTTCCACTATTTTGCTGTTTTCCACAGGACTGGGCTAGAAGTAGCACTTGTCATCTATTCAGCTACCATTTGGGGGTCTAATTCTGCCTTTATTCCTCTTTGGAAAATTTTCTGAGCCTGCTCTTAAAAGATCTTTGAATAATGGGGGCCAGATTTCTGCTTCCACTGTTTCACTTAAACATGGACTCCACATATTCTTCCTAAACTGAATTCCATGTGTTTGAAATTATTATTTACTTGAGAAAGGGCAAGAAGAGGAGTGTGCCAAAGCCAAATTCACGCATCTACACTTTAATTTTTTCACTTTCAAATGAAGACAACAGTTCTGCTCAAGAATGCGCAGCAGTGTGGGAGACGGGCTGCAGAACAATTGCAGCTCGCCAAAGAAGCTGCATTCCCAGTCTGTGGGAAAATAAGAGTTCTTGGAATTGGTGTCAGCCCAAATAGGACAAAAAAAAAAAAAAAAAAGAAAAAAGAAAGAAAAAATAAATACAGTAAACCCCCAAATCCTCAGGAGCTGGAAGCTCCTTGGATCTTTTATCAATCCAGTAAAAGCTCCAAAAAGTTTGATTCAGCCAGAGGTCACCCAGCGATGCTGGTCTGAGAGCAGATGTCACCAGGCCACCCATGACCAACAGCTCCCTAATTTCAGGGAGGACCTGCCAAACCCAGCCATGAGGCAACACTTCCTTTCTTCCTCAGAAAATTTCCAGGGAGCAGCAACAACTGTGCTTGCGAAAGCACGCCCTGGTCTTGGAGAGTAGAGATCATTTGGAAAGGAGCAGTAATCAGAGCTTGCTGTCACCACCAAGACTACCCAGAGCAGGGCCTCTGTGCTGCACTAACATGCTCATTAATTAATTAACATTCAAAAGTGATAGCACTGTATAGAAATTAAAATTTTATTTCTTTTCCTTAACATTTTGAGCCTTTAAAAACGTGTTCTAACAATGCCTTTAACAGGACCAGATTTTTTGTATTGGCTTTGGTGATTCAGACAAAATCCCGTTATTTTACACAGCAAAATCCCATTGAATCTCCATTAGGAAGTCTAGTGGAAAACCCCACTGGATTATCATTTGACATCAAATCTGGCACAACACAACCTGGAGACATCTGACTCATGGTGTTAGGAGAGACTCGGAAACTTCCAAGGAGTCCTTCCAGTATTTAAACCAATTTAATTCCCTGGGAAAGAACAAATCTGACAACAAATTTGCCTTGAGAAATTTTTGAGTGATCCCATTTGGGAAGTGATTGGCCTTCTCTTATAAAACTGCTTGGGAAATCCCATTTAGGTTTTATGGAGGACGAAAATGGACATTCTGGGGTTTTTGGTAGCTCTAGTTGGTAATTTCCTATAAATGGTAATTAATAACTTGTACTACAAACTCTGGTTATTAACTGGGAGGGTTTTGTCTGTTATGTTTTTCAAACAGAAAAAGTAAAAAACATGTTACAGAATTAATTAGTTTCCTGGTATTTTCATTCACTAGCATTAATATCCTGTTATAGGGCACCAATTAGAGGATCTAATTTATAAGTATACACACATACACACAAATTGGATCTAGGTTTATCTGTAGATTCTCCAACATAAAAGCTATTTTTGCTAGAAGTACAAGTTTCTCGATCCCAATTCACAGCCTGGTTCATTTTAAGGAAATTTTGGTAGCAGTGGAGGAAATGATTGTCCTCTATTATTAAAATAATACAGAGTTGCTTTGAAAAAAAACAAACAACAAACTGATTTTGACTTTTCACATAAATTGCAATATTCCTTGTCTATCATTGCACGAGTGGGAAATGAAAAAGGTAAGCAACACCAGCTCCTTATCATTATCACATTGGGCAATTCATACACCTACAGAAAGAATTACTTAAGGTTTAAAAAGTTATAGAAGGAATGTAAATTTCAAAGTTTACTTTCTTGCTTTGGCATAACAAGAAGCTGCTGCCAAAATGGTATTTCAAGCTCACATGTTTGGGGCTTTTTTTTTTTTGCTAAATCTGTTCCAGACAATAAATAAATAAATAAATAAATAAATAATATTAATTTGAATCTGAGCTTTTAATTGATGTGTTTCACTGGTTTTAATCCATCAAATCTTTAAATTTAAATCCTCTGATATCACTTGACAGAGCTGCTCATTGGGATTTGTTACCCAAATATAGGCTGAACACCCAGGAATGAGAACAAGGACTTGGCAATATGGAAGTGATGATTCTGCTGCCTCAAGAACAAACACTTCAGCTTTTCCAAAAGGACTTCTTCCTCTTCTTTCAGATAAAGCTTTGTAGGGGCTGTGTCAGAGACTTGTTAACTCTTTTAAATCAGAGTTTTCATTGGCTTCATGAATCAATTCTTTATGCTCATGAAACAACTTTATCACCAACCAGATTTTTGTCAGTCTGAGTGAGACAGAGAAACCTGCCTGGCTGACTTCAAAGAGCAAATGACTGCCTGTGGCCAGTGCCAAGTCATACCAGGTTGTCATCAATTTGCCATGTAAAATCTCTTGCTTCCTTATTTTAAACATAGCTGCATGAACATTCCACCCGAAAGAGGAAATATTCAAAGCCTTAAAAAGTTGCCATATCTCATAGTTCTTTAACTTTTTTGTGGGGTTTTTTTGTTTGGTTGGTTTTTTGTTGTTGTTGTTGTTGTTTTTGGTGTTTTTTTTGAAACACATTGACCATGGCTCAGCTGTATTCTGTAGCAAACTTCTTCTAATTAGCACAAAAAAGTTCAGTAGAATGGATAAATTCTAAAAGATTACACTGATCGCAACGACATTGGTTTGTGCATCTCTGAGTAAAGGCACAAAATTTTTATTACACATCTCTATTGCCTTAAATAGTTTTGCAATTCAGCCTGAAACTCCAATAAAAGTCTTTAAGCTTAGATATAGCTACAGTTTTTTTCAAAGAGGTGAATCCTCCAGTGAGTCATTAAAAAAATACGCATATCTCACCGTGGAAAAATATAGTTATGGACTGATGGAAGGGAGAAGGTGGAACTGAATAAATCTCGTCTGACTTTTTCCTTACATCAGGTAAGGGATGCACACTTTTGTTCATACATTCCACACTCAAGGCATGATTGGCTAGCCAGAATTTGCCTAAATAAGGTGCTGTGCGTAGTCCAAGGAATTCTAGCAAGCCCTTTTTTATTCCTGCACATCAGTAACACTCCTGGAAACGGCTGAGTGTTTCCACAAACAACATTCCTATTTGTCATCTTTGCAGTAGGAAAGCATCTAGAACCATTTCAGAAGCAAACAGCTTTTCCTCCAGCTTTATTTACAAAAGATTATTTGACTTCCCTAAAGCCCATTGTAATTGAAGTGCCATATGTTAGGCCACTTTAAAAAAAAAAAAAAAATCTGAATTATCATCTCTGTAGAGTTATATCTCAATTTAAGGAAAAAGAACACCAGCTTCTTTTCCTGACACCCCGAAAATGTGCCAAGCCATAAGATTTAATCCTTGGCCCTGTTACATCTGGCAGCCTCACAGTCTCCCCTTGTTTTACAATAATATCTAAATTAAAATTAATTACTTGGCACCTTGATTCAACTTTTTATCCCTGGCACTGCCACAGATAATTAGCTTAAAGCAAGATTTGCTGAGTAGAATTATAGAATCGAAGAATCATAGAATATCCTGAGTTGTGTTCTCCTGCAACACTTGCAGGGATCCAGGGGCAGCCATAGCTCCTCTGGGCAGACTGTGCCAGGGCCTCCCCACTCTCACAATTTCCTCCTGCTCCATGCTCTTGGTTAATACTTACTTTGCATAGATATTCATAATCAAAAGAAACCATCATCCAGAGCTGAGAGAACAAAGAAGAAGGGCACACTCAAGTTAGAGTAAATTCACAATCTCCCAGCAAGCCTTTAATGCAAGCAAGGTATGGCAAGAGGAAGGCAGGAACAAAAGCAAGGAGGACTGGAATTGGAGCACTGGAAAGCAAAAGTAATAAGAATCACAAGAGAAGAAATCATAAATAAGTTAGAATGAAGGTGGCTCAGATAGAAGGACCTATTCAGGGCAATGATTAATGAAAGGAGTGAGGGGATGAACCAAAGAGAGGAAGAAAAGGCACCAAGAAATGGAGTTAGGGTTGGTTTGATATATTGAGAGGAGTAATTTACTCAGACACAGAATTTTGTAATGAATACTTGAAGGCAAATGTTCACAGGCAGGAATTTTCAAATCAACAGGATTTTTTCCCAATTTTTCATTTGTAATTTTCAAAATTTCTAACAAACAGTGGGAAACCAGTTCCTCAGAATGCCTGCTCCTGGGTGGCATGATATCTAACCCATGATGTCAGATGTAACCCCAAAAAGATCTGCCCCTCCAGAGGCACCTCCAGCCCACACTGGAGGGAAGCAGAGTGAGCCCTCTACTCCAGCAGTGTTTCTACAAGCCTCACAGTCTCCCATGCTGAACATTTTGCCATCCTAAGTTGAACTGTTGTGAAGACATTAACAGAGCACACCCCAGGTTTTATGGTATATCACTCATGATGCTCCCTGTGTTTCACAAGCCATGTCTTTATTCAGAAGGTATTCTGCTGGGAAAACCTTAGGGTTATACAAGCTGAAAATCCTCTTCCCAGTTTTTTTGAAAATGAAATTCCATTCTTTCCCAGAATTACTCAGAGCCAGCCACATCCTCTCACCACCAGGCAAGGATGTAACGCCACAAAATGCTGTATTCCTAAAAACATGATGAAACTGCTTAGGGTGTTTCAATCCCTGGTCCAAATTTAAGCTTGACATCCTCAAATGCATTCAGAGATGATAGTAATTCAACCATGAAACCAGATAAATCTCTGTGTCCTGCCTGCCAGTAAATTAGGTGTTTGCCAGCAACAAATTGCTTTGCCAGACACACAAATGTTTAATTACCATTGCTTCATGTAAACTCAACAAAGCACAATGAATGTTTGAAAACAAAATCCTAATATATAATCCAGCCTTGAAGACTAGGAGCAAGTAGTATCCATATTAATCCCAACAGCTGTCAGACTTAAATTAGCAGTCTGGGGATCTAATGCCATGATGAAAAAATGTCATCCCCTATGCAAATCATGTTATGAAATATCCAGGAATAAAACCTCTTCCTTCTACTGATGATTGAAACAATACCAAGAAATCACTGCATGTAACATTTTCCATGGATCAGAATGAATAAATAATACAGAATATCTGCAGCTCACACCACGCCTGCTGAATGAGATCTTTATGACTGTTCAGGTTTGACATCAGGAGTGAGGGCCAAGAATGCAAACCTGTTGGAAGAAAGAATTCAGGAGTGAAGATGAGGACCCAAGTGATATTTTTATGCTGCCCTCTCAAAATCTTCAAGAAAGAAGGTGAAATGAGGAGAAAGGGGGGGAAAAAATGACCTCAGAGAAGCTGTGGCTGTCCCAGCTCTGGGAGTGCTTAAGGCCAGGCTGGTGGAGAAACAGTAGGGGTTTTGGAACCAGATATTCTTTAGGGTTCTTTCTAACCCAAACCATTCCATGATTCAAGTTATGCATTTGTATAAAGAATGGCCCTGTTGCAGTGAAACAACCTGGAAATACCAATCAGTACAAACCAGTCACTGAGTGTATTTGTACACATCATTGATAGAGACACTTTTTACACATTTAAAAGTACACACTAGAGCACACGAATTCCACAAATCAAAATCTATTTTTCTTCATAAAGATGTATTTTTTAGGCCACCAACACACTGTGAGAAAGCTTAGAAAACTCTAAAATACCAGAATGTATACTGGAGACTAATCTCCTTCTAAAATCTTTACTGACATCATCAAAAGAGAACATAAAACTATCTCTGTGGAAAAAAAACCAAACCCACAACCGAACAACACAAACAAACAAAATACAAACAAGGTGAGGAGGTGAGTAAGAAAGACTGTAAATGATAAAGGATTATGTGGCAACTGGGGGAAAAGCTGTCCCCCTTAACTTCTCATTTCCAGAATGTATTTATGTATTTTTTAAAACCAGCCAGATGTATGGCATTCCTCCCTAGCTTGGCAGTTTGGGGCAAGTCTTTTTTCAAGGATAAGGGGCAGGTGGTTGGGCAAGCTGGAGGCCTCTGAAACACACTTCCACTCTAATTACTTTTCCAATCCATTGTTTGACTTGTTAATCTATGCACCATACCTAAGAATAAAGTGTTTAATATAGATATTAAGGCAGCAGACAAGTTTTGTGGGCATATTTTATACTGCAAACTCTGCTGGAGAGGATAAATCCCATTTGTTTGGTTTCAAACACCAAATGTGTAACTCAGGAAAGGTAAATGTGCGCTAAGCTGGGCCCCAGAGGGTTTTATAAGCCGTTCTCACCTGGCTGGATGCAGCGAGACAGGAATTTCCACGGTCTGTGGGTGCCACCTGCTGCCCATCTCCAGCGCTGGAGCCCTTCATTCCAGCGCCCTCCCTGAGTGCTTTCAGAACTGGAATTTATTTTGAATAAACGCAACCAACGCAGAATATTCACTGGAAACTTCTCTGTTAATCAGTGCCAGGGGATAGAATTTATCCAGAATTCTCATCTCATAAGGAAAATGATCAATATACTTTCCACTTAAGGAAGTTTTAGCCCCAGGCCACTCTACCTCACTGCTGTCACAGAAACATAAACCTGAACTGCAGCTTTCATAGCACAGCCATCAAACAGCTCCTCATGCAAGGAGAGGCTCAGCATGAAATGACAAAAGTGCTCTCAGAATAAGACAATAAAACTCAAATGAGCCAGAAAGAATTGCAGGATTCCTCCCTCCTGAAATCCAAAGCATATCATCTGTAAGTTTTCCCAGAAAAATCTCCGCCATCTGTACCAGTATTATTTTTCGCAGGCAGAAAAAGAACCATTATTACTGCTACTACTTCTGTTTATTGTCCGGGTTAGAGTATTATCAGATTTCCTGGGCTGATGGACTTAACACAGGGTTAGGGTTTTGGCCACTGGCACTGTCACAGTGTCTCTGTCCACCCTCTGAGGGCACTGTCTCTCTCTCTGGGATGCTCATCCCAGGCAGGAGTGAAAGATGAGGGCTAAGGAAGCTGAGCACTCTGGGAACATGCAAGAAATAATAAAATCCACAATCTGCATCCAGGAAACACAGTGGACAGGGAATATGGACTCAATCCCTTGTGCTAAACCTTGCAGAAATTAAAATTCATATTCTGTTCAGGCACCTGCTCAGATCCTGGTGTTTGAGGAAGGTCAAATGAGGCTGGGATTTATCAGCTATGGAAATCTTTAGAGTAAGGTTGTTTATCTTTAGCAGGTGTGGCTTAAATAGTAAAATGCAAATTAAGCCAATGTTGGGAGATTAACAAGATGATAATTAGCAGCAAGCAGTATCATATTACAGTAGGCCTAAGAATTAGCTTTAAACAGGCATTTTCAACTCCAGATTTCTAGGAATATTCAGTGCTGTTTTCTGTTTTCTATTCCATTGTTAATAGTACTTTCTGATCTATTTCAGCCCATTAATGTGGACAAATTACATTCAAAAGTGGACAAAGTAGCCAAAACAAATGGAAACAAAAAAAAGACTTTTCATCCGTCTGCACTGAAATGAGATTTTTTTTTTTTTGAGAAACTATTACAAGTCTATCTACAGACTAGTTTCAAGAAGTAAAATAGCATTCAATTCCATTTTTCAGCTCCCTTTCCTGATCATTTCTCTAAGGACAAATACTATTCCCTCTCTCCTTTCTGTCACTCATGCTGAACTCTGCCACCTTTCCCAGGACTCGTCCTGTAAAAGATGTTATTACACAAAATCCATTAGGAAATGCTTTTGCCATTTATTAAACATTCAGCAAATAATTTCAAGCTAATATTTTGGAGGGTACCCTGCATGATGTCAGAACTCTGAGCTTGAAAGCAGGACCATAAACAACTTATGAAAAATAAATAAAAATTAAATATATCTGCCTTCCTCTTTCTCCAGGAGCAGCTGAAACAGGAGTGTTTCTCTGGAGTTTTATTTCAGAATGCTATAACATAAGGCTTTCCTTTTTTTACTGTGTGAGAGAAGGTGAGAAGTACTGAAATTATAAAATGGAAAGAGGCAAAAAAAAAAAAAAAGCAAGCTGGAAGTGAAGGAAGAGCCCATTAAGGCAGCAAAAGGAGAGGATAAAAAGTGGCAATGACTCAAGTTTCCTCTTAAAAAAAAATGAAACAGGACAGCTGAGAGCAGACAGAGTGAGAAAGTTGTTAAGAAAACTGTCACACCAAGCAAGGGACACTGCTCAGATCCTAGAGAGCCTCCTTGTACATCCCAGATGCTCATCAGCAAATGGAGTTTTAAAACTCTGTCATCCTGCAGCTCAGAGAGTAGTGGGATACATCTTCATCCAGCATGATTTAATGTTATTTGAGTTGACCTATTTCCTTCAGTTTCCCTTTTAAGGGAAGCTTGGATTCTGCAGAAAGCAAGAGGGCTCATTTCCACATTCTGCCAGGAACCTGCTTTGTGTCTCTGATCATATATCTATTTTTCTTTGCCTCTGTTTACCTTCTCATTCATTTTCTTGGCTTCATTCCAGGCCTCAAAGGGCTGGAAGAGAAATCACTGTCTTCAGTACCAAACTGAGAAACACAGGGAGGAGAGGAAAGGGGAAATTACTCTGGATTACATGCAAAATTCTCGTATTATTTATTTTTTTTCCCTGACCAGTAGAAAAAGCCAGGAAGAAAAATCATCTCAGACGAAAAATCTGACTCAGCATAAGACACTTTGTTCAAGTATTGCAAGAAAAATATCGGAAATGAGCAGCAAGTCCTGCAGCTGATGTTTCCCCCCACACCCACGGAGCAGAACTCTCCCACAGGAGCACCAGGAGAGCAGAGTTACAACTGAGTGTCCCCCCCCAAAGTTGGGCATTTTGCCCCATTAACACAGCCTGGAGGGGGGTTTGATGACCAGAAATATCAGCTGGACTGAAGGAAAGTGGCTCCTCAATTTCATGGTGAGGACATCTCACTTTCAGCCTCTGCTTTGCTGTGTTTGGAAAATGGAAAGTCAGCTCTGACTGCAGTCAGCCTGGGAATGGGGGTGCTTCCCAGGAAAATGTGGGAGAAGGCAGAATTCACCCTCCTTTCACACATTTTGGATAAAGCACTTTCAAATAGCAGGTACTGAACTTCCTGAGTGCACCCTCTGTGCTGAAGAGTAAACATGGTTGTAGAGAAGAAGCATTTAGCTCAAGAACTGATGCTTCATTTAGGATTTATCATTAAAATCCAAATTCAGCACGCAACCTTTGCTTACATCACACAACCAACCAACCAAACCTAACCAAACTGAAAATTCCCCTCACAGAAATCCAAATAACAACACAACACTGAATGAAAGGGCACAATCAACACAAATAAGGGCAGAACCATCCCAGAGCCATTTCCTGCCCCATTGTTTGTTTGGGAACAAACCTGTATCCATAACCAAGAGCTTGCTCCTTTCCGCCTCTGTCCTTCCTTTCCGCTGTGGAAGTGCTCTGTGGTACTGAGAAGCTGCTACTCCACAATAAAATATCTGGAAAATATGGAAAAAATAACTACAACTGAACAGGTAACAAGTGCAGTGGTGTATTTACAGAGGGATATTTCTAACATACTAACCCAGCTCAGAATTAGTTTCCAAGCCTGGCATAGCATCACTCAAAATGTGAGACAAAACAAACTAAATTTACTTCTTTTTGTGCAAAGAGCCTTCACCAAAATACATGTCTGAGAGACTGAATCAGAAAAAAAGAGTAAACATGCAGAAGGCCTGTCACCTGCAGTGATTTTCAGGCATGCATGACGTGCAGGACAAAACTGTGTTTTATTCACACATCAATAAATGCAAAGCACTTCTTTCTTTATATTCTTTCTTTACATGCTCGCTGCCTGAGCAAGTGATGATGGTGACAATGCATTTATCTAAGGAAATATTTACTACCTGGTGAGCTTAATTTCCTCAGTCTCCAATTATAAATGACTGGTGTGATCATCCTCTCCTGCAGAATGGCAGGAACCAAAGAGAGAGGCCAAGCTTTTTTATGTTGGGTCATTTTTTCTCTCCCAACAATATTGCTGCTCTAATACAGAAATCTCAGAAAAGCAAAGTCTGCACTCTATTCTTTGAGACTCAGCAGATGTCTTTAAAACACTTAGTCTATTAAAGCTTATAAAGCATGATTAATGACCTGAGAGCTGCTGATCTGAGGTGAAAGACTCAGCAGAATTTGCCCAATGGCTTTTGCAGATTTCTGTGCTCTACATTAGAAACCAGAACCATCAGTGTAATTATTTCACAGAAGCTCAGATGCAACACTCAAAAAACCTCTACAAAATACTAAAAAAGCAACTCAAAGAGCAAAGGTGAAGAGCTCTACAGCTCCAAAGTTCCAGCTTCTGTTTGCTCCTTCCTTTTTTTTTTCTCCATGGTAGTGCAGCCAGACAGAAATGTATTTTTCTTTATTTATTTTCATAAGACCCCATTACAGTTTTACCCAATTTAAACAACTTTTTATCCAGATCAAAAAGAAATTAATTTTCTACAGACTTTTCACTCTACCCAAGGGCATGGGTTAGTAGCTTTCATGATAGACATCCCCATTTAAAAACCAGTGCCCTGCAGAGCTAATTTGTGTGCAGAAAGTATCATTTTTTTCTGCTTACAAATAAAGTTTGGGGAGAAAAAAACCCTCCATTTTGTATTCCTTTCTGGATCTGTAAATAAAGGGTAGTAATTTTGAGAGAAATAAATGCTTTTAAGCTAAACATCAAGCTCAAGATAATATATATAAAAATAGAAATATGCAATGTGTTTTGTTCATGGAAATGTTTTCCTCATCATTCTATTTTTTAAAAAGTTGCTGCTTTTTTATTATTTATCTTTGCTTATCTGGTGAATGATAAAAGTACTTAGACCCTTCAATTAGAGCATAACTTTTTGTTCTCAGGTTTCCAAAAGAAGCAGATGTGCAGTAAGGGCTAACTCAGGACTTGTTTCCAAGTCTCAGCAGCCTTATAATTAAAAACAAAAATTAAACCTGCCTTTTTTTTTTTTTTAAAAAAAAAAAAAAAAGGTCATCTCTTGTTCAGTAACTCCAGGCTTTAGTAAAAAACATCTCTTTCTGTATGTAAGAAAATTGGTGGAGTTATTAAATAATGCTGATCCCAGTACAGACCCTTGGGGGACACAACTTGTTACTGGTTTGCACTTGGACATTGAGCTGCTGACTGCTGAAATCAGCCATCCAGACAATTCCTCACTCCAGCCATCAAATCCATATCTTTCCAATCTAGCAGCACGGGATGTTGGGGGTGACCTTGCACAAGTCCAATTAGGTGAAAAAATGTACGTTAATGAACAGATTATAATGTCACTGCTTTCCAAACTGAACTGGGGAGCTCCCAGCAATTTCATTTTCCCAGGCACAGATTAATCAATAAGATTGGAGATAAAACATAGAGAAAGAAGAAAACTTCTCCTTTTGTGGCAATCTCCTCCCCAGGGCCATCTGAGTGCCCTTCCCAATCTCTCACTATTGGGTCTTTTGAACAACCTGACCCTTCTGGAGTGTTCCATGAGCTCATGAAGTCTGACCAGGAAGGGTTCCTGCTTTTACAGGGCCTGGTTTTTGGTAGCAGGAGGGCCAGGAAGATGGCTCATGTGAGGAGCTGCTGGAAGCTTCCTGCAGGTGCAGCAGAGCCCATCCCTGCTGGTTCTGGAGATGGACAAGCTGCTGGCTGAGGCTGGGCCTATGAGAGAGGCTGGTGCTGCCTCTGGGATGATGCATTCGAGAATTAAACCAAAACAAAGCCACACAGTTTTGCTTCTAGTCAGAGAAAAGGAGGAGGGGAGGGAAAACAGCCTGGAAACACCAAGGTCAGTGGAGAAGGAGGGCCATGAGCTGCTCCAGGTGCCAGAACCGAGATTCCTCTGCAGGGTGTGATGAACACCATGGTGAAGAGCTTGTTAATTTTTTTTTTCTCTCCTCTGCTCAGCTGTGGCAGGGGAGGGTGAATGAGCAACTCTGGTGGGTGCCAAGCATTGGGCAGTGTCAAACCACAACAGTTCCCAATAAGAGAAACAGGGAATAAGTGAAATGGTGTAGGAAACAACCACAGGGTTTACCTCAGAGAAAAGAGAAAAAAGGAAAAAGATGAAGAATTATGAACCTTCTTTCAGATTACCTAAACTTGTCCTAGGCAGTATTTAAACTGTCTCCATTACACCTGGTATCAAACTGGCACTGTATGTTTAAATATGTAACAGTGACTAAAGTAACTTTTGTTTAAAAACATCACTTTGCATTCAATCTCCAAGATTCAAGTTCATACATATTCTTTGGCAAACACAACCAGCCACGTGATCTCCATTCAGCTGTCAAAACCACCAGTATTTATGGGCAAATCTTGTCAACTTTACTCCCTCAAGTCCTTTCCTTTGGATAGGGTTTGAGATTGAGCACAGCTCCAGGTTAGAAGTGGATGGGCAATGTTGTCTTTACAGGACAGCTCGAAAAGAATTAGGAAACAGAGAGCACTTGGTGCCCTTGAATAGTTCTCAAAGCCTTTTGTATTGAGGCAATTAAGCCTCAGTGTAATGATCACCCAGCCCCAGGCAGGGACACAGAGCTTGTCCTCCTCCCAGACAATGCCCTCCTTTGCTGCTTTGAACAGCGACAGCAGCTTGCCTGACAAGCAGCACAAGGTGGGGTTGATTTCTGGCACCACGAAATTCCAGAGGCACTACCAGCTGCTGCAGGGAAAAGAGATTTCAAGGTTTAGGAGCGATGGTCATCACCAGTCATGGTCGTCTTCTCCCTCCTGAGCAAGGCACCCCCTGTTAGCAGACACTTCAGAGAACTCATGGAAAAGCTGTCACATGAGAGTTACTCTCGTGACAAAAGCAGTTTGTGATGTTTCCTATCCCCTCCCTTCCAGCATCTGCTCATTCCCGCCCTCCTGAACTTTAACAGCCCCTCCTAACATCTGAGCTCACGCTGTCACCCAGATTGCTAAAATACTCCAATTTTGACGGGAAGGAAAAAGCCCATAGGTGCATACACACCTAATTCAGAATAAACAATAGCTGGGAAATAGGGAGTGGGTGCTTTCTTTCTTCCAGTGCTGATTATTCTGCTGAATTTGTTTGCTCTGCACCCCCACAAACACAGGCGTGGGTGGTGAACTGTGCTGCAGGATGTGCCACTAGCAAGCAGGCAGCTGGGAAAAGGTCCCTGGAATCACATTCCATGTTTTCTCAGTCAACAAGAACATTTCTAGGATCACCACACACCTGTCTGTGGGACAAATCCAAGGGATTTGGGGATCTTTGGGATTACCTTCGGCAGGGCTCTCGGGAAGGCACAGGAAGCTGTTATAGAAATATTTTGGACGCTTAGGATGACAACTTTTCAAATTAGCAGTGTCAAAATCATGACCAGGAATTATGATGACAGCCTTGGATGAGGAAGTTACGATGTACTGAGATATAAACTATTAAGAAATGTTACACAGGCAAAATAAAACTTCTCTTGGAGTTCTGAGCAGCTACAAAGTCCCAGAAAGAAAGACAATATTTTGTCAGAAATGCCAAAGTTTTCCAGCTTCCAGGTGCATCAAACTTCTTGTTAATTTTTTTCACCAGAGCCTTGCAGGTCTGATTTTAACTCCTTTATTTCTGCATTAAGTCTGTCTGATCATAACACCTAGGTCAGATCCAAACTTGCATAGAATAAAAACAGCCAGGCCACATTGCTTCCATGGCCAGGATAACAGCATGGTGACCTGGGAGGCCTCAGGTTTAGATCATACCACAGTGGGGCTGTGACCTCTTAAAACCTCTACTGCAAAATTGTCTCTTCTTTGATCCCTGAGGCACAGACTCTTGAGGGCATTTGTCAGGAAAGGGATAACAGATCACTCAGGGCAATGAAACCCTGCTCAGCCACCCGAGGAGACTGCCTCTTTTTGCCAAATTCCAGCTTTTTGGACACTCCTCAGCAGCTCAGGACATGCAAAAGCACATATGGTGAATGTTATGGGAGGTTTTCTTAACCAAGGCACTGTTTGAGCTGAATAGAACTGGTGAAGGAGCTGTAGGCAAAACATGATGGATCACCTGCACGCTTCCCTTGCCATGCTTCTTTCGTCACTGCAGGATGTGCTCGAGATCAGCTGCCCTCAAGTGTGCCTTTGGCTGAGAGCCCCTCCCCTGCTGTTGTTTGCTTCCTCTCAGCCTAACAGGACTCCCTCAGCAAGGAAACCACGTCCCTGTGATTCTCTGCTGGGACAGTTCCCATCCTCTGCTGTCTCCTCCTGTGCAGAGGAGCCTGCTGAAACTGCTTTTCCCTCCCACTGTCAGCCATCCTGCAAGGAATTGAGCAGAACAGAGCATGAAATCTAGTCTCCAGTAAATATAAGGGTAATTTAACCTGCTGGATGTAAAAAGGTACTATTACAGAGCAGAAGCTGTGGGTGGGAAATTACGGAACAGAATTGATGTTTTCTGTTAAATACCAGTAGGATGACTCAGGTTTGGATACCTGTGCTCTCTGGAACAGCTCTGAGAGGGAGACAGAGAGAGGCACTTACTTTCACAGCTCTCAGAGGGGGAAAGATTGATCTCAGCCCTTTGCTATCCTCGAAACCTACCTAGACTGAGATACAGACCTACAACTGGGCCTTTCCCATCCTTACCCTTTCTGCTCCATGAAAATCTCCACAGATGCACATTTGTTTATGACAGCGCTCTATCCAGCTCTTACAAAGAGTTTTGTGTAATCAAAGGCTGCACATTTCATATTCTACAATTATTGGAAAGTTTATGAAATTCCACTTTGTTTCATTATCTCCCAGGTTATTCCTTCAATATTCCTTCGATTTCCCCATGAAAAGAGGTTGGTTGTAGCAAGGTGGGGAGGTGGCTTCTGTTCCCA
The DNA here is from genome assembly GCA_013400275.1 of Rhadina sibilatrix. NCBI lineage: Eukaryota > Metazoa > Chordata > Aves > Passeriformes > Phylloscopidae > Rhadina > Rhadina sibilatrix. Next base: position 59,731 of record VWYO01001131.1, on the reverse strand, counting down.
AGTGACAAGGCATAGGATGAGAGGGAAGGGCCACAGGCTGCACCAGGGGAGGCTCAGGTTGGACATCAGGAGGAATTTTGCCATGGAAAAGGGGCTCAGGCCTTGGCAGGGGCTGCCCAGGGAGGTTGGGAGTCCCCGTCCCTGGAGGTGTCCAAGGAATTCCTGGATGTGGCACTCAGTGCTCTGGGCTGGGGACAAGGAGGGGATCAGTCAGATTTGATTCAGTGATTTTGAAGGCCTTTTCCAACCTAAACAATTCAATAACCCTGTCTGCCCACACCGTCCCCACTGGTGTCACTCCCTTTGATATCCATTTATCCCAGGCAATTATGGCCAGGATGTGCTCAGCATGAACCTGCAAATCCTTGAGCACCATTCCTGGTCATTCCTGTGCACCTGAGGAGCTCCTGCCTGCTCTAGAGCACACTAAATCCATCTGCTGGGCTGGCTGCAGCAGGAAAAGAAGACAAGGGAGCTGTTCAATAGCTCGTGGATCCCTCTGGGCTGACAGGATCATTGCTTGGCTGCTCAGGGTGGTGTCAGGGCAGCTTTGTGGCACAGGAAGGATAAAAAATGTTCTAATAATGCTCCTGATGGCCTGGCTCGAGGCATTGACCAGAAAAGTAGGTCAGAAAGGAAATCTTGCTGCTCCAAAGAGGACAGTGGCAGCAGTCCATTGCACAGGCACAGGGTTTATGTAAGGCAGTGGCTGGGGCTGCTGCACTTTGAGTTTCACAACCAACACAAAGCCTGGTGCTGAAAATGCCTTGCTGCTCCACAAAAAAGCAGGAACCAGCTTGTGCATGAATGTACAGAGGCAAACATATCCCCAGCACCCTAGTTTTGTACTGATCTAAACATTCCAATACAGTTAGGGAACATTTCTGTCCCTCAGACACAAAGGATACACTAAAACCTTTGAAGGCACAACCAAAAGTTCAGTCAGTAGTTATTCCTGTGGCATCCTGCTCTCTTCCCAGTTATTCCAGGGTTTCTATGTGCCATCCCACGAGAGTAAAGAGACCTTAAAAGGATTTAATCAGCTCCTGGGCCTCTCTGAAACAGATACAACTTGTGGAAAGGGATGTCTCAGCTGTGTTCCCCAGCTCTCACAGGAATCACTATCAGCTCTGTAACCAGGGAAAGGTGTGGTGTTCCCACATTTCCAGCCACCAAAGGCCAATGAGAAGGAGGGGCAGAGAGATACAGAAAGCATCAGGAGGTCCATATGTCACAGGAGGTCCCACTCTGGTGGGACACACCGGGAGTTGGTTGAGACTGAGCCAGATCCCACAACAAAGTTGGGGAAAGTGGCTTAAAGCAACCTGAATTTACCTCCATCATTTTCAACTTGACATCAGGGTGCTGGGAAAGAGGAGCTGGGGTCTTCCTCATGCTTCAAGCTGCTCCTGGACTTTCACTATTTAAATAAACAGATTCGGTTTAGAGACACAGCCTTATTCAGGGAACTAAAAAAATATAATGGACACTTCTGTGCAGCATAAATATTTGCTCATCAGTGATTCTGCTGCTGGCTCTGCTGACTGTGCTCTTTCTGTAGCCTTGTTTTTGATATGCTCCAATTTCCAGAGCCAGCACCTGAGCTGATCCCCAAGGGCAGCAGCACATGCTTGGCAGTGGCAGGACCCAGAGGCTAAAATGTATTTTAGGGTAAGAGGAGCTTCAGCACCTTGGGAAGTAATCAGTTTGGAAATTGTTCTCTCACATTGAACAGCCCGCCTGGCAAGGGCTGATCAAACAAAACAAGTCTCTTTCTCTAGTAAACATACCAGGTAAATGTATTCAACTAAAGAAACCCTCTAGTGGATCATGTGCACATTTATTTTGACATGAAGAAAGGGGAATATTTCATCCTGAATTCTTTGGGCTGTGCAGAAACTTACCCCGGGCCAGGAACAACAACAACAGCAGAAAAACCAGCCGTGGCCTCCAGTCCCTGGAGCAGCCCCTTCCCTGCTCCAGAGTTTGCTTAGCAGATTTTCCAACTCTTCTAGGCCTGACCTTTCACCTGTAGCCCTCTGTTGACTGTAAATGACCGGGCAGTGACTGTAAGATTTTAATATCTCTCATCTATCACAACGGGCCATTAAAGCTGATGCCTATAAACACACAGACCGTGGGGTTACTGGGTCTGTTGCAGAGTCTGGAGTTAACACATTCCCTGCTACGCTATTAAAAGACAACTGCATTGCTTTAAATCTTATTTTGGAGCATTTTTCATGGCTTGAAAAGTCAGGGTGATGGCCCCACAGAGCACTGAAGGAGCTGTATAAATAGCTTTTAGAAATGTGGTGTCCTGTAAGGGATTAAAATAAACATTTCAGACTCTTCATGCATGCAAGCATTAGATGGATATCAGACACTGGAGTTTAAAGTAATGTGGAAAAAAAGATTTAGAGAAAACAGTGAATCAAAGAACTGTGTAGGTGCAATTTAATCAAGATGGTGTCACATTGGTGTCGGGCAAATGTTGACGTCTCTTCAGACAACCAACTTCTGTAATTTCTTTTTAATTTAATTTCTAGGAGCTAACCTAACCAAACACTACATCAGCTCCCTTGTTAGGTCCTCTCCAAAGTGAAAAGGAGCTTTCATAGGGTCTTTCATTAGTACAGATCCTTTGAGTGTCTCTCACTCTTTAATTGAGATTCTTAATTATTTTATACATAATCTACAGATGTTACAAAGTACTTAAAAATTGGCATTGTTAAGTATATATAAATATACTTAACAATATTTTTATCTTTGTTTATATATTTAAAGATGATGTTTAATAGCTTTTTCCCCCGTTATATTCAGTCTACAGAAGCTCCAAGAACAGTTAGGGCAGCATTTTACGCCTCTGATCAGTGCAGACAAAAGTCCAGTAATTATTTATTAAAATAATTTTACACCCTTGAATCTAAGAAAAAATGCTCAAAATAAATCTCTTCATGGATCAAAAATCTAGGAATGAACAACAAAATTATTGGCAAGAGATGGCATCATGAATCTTGCCATAATAGCTGAATTTTAGGAGCTTGCTAATGCTCATGTTGTTCACCAAAGAGCACTGTAATTATATTAAGAGAACATGCCTGAAATATCTGATTTAGGGGGGGAAAAAGTCTCAATAAGGTAAAAGCAAAAGGTTTTGTGCTGGCAGCAACAATGACAGGTGAGAGAAATGAGCAGCAAGGGTCAGGCAACAACTGATCTCTCTTTGGACATGGACTGAAATCTCCACCAAAATGTAAAGTCTCAGGAAAGAAGCCATCTAATCAATCAAGTAGTCTTGGTGTACTTTCACATAATTTCATCAGAGTATTAAAAAATCAGTCATCCCTTTTCAATGGAAAATTTCAGCAGTTTTTGAGTCATCAAAATCAGTGTAGAGGCAGGGGAGCGTGAAATAGCCCTGGTTAGCCCTGGCACAGAGACTTCTGCTCTCTGAGCTCCAAAATTCCTCTCACACCCATCAGCAAAGTGTCATTTTCTGTCTGCAATAACTTCTCCTGTGATGATGGACAACGTAGTCACCTCATCACAGCTCCCTCCTTGCTGCTCCCCTTCGTTCCAGGGAGCCAGGAAAGGACAGGAAAACTGGGTGTCACCTCTGTGAAGGGACAGTTCCTCAGCTGAGTGCAGCACGGAGATGGGTGGTGGCTTTGCATTCACAAAAGACATCTTAATAATCAAAGCCAGTGGACAAACATCCCTGCTGATGCACAACCAGACTTTATTATAAAAAATAAGGGAGCAGACAGGAAAGATGGAGAGAGACAATTTACAGGAGCATGGAGTGACAGGACAAGGGGAAAGGGCTTCAAACTGACAGAGAGGAGGTTTGGATATTGGGAAGGAAGTCTTGCCTGTGAAGGTGGGGAGGCCCTGGCACAGAGAAGCTGTGGCTGCCCCTGGATCCCTGGAAGTGTCCAAGGCCAGGCTGGACAGGGCTTGGAGCAACCTGGGATAGTGGAAGGTGTCTCTGCTCATGGCAGGGGGTTGGAACCACCTGATCACTAATGTCCCTTCAAACCCAAACCATTCTGTGATAATTCTGAGGTGACCATTATATGAACTCAGTTAAGGGCCCTCCAAGGGCTCCTTTCCTANGACCATTATATGAACTCAGTTAAGTTCATATAATAAACTCCAAGGGCTCCTTTCCTGTATCTCAGAACAAATCCCAGAGATCAGTAATTACAGGCTCAATTTCTGATCCCCTCTCCCTCCAGGACAGTTCACTTGTGGCACACCACAGAACAGATTTTCTGCTTCCCATTCTGTTCAGAAGAAACCATAAAAGGCTTCAGATTTCATAAGACTGCAACACAGCTTTAGTGATTTGAAGGTCACGGGGTCCTTGATTTAGCAAGCCCTTCTTGCAAAATGCAGACCACAGGAGCTCAGCAATTTTTAATACTGAGAGCATTGAACTGTGTATCCTTTAAAAGGTATTTAGGTAAGTCAACACGGTACACAACAGAAAAAAAGAACAGTATTTATTTTCTTCTCAGCTAAAAAAGTTGCTTAAAAGAAATTCTGTTATCATGATTATGCAGCAAAGCCAAAAATCACCTTGGAACCTGCTCATTTTAGACCAAGTCTGGGTTTAAATCAAAATTGTCTTCAAGATACACTGAAAACACCTCTATGCTTTTATTTTTCCACTAAAAGGCTGTATTACAGACAAGGAGCTACACAAATGCCTTGCATAAGAATGTCTTGCTTTTGTAAATACAGCTGAAATAAAGCTGCACTTCTTGAGTTTGAGGAAAAGCTGCCAGTGAAAAATTGAGGTGAGATTCTGAGATGCCTTTTCCATCCTGTGAGCTGGAGCTTGCACAGGGACACAGCCAGGTAAAAACGAACACAGAACAAACAGATGGAACACAGGCACAGTTTCATGGAAAATTTTAGTTTTCTACAATATCTAAGAGCCTCTGCCATTAGGATTTCCAGGAAGAGGTCATCCTTCTAGGTCACTAAAATCTAGTAACATCTTCAATGGAAAAGGCTATATAAATCAATTTTTTTTTTCTGTGCTTTGGGTGACAGCTTTACAGATGGCAAGGGCAGGACAAAGGAAAGGATACTAAATTTTTAACTTATGTCAGCATACTCCTCGTCTGGTTTTCCCCCTAAAAACTGTAGTTGGTGGCAGAAAGTGACCCTTCCATTATAGCATCAGAGGGCACCACAATGATTAATTTTATCCTCCCTATTGCCTTTGAAGTTGAGATAAATGAGTGGTCCAAGGTCACATAAAAGGCCATGGTTGATCTGGGAACAAAAGTCAGATTTTGATGTCTGGACCCCTGCTTTATCTCTGTAATAAACCTTGGTAGTAAGCAGACAAGGAAAAAGCTGTTTACAGGGCAGTTGGTTACATTCAGAGAGAGAAAGCCAAGAGAACAGAGAAAGTAATTTCTCCATGTGAGATGTTTTTAAGGCCAGTTGGCGTGCATTTTATTGAGTTCCAACTGTTCTCTGCTCTGGAAGACAAATAAACAAGATCATAAGCAGCTTTAAATTTTAATATTTATTTTTTTAAAAATGGTCAGCCAATTCTGTACATTGATGAAGAGATTTTCCTCACAGTTGTTTGGTTTTTCTGCAGTGAAATTACCAAAGTGAGTGGGGAAGGGAACACTCCAGAGGGAAGAACCAGCCTGCAGGGAGACCTGGATGGACTGGAAAGCCTCTTATCCCCTCATTCCAGTATTTAAAGGGTGGCTGCAAAAATGGTGGGGTTTCCCTTTTTAAAAGGAGTCACTTGGAAAAGATGAGGGGTAATGTGCACAGGTTACTCCTGGGGAGGTTCCAGTTGGTCACCAGGGGATAATTTTGCACAATAACAATCAGCCCCTGGAATAATCTCCCCAGGGAGGTGCTGGATTCTCCAGCACTGGGCAAATTTAAGATTCAGCAGGACATGGTGCTGGGCTGTCTTGTCCAGATTGTGCTGTTGTCAGGAAAGGTTGGACCAGGTGATTCTTGATACCTCTTCCAACCTAGTATTGTGGGATTCTGTGATTTATTTTAATGCTTTGTTTTCTTCCCTCGTTACTGAGATTTCAATCCAAAAGCTAATCAGGTGTTAATCAGAAAGAGTTGCTTGGTTTAGTGCATTTTATATCAGACATCAAATATTTTATTTCTAGATATTTTTAGATATTAGAAAATACAATTTCTATGCAAGTGGTTCTATATACTACATACAAGTAGGCATCAATATTAGGTAAAAATTATAACGGTAACAACAACTATAGTTTGGATGTAAATAAATAAATTCCATTAAATCCTGAAACTTTCTCAAGGTCATTACTAATTTCATAATTTCAAATGTAATCTATTAATTCTAAATCATTGTAAAATCTGAGACAAGTAGCTGTGAATTTGGAATTATAATTCTCAATTCTGATTTACATATCTGTATAATTACCATTTGCTCTGAGTTGTAAAAGTGTATTATGAAGTCAACTGGTTCCTATGTCAAAACCTTTCAGACTTTAAATTATTTATTGTATTGTCTTTTTTCACTTCTGAAAAAGCTGTGAAATAATATTATAAGAAAACTCCCTGTCCTATCCAGGACAGGAATTTGCTGTCCAGGAATTTGCAAATCCAGGAATTTGCTTTTTCTCCAATCTCCAGCCAGAAAAATCCAAATCAAACACAAAGGATGAGCACAGCTTAGTTTGTTTACAACACTGAATAATTGATCTACTTCTTGATTGCTTTAAACATTGTCACTTGGATTGTCCTCTCTCTTCACCCAGCTCTTCATCACAAAAAAAATTTCAAATAATTATTGAGCCAGATTGTAATTTATTTATTGTGAACATTTCATTGATATCTATTCTTTAAGATCTTCTGAGTGTACACTCTTTTCTTTTTCACTTTTTGATATCTCTATGTCCTTTCAGGAAATTTAATCTGTTCTGTGAGTTGAGCCTTATTTCTTTAGCTTTACAAAATGAAAATATTAATCATATTAAGAATGGAAGCAAAGACTTATGAGTCAATATGTTGGCCTTCAAAACCCTTTTTTTTTTTTAATCCAGATGTCAGCTATATATACCAGTGCTTCTGCAGATGGAAAGAAGAAATTAAAAAAAAAACCCTCCACGGAATAAAATATAAATAATGCCTAAATTCTAATTGAGGCAAGAACAGATTATGCAGTTCATTTGTCATATAGAGATGGCTTTTTTTTGGTCCTCCCTGATAAAAAATAAACCAAAATAATTTAGCTCCTCAGTCCTCAAAACATCATCAAACACCACATATTACTACTTCAAGGAAATGGATTTTTGAACACAAACATAAATAGCAATTTCAGTACAACTTTCAGAAACAAATCAGATCTTTGACTAAGATAGCTACAGTAAAACCCCTCTAGTGTAACAAAGTGGAGAAATGTCTCAGGGGCACTAGGTTATTGTCTTTTATAGCTTTGACTATTTGACTTTGAACCATTTTTAAATGGTTCCATTTTCCAACAATTTAACAACCTACACCTGTGGAACAGTGCTGTAAAAATCTCCCTTCCAACTCAAAGCATTTATTATTCCATTCCAATACAAAGCAGAATTAATTCTAATTCTAATTAATTCTAATTCTAGTTCTAATCTTGCAAATATCCCAAATGTATCCCAATGGAAATCAACTGCCCACAGCAGAGTGGCTGCTTCACAGAGAACAGACTTTAGTTTTGGATTTATTTTACTGCAAGTTGCTTGTGTATTTTAGATTATGTCATCATTTGTTCTCCATGTGTCAGATAAGCAGAGTAGAATTTCCATCTGGATCACTGACTTTGGTGTTTAGGGTGAGAACTATTTAGCAATAACTAAACCACCAGTGTAGTATCAGCATTATTCTCATATCAAATCAAAAACACAGCACTGTGTCAGCTACCAGGAAGAAAATGGGTTGTCTTGGCTTTCCCCTCTTTGTCCCCTCCTATGTCAGGTGAAACGAGGACTCAAGATCTGAGAAGGCATTGCCTTCTTTTATAAATGCCATCTTTTTAACATGGAAACTTTTAATGCATCTAAATAGTGTGTTGTTTAATTTAGGTGAAATAAGGTACCATGCAAGATTTTGTATTTTGGAGTAGAAGACTGTTACCCTTGCTTTCTTTAGGATACTGATGTTGAGGCAGCAAATCTGTCAGATGTCAAAAGTAAAACTGAGGCTTGAAAAATCCACTCTGAAGAGACTACAATAAGTGATTTTTTAAAATTTATTTTTCCCCAATATTGGAAATAGTTTCTGAACATGAGCCCAGGTGTGCCCAGGTGGGCAAGAAAGCCAAGGGCACCTGGGCTGTGGCAGCAATGGTGTGGCAGCAGGACCAGGGCTGTGACTCTCCCCTGTGCTGGGCACTGGTGAGGCCACACCTTTAAACCTGGGGTCTGTTCTTGGCCCCTGATGACAAGAAGGACATTGAGGGGCTGGAGCGTGTTCAGGGAAGGGAACAGAGTTAAGGAAGGGGCTGGAACACCAGGAGAAGCTGAGGGAGCTGGGAGGGCTCAGCCTGGAGGAAAGGAGGCTCAGGGGGACCAGTATTCCCTCTGTCTTGCCTTCCTCTCTTTGTCCCCTCCAAGCCCCATACTCCCTGTGCAGACACTGATCCCTTGCTGAAACAGTGAACCCTGGTGTTTGCCTCAGTCTGGCTGGAATAGGACAGGTGATAGGGCATCAGCAGCTGAGCTGTGCTGGGAAATGTTGATATCTCCCTGCAGCCCCTCCAAGGACAGCAGCTTTCACTTGTCAGAAGGCTGCTGGGCCATGGTAGTGTGGCTGTGAGGAGAGGCCACGCCAGGACATCTCCAGCTTCTGCCCACTCATCTGCAAAAAAAAAAAAAAAAAAGGAACCCAAGTAGATTTTGGTTGTGATTGTTCCATATGAGCCATTCACAGTAGGTGAGATTGAGCTGCATAGCAGGGGATGCAAGAGCAGAAAGTACTCTTTACTCAAAAAACCCCAAAGCTTAAAGCAGGGCCAATACCTCAGGGAATGCCCTCCTGACTGCAGCTGCTGTAATTAATTTATGTCCCCTCATCTGCACGGGGGCAGAGCACGGTGAGGGCAGGCAGCAGAGCAGCCTCTCCATGAGTGGCCAAGGGAAGAGGGGAAGGCAGAGGAAATGCTGAGGGGTCACTTGGTTCCATGGAAAGTTTGTGCCAAAGCCATTGCACTTCTGATTTGGAGCTTTGCACCAACTGTGCACATTGAGCTTATTTTAAATCCATGACATATTTACTGTTGCCCTCAGTCTCTCTGCTATTGTTTTACACTTAGTTCTTGTTTTCCTGTCTTTAATTAAACTGAGTTGCTCAGGGCACCACCATGACTACTCCTATTTATACAATGCTTGGCACATGGATTTTGAGGCATTGCCAAATGTGGGGAGAGAAAAAGAAAAAGAAAAAGAAAAAAAAAAGAAACACAAGACAGCAAACTATTAGGCAGGAAGGTCTGAGTTAGAAATCTATTTTTCTAGACTATGTAAACTTTGGTGATTCAGCTCTGGAAAAACAAAAGCAGAGAAATGAATGGAAAAAAATCAATAGGGAGGAAGATATAACAACTTAGACACATGCCCAGGGAACTGGAAACATAAGCAGGCAGGAACAGCCTCTTCAGAGCACAGCCTTGAATCAGTAGGGCAGTACAATGTATGCAGGTATCTTGCAACAGGAAGCCAAACAATTACTATGCCTTAGAATAAAACAAAAAATAAACAGTCCCTATGACTGTTGCCCTGGATTCTGCCAGGGAGCAGGTTTTTATAGAGTTTAAGGAGCATTTACTGCCCTGCAGAGCATTTTAAATCTTCATGAAGAATATGGGACCTAGATCACATGCAGACCTTCACATCTCAGAGGGGACTCACATCAATTACGCAGAGATCAGGATCAACTCACGTGATTTTCTATGTTTTTTCTAGACTTTCTCCTCAGTAGTATCATTCCAGTGTCATCTATCCTCAAGTGCATCTTGCAGCACAAAACCAAGCTTCCACAGAATTTTCCATGACAGATTTTATTGAACTGTTTCATTTTTATTGAGCTTAATCAATTTATATAATGGTGAAATGGATGAAAAAACCCCAGCAAACAAACTCACCTTTTATCTAGCTAAGCCTTCCTTGCAGACAAGGCTCTAATTGCAAACTTCTCTTAAATACTTTGTTTAACCAAATGCCTTTGCTTCTACTCCAGCCACATCTTTATTGTGGTGTGTAGGACTGACACATTCTGCACTGTCAGTAATTTTATCTTTTTGCTGGTCTTGCAAGTACATGAAGGTACCTGAATAAAACCTGGTTAGGTTAGTAACTTCACATGGAAGGCCAAAAGATTAAATGATACCTATTGCTGGAGGAGGGGGAAACAAACAAACAAACAAACAAACAAACAAAAATATCCAACAGAATGGGGGTCAAATAGGCCATTGAGATCAAAGGATGAAGATATTCTGCAATGTTCCTTTTCCTAACATTAAGACCATTCAGCTCTAGAACACCTTAAAAAAAAAAAAAAAAAAAAG
>VWYO01001131.1:31615-49140 GCA_013400275.1 Rhadina sibilatrix | reverse complement strand
AAAAAAAAAAAACACAAAAAAAACCAACCACCTCAAAGCTCCAAGCCTCAACACAGGCAGCTGCATGTGAACATTTAACACGTCTTCAGTGCTGTGCTTTGTTTTGGAACCTGTTCCTCCCCTTCCCGCAGCGGTGAGCTCATCACGGACCCTTAGCAACTGCTGCTGCCGGCCGAGGAACGGCTCAGGGTGATCCAAGCACTCGGCTGGGAGAGTACAGCAGGATGACACGCTCCAGAAAAAGCTTTTTCCTGGAGCAGAAGGGGATAGTTATGGCAAACAGATGGAGGGAGTCGAATCCAAAACACACTGTGTGACCTATCTCCGATAGAGTCGCCTTGCGTTTTGTTCTGGCAGCGCTGGAGCATCCCCGGTGCCAACAGAATGTTCCTGAGATGAGGATCTTGTCAGCAGGCTCCAGGCTCCAGCCCTCCCCCCATCAGGATTTAATGGACAACATAGCCCAGCAGTAAATATTGACTGGAGAGAAACTTACAGAAAAAATAACATTACAGAAAAGCAAACCAGGAGTATTTTTTCGAAGTCGAGGGAGCACATCTTTGCCTTCCAGCTATGTGACGGGCTTGGTTTCACACTGGCCAGACCAAGGATCTTAAAATCCATGGATAGGAAAGAAAATGAACTCTGAATAGAGCTCTGCCCCATTGTTACTATCCCTAAATCAAAGTGGGGAAGCAGGGTTTTCTTTCTCTGTTTGACAACAGCATGACAACATTCTAAGTGTAAAATGGAAAGTCCTGGAGCCCCACAGAGATTTGCTAACAAAGGCATGAGTCAGGAAAAGCAAGGACCAAGACTACCAGCACAGCAGCAGTCATCTGAAGGACCTGGTCCTGCCCTTAGGAAGCCTTTGGTTATTTAATACCTAGAAAAAAATCTCTAGGAAAAAAATCATCTAGAAAAAAAATCTCTAGAAAAAAATCATCACGCTTTAATGGCCTGCTAAAGCCAATGATAAAAACTGGGAGAGAAAACAGAAGAAAGGGACAGAAAGCTAGAAAACAGTGAAATCCCCAACTGGAGACATCCTGTGTGGCCTGTCTTCTTTTCTGTGAGTCAGGAAGAGAAACCATCACACAGAGAAATGTCATTGATATTAATAGTCAAGAGCAGAGTAACACAAAACATTCCCAGTGCAGACATTTGAAATTTATGGTCCCTGCGTGTGCCAGGAGCTGCTGCCCTTTTTGAGCTGCCATCTCTGCTTCTTTTGGGGGGCTTTCCCCAACATGTCCCAGCAAAACTAACCCTACTTCTCCTCTCATCCTCCTGGACTAGTCTGGCTTTCGCCTGCTTGTTCATTCAGGGTATTCCTGAGTCTGTGGGAGAGCACAGTGTTCAGCACAGGGTGGTTTCAGTTCATTTTAGATACCCCTTTGTGACCTCCGCCTGGTGCCTGTCCTTTTCCAAGACTATAGTGGTGCTTCAGAATTGAAAGATCTTAGACATTCTCAGAGACTTGGACGCTGAGGTCCTCCTAAATCTTCCTTTAGTCCTAAATCCTCCTTTAGTCACAGTAAAAAGCTGTAAGTTTTTCTGTGCTGGGGACTGTTTCTGCCTCTGTTTTTACACCGCCAGAACAATGGGATTCAGATGTGGAGCAAGGCCTGTGGGGACTCCTGTAATACAAATAACACATTAGTAGGACATGCTGCTGGAAGTGTGAAAACCAGGGTATAAAATCCCAGCAGCTGCATTCCTCTGCTGTTCTGGCAAGCAGAACTCGATGGCAAACACAGAAAATGAATGTAGGAGCACCTGAAGCAAAACTGTCTCAGCCCAAGGGACGTGTAGTGGAAACTGCTGGGCAGCGTATGCCAAGTCCCTGTCCCCAGTGAGTGCTGAGCTGCCTTTCCCACATACCTCCCTCGGGCAACAAAGGAGCTGGATGCCAGGATTTTTGCTGGCTTGGCATTGCACAAAAGGCCCGTGGGGTGGGTACAATGGAATTTAGGCTGGGCACAGAGGCAGCGTGGGTCTCCAACAAACAATAGCAACAGCGGGATCAAAACAGCAGGCAGAAAGTGTAGGCACAATTACCAGAGCAAAACAGCTGAGGCTGCAAGGACATTACAGCCCCAGCCCTGTCTCCAAGCAGGATCCCACCGTTGTTAACCTAACCACCAAGGGATCAGGCATCTGTGCCACATGCAATGAATGTTATCCAAAAAGGAAGGTGAAAAGCAGAGGGATTAACCCAAAGCCATGAATTCCAGTCAGGTCCTCCAGGTTTACATGGTATTAAACAAGCCAGTGTCCAGACTTCATCACATAACAGAGGCACAGGCATAAATGTACAAAGGTTTCAGGACAGAAACTCAAGACAGGTGACAGAATCTGGTACAGAAGAAAGCAGGGAAATAAACACAGTCATATCTGAATTATAAGTGTCCAAATAAGAAATAATGGAGAAGAAAAGTACTCTTATTTGTAAAGAAACCTGACAACTTAATCTTCCCTTTTAGAGAGAAGCAAAGGAGAAGAGGATAAAAGTTATTTCTGCTCTCTGCCTTTATTGAATAGACCATAAATATAATAGATAGTTGAAAACCAGCTAATTTGTTTTATGATGTTTTCAGAAAGAAAAAAATGTATTGAAGAAAGTTTGGTTCAAAATATGAATCCTTTCACTTCTTAATATTCGTGAGAAAAGCATCTCCAGGTTTAGAGCTTCTGAAAGGCACCTACTTTGTATGAGGTCTGATGTCTGCCCCACCTTTTTTCATATTGGCATTGAGGAGAGAGGGAGAAATGAGGATAACAAGGATAATAGGGGAGGTAAAAATGGGAGATTTAGTTTTTGATCACAGCTCTATCAGTGACTCAGGGACATCTTTATAGGGCCATCAGAATTTAGTCCAACCAGGTAATAACTTGCAGAACTGACTCCATCCTTGGGGATTTAGGCTGTGCCGGTGTTCCACATTACAACAAGAAGACAAGAAAAGGATGGAGAAAACCTATCACATTTTATAACTAGCCAAAATATTGTGCTAAAATCCCTTCTCCAGAATGATTCTTTGGGTCAGAGTTTTGTTCTACAGATAGAAATGATAGGTTTGATGTTGTTGAACTCTTTCCATATTTGAAGTATCTTTTAGAGTTACACCTCTCATTTTTGCTTCCTCAGGATATTTTCTTGCATATGAGATGAGCTCCTGAAGCTACAAAACATCTAAAAACCGAAGCTGGATAAATGGAGCCTGCTCAATAATTAGTCTTCAAGTACTACATGGAAGCTTGAATAGGGAATTGAATGGGATTTAATTCTGAGAAGGCCTGGAAAGTAAAAAGGTCTTCAGTGTATACAAAAAATAACACATGCATCTACTTAAAAACCTTTCTCACTCCTCACAGTGGAGCAGTTCAGATCTGCCAGCATGGCACTTCCAGCTCAACAAGTGACAGACACAGAATAGCTCTCAGTCCACTCACAGAAGAAAATTGTCAAGACAGAATGTTCTATACATTTCAGTAACAGCTGCCTGGTTTGATTTTTGGGCTTAGGCAGCTAGAGGAGATTTCTAAATGTGTTCACGTCACTATTAAGCAGGAATTTTTGGATGGAAATGGAAAGAGAGTTTTGCAATCGTTTTGCAAGTGCCACCTTTATGATTATTATATGTTAATACCTCATAATAACCATTAATATCTCATTCCAAATGCAGAGACCACGATCCTTAAATACAACAGCCAGGATTTGCCACAGTTTTACCTGGCTTGCAAAGAGATACAGTATGAAAAATCTAAAACAGTGTGGAATCTCCAATGAGGTGAGTTATCAGCTGCTGATCAGAGAGGAACAAACCAGAGTCAGGGCACCAGTGCTCATCCCTTGTGTTTGAACATTTGGCCCTAACATGGAACCCTCTTTCAGCAAGAGCTGGCATAAAAGTGAACGTGACAGATTAAGCAGCAGCTTGGTGCAAGGAGATGTGGCCGAGGCATGAGTAACAGTTGCTGATAAAAGTTAATCAGCAACTCCCCAAGGCCTACCTGGAACAACTTGAAATGGCCTGCAAGTCTCATCTTGTCAAACATTTTTTCAAGTGCATTAGTGCCTGGTTTCACAAAAAAAGTTAAAAAAATTAAACTAAGAACTGAAATCGCCAAGAATCCCAGTCTTTCTTGTGGCAGTTTTAATTTGGTTTGTTTGGTGTTGATACAGAAAATAAATTTTATGAAAAGGTTTCACTAACAGTTTCTGTGATATTCTGTGATGATAATTTTATCAGCAACTGCTGACAATGCTCCAAAATCTGTGGAAATATTAAAACCTCTTTTTGATTAAGCATTGGGGTCAGCACTAAACTTGTTCATACACTAAGTGAAAAAAGCTCTTACTCAGATCTGATCTGCCATGTGACTCATCCACTCTTGACATTTTCCCAGTAGCTGAGAGGAAAAGTGAAGCAAAGGCTCAGTCTTCAAGAGCAAAGCTGAGCCTGGGCAGGTGGTTCTGTCCAGAGATTTTAGTGCTGGTGCTGTGCTCAGGTTAGTGAGGAGAGGGGGAAAGGAGCTGCAGAGTTAAGCAGAGGGGAAGCAGGGCTCAGCCACCGTGCCTCTCCCTGGAGCCAGGCTGATTGTTGAAAGCACTGCAGGAGCAGCCCTGGCAGCAGGCGGCTCTGCAGCCTCCAGGCCACCATAAAACAGGAGCTCCTTTTTTCCACAAGAAGAAAAGGGCAGTGTCTCTGCACAAGCTCTTTACCACATGGTGCTTTTGGTGGGGAGAGAAAGCCTGATGCTGCAGCTCAGCAAGCAGGGGGAGGAGAAGGGAAACCTGCTCCTCTACAGCTTTCTTATTTGTAGGGAAGAAAATGCAGGCAATGTAAGTACATCTGATTCTTGTAGCTGCTATTTAGCTGCTTTTCTAAATTCTTTGCCACTGCTTTTCTGGCACCAAACCTGTGTAAGGACTCCACAGCATTACAATCCTACATTTCCCATCTCCAGGGCTTCAGGTATTTAGTACAGGTACCCTTGAAGGTGGGTGGGCTCTGGTCTCCACCTGTAACACCCTGGAAACACCCTCCTCCACCATGGCCTCCAGACCATCCTTCATTAACAATCTGCTCATGATAAACACTAACTGTGCTTTACCTACAGGAAAGGGAGCAGGAAAAGCTGGGATGGTCAGTCCAAAGAAACATGAACTTACAGAAGACATGCAGATACAGCAAGATGTCTAAACAGACTAACCTGTTATTAGGTACTGCCTAATCAGAGAAAAATCACAACCTTTATTTACACAAGTGGGATTTTTGTGACAACAAAGTTCACAGCTGGGGTCACAAGTATTGTAGCAGCTAAATTTTTTTCTATATAAAATTCCAGTAAAACTGGTAGATTTTTAACTAAAAAAAATGAGACAGGATCTGTGTTTATCAAGAGCTAGGCATTTCAGAATTCTTTTCCTCTGTTTTCAAACTCCTAACAGGCTGTGATTCTAGCAAAAGTGTTGCAGTGTTGCAGTGACTCTCCATCACAATTTGCTGACATAACTGGAAATAATGATATTGTAGCAGCAAACCACCTGAGCATTAAGTGTCTGCCAATGATTTCTGCTTCCCCACACACCAATCTTGCAAACTCTGCATGTGAAATCTTTAATATTTTTCACTGACTTCATAAAACTTTTTTCCTTTTTTTTTTTCCTATCTACGTGCTCACAAGCTGACTTCATCAGCTTTAAACATGCAGTCTGGGAGCTGCACTGCTGGAAGTAAAGGTTTAGTTCAATACCTTAAGGAGAAGATTCATTGATACCTCAATAAATGATCACACCTCAAAAAGCCAAGTGACCATAAAAGAGTCAGTTTGAGAAGTGCCTTCTGCATTTTGTATTTCCCTGTCTCGTGATGTAACAGAGCTGATGTCAGAGAAGACAGCTATGATCACCATTTTTAGGGCCTTTACATTATGAGATTTGTTGGGCCCTGGCTGCCCTCAGAGTTTTGAAATGGAGCTTGCAGAAATCTTATCTGGAAGAAATATTTTGAAATGCAGATTTCCCTTCACACTCTTCAAAGAACCATGTTCAGTAATTTTGCAGTGGAGCCAGACAGGGTTTCAAGTTGGAGCAGCCAAAGCAGAGACATGTGGAGAATGTTTTCATCAGCATTTCGTACAGGTTTTGTTAGATGTTATCTCCCTCATGCTGTTTGATTACTTGCTCTAACCCCTCCCACACATCTCTCAATTTATTCATTCCCCCTCACCCCAGGAAAGACCAAAATAAAATTACTATTGTTGTGCCCACATGTAATATTTCTTCTTGCTTTTTGTCCCATCTATTTAAAATCA
Source organism: Rhadina sibilatrix (assembly GCA_013400275.1). Taxonomy (NCBI): domain Eukaryota; kingdom Metazoa; phylum Chordata; class Aves; order Passeriformes; family Phylloscopidae; genus Rhadina; species Rhadina sibilatrix. The sequence goes on along the minus strand of VWYO01001131.1, from coordinate 42,816 downwards.
TAATCTATTCAAGACAGAGGCTGTCTGGTTTTCTGTGTTTGTAAATTATGTGACAGATGATACCCAAAATGAAGACAGGCCCTGAGGCACGAGCAAATGAACTTTGGCACTTCTTGATGAAGTGATTAATGCATCTCTCTCACATTTCTGCCAGAGGTCACTGTCTTCCTGGAGCAAAGGGAGATGTAAACTTGCTCTTCAGCCATCTCTCACTTCACAGCTCAGGGTAATAACAGGAACAGCTTCCAACTGTCTGTACAAGTTCCTGTGCCAGGCTGAGCATTGCAACAACCAAGGAAAAACAATCAAAATGTTCATCCATATCTTCCAAATTAATTTCCTCACCTGCAGACCTCCATTCTTTAGAATAAAAATGTAATTTCTGTGCTGGCATATTTGGCACTTCAGAAGGATTTGCACAGAATGGATTGTACAGCTCCTTAGTAAACATTTTTCCATCCTCCTACATCAATTTGAAGGGAGGTGCTGTAGAAACCATAGAAATTTCTGTATGGCAACAAGAGAGCTTTTGTTGTGTCTCTGCTTCTACTGTCTCAAAGAGCAGAACAATTTAGTAATTAACAAATATTTAGAGGGATTTGTTCAGTGGCCTGAAGCACAATTAGGCAAACTCAACTCCTGTTGAGTTGGAGAGCTGGATTTCTAATTGCCCCTATGATACGAACACCTCTCACTCCACAATATAGCAAACACAACTTGTGCTGGACAAATAGGTAATAACACAATTATTTAGGGTTTAACAGTTAAATATTTCAGAGCAGATCATAAATAGGACTTAGGACACTTGGTGAAGTTTCTTGGATTCCATTCCCTGGCTGGCACAGCCCCTGTGCCCAGGGGAGAGGAGCTTGGGCCACCAAAGGCTCCTGCTTTTTACTCACAAAGCCCATTGTAAAAAGAGAGGAAGCAGGGGACAGAAAAAAGAGATCTTCTGGGATCCAACCAGCTCATAAAGATAACATCATCATTTCTTGTTTCCTTCTCTCCCAAAGATGTGTTGGCCCAACAGAGCTGCACTGCCCAGAGATGAGGTAAAAGGAAATTAGCAGGGAAGTCCTGTGGCAGCAATTAGCAAGAAAAGGAGTTAGGGGCAAAAACCACCTGATCTTCAAACCCTTTCCTTTCTACAGCACTGTTTTAATCCTTCCTCCCAGGTTTACCAAGACTTATCCTCCCTTCCTGACCTTGCCCTTACCTCAGCAGCCTCCAGCCAGCTCCGAGGGGGACTCAAACCCAAAGCACACATTTGTGTCCTGCTGGGACACAATCTTTTTCGTGTCCAGCTTTTACCCAGCAGCAGTGTTTGCTGTGGGCACTGCCCAATTCACCTCCCAGTTCAAGTCTATATGCAGCTCCAGGGCTGCCTCTTCCCCAGTCCTGAAGTCAGAGGAGTATATGATTCACTGGGTACCAGTGGTTAGGTCCAGCCTGTGCACTACAAGCTGGACAGCCTTGGATTTTACTGTCAAAATGAACAAATTCACTCTTAAACACTTCCCTTCTCTTTTTTTAATGGTTCAGGACACACCTTCCAAGTTGTTCCCTCTGTAAATGTGTAAAGGCATGGATGAGTGCACGTGGTTCCAAGGTTATGTAAGAACACGTCTGTTATCACTGAAAATATGGAAAGGGAGACTTATCTATTCCATATTCTTAATTTGTTCTGGGAAAGAGGATTCATTTAATCAACCCAGAACTTTCTGCTTGACTAATCTTTCTCTCTCAGCGTTTCCCAATCCACATTCTTCTGTAAGGAGAAAGGGCCCTAAGCAGTGACACGTTTGAAGTTTACCTGGCAAGGAAGGAGCTCTTGGACTGAAATGTGTGTCCACAGATAAGGTGGGAAATGAACACTTTCATGTCTTACGAAACCTGCAATTTTTACTACAGGACAGCCAGACTGTGTTATTTCAAATATTGGCTGAACGCTATTTACTGATTACTCTTAGATACAGCAAAAAATGATGTCATGGTTTGGAGTTGCTTTTTGTTTGCTTTACAGCAGTGAAACGTTCTTCAACAAAAGAGTGTAGAATAGTTTCCTTCTTTTGCTATAAAATAGAAAGGCTTGAAAAACAGGTTATGAAGAGCTCTAAAAACAAAGGCAGGCTTAAAAAAAAGACTGTTGACTTTGTGTAAAACAAATTAGTTTTGGTTACTTCACCCAACCCTTAAATCATGTATGAAGTACTCATTATATGAGTGAAATAATGGATTTATATCTCCCTGGAGAAACTCACAGATGAATTTCAACTGTAGGAGATATATTTTGGTCTGATGCACTTCTAAGAAAAAGAAATATGGCACCAGTTATCATTTACAACTAGAATAAAGTGCATCAAACAATTTAAGAGTGAATGTTTATATAAAAATTGGTTGAACAGATCTGAAGTTTACTAAAATCTTTACATTTCTTTGTAAAAACCTACATAATCATGCCACCTCATCTTTCAGGGTCTAAGTTATCTTCCATTTATGGTTTCATCCTATCTCAGCAGACCCTTCCTGTCTCAGTTTTTGGCTCAGGATGCTGCACTCCCCTTTGTTTGAGCAGTAGGAAGTTCACAGATCCAACAGGAAGGCCCCACCTTCCCAAGACAAATCAGATGTTATTGTATGACTCACTTTTCAGGGATAACCTTGATAATATGACATACAATTAATTAAAAAAAACCAAACAAACCTATATAAATAAAAAAATCCAACCCCACAGGAGTTTCATCTGAGTTTTGGCTACTCCTTTTTCCTTCCCTTAAATTTTACATACATGTGCCACATTTTATCCTTCCTTTAATGCATCAGAAGCTTCAATTTCTCACTGTTTATTAAAGAATGAAAAATTTGGCCTGTTTTCTCAGTCTTTGCATGTACAAGTAATTTTTGGTGCACTTAGTAGTGTGTACAGCTTGATACCTGCTGGTCTAAATTAATACACGAATAATGTGAACTATAACCCCATTCAGATTTGGAGAGTCCTGTGTTAAAATCTCGTGCCATTTCCATGAGCTGAGACTAGAAAAATTTACTCTGTTGAAGAATTCCATTAAAGAGTTCACCTAGCAAAACAAATTAACATGATGCAACTATTAGAAATAAAATGGAAACTCCATAATAGTCTCATGTCATTTGGGAGCCTGAGTCCTGTTATGATTGCAGTTTTCTAGACATTCAATTTCTAGACATTCCAGAAAATTATGTAGGGTTGGAGTCTAAATTATTGCAGCAAAAGCAGGAAACATTTGACAGCTCTTTGTAACTATCCCTGTGCTACCTGAGATGAGTAAAGATCCTCAGGGATCAAATCCTGAGCAAAACTATGTGTGTGAGGAAAGAAAACACTAAGAAGTATTGAAAAGTCTAGATGCCTCACAATACTTTTACAGTTTTAATGGAAGAAGTGCATTATGGCTAATGCCTGCTGCAGCATAAATTCTACTGTGTTAAAAATATGATTTGAGATTGTACTCGAGTGCATGAAGGAAACATTTATTTGGAAAAGAAGCCAAAGAGAGCCACTGGTTATCTCAAGGATCCTTCCCTGGCAGGAATGAGGTTCATCCCAATCCCTCATGCACCACCACAAGCTCATGCCAGCTTTTTGGATGGCTCAGCCGTGCTTCCACTTGCATTGGATCATCCTCTCAGTGTCCTGCCAGGGACTTCTGGCACTTCTGTTTATTCTGCCAGGGAAATTCCAGTTCCAGCTGTTGAATTAGGTGGCTGTGTCCCAAAAAGACATGAAGCTCAGGATTATTGGTCTCACTTGAAATAGGGGTGAGCTGTCCCAGGTGATGCAGCTGTCTGGTAATGCAGAGGGGCTCCTTTCCATATTATCCCTGATGGTGAGAAGGATATTTGCTGTGGTGAAGTGAGGTTGCAGCTCAGAGAAGGGCATGGCCTACTGCCCTGGGCCATTGGTAAAAACCACTTTTCCTCTTCCAGCCTCCGACCTGGAGATTAATTTGGCATTTCCCGTTTCAGCAGCCAGGACAGTGGCAAGAGGGAGTTTTTGGCAGGAATCACCTGCCTTTTTTCCTCTCCAGTACCCCCTGAGGAGGTAGGAAATGGGCAGGACAAAGGTGCAGGAGAAGGAGGCAAGTCCCCCTCCAGCCCTGAAAAATTTGTTCAGCCAAGTCACAAATCTGTCAGTGTTCATCACTCAACGCCACATCTTCCCTATGAATCCTCTCCAGGGATGAGGATTCTTTTGGAGAAAGATACCTTTCTTTCCCATGTTTACCCCAGGAGGAAGAGGAATATGGGAAAATGTGGAAATGAAATGGGAAAATGAAGTGGCATGGCCATGAGGTCTGATGTGCTCAGAGACAGGTATTTTTATTAGAGGGCAAAGTGAATGTATTTTTGGCTCTGTCCAGTGCAGAGCCAGGAACTGGAGTCCTTGTGGATTCCTTCTGCTTCAGGATATTCTGTGATTCTAAATCTGAGTAGCTTGGTGTTTTCTGGTGCCTCATGAAGAGTAGGTGCTGCTTGCTACATTTGGTCTCAAAAAGCTGTTCTGGTTACACTGTGATGTGTGTGGCATATATGACATTTAAATCTTACATTGTCTCTCAAAACATTTTTATGGAATCCTAAACTTGAGATTTCATCAGTTTTACCTCTCCTGGACCACTACTTCACCTTTGCCCTGAAATGATGAGATGAACTCTGCTCTCAGGGTGTGCAATGACACAAATTCATGACATTTAATTTACTTTTCGGTTGTCCATTGCCATTTGCTCATGGGCTGTACACTTGCCTGTCTCGTGCACACACAGCCACTGCCATGTGACCTCAGTCAGCATCCTGTTATCCTACACAGATCATACTGGGGCTGGAAGGAAGAATTCTCCATGTGGAAAACTAATCCTGTGACATTTTCAGTGTGACAAGAACCAGGACAGGCTGTAATTCTAACCAGACACTCTGTTATTGAAAGATACATGGTCCAATTTCTTGTCTAAAATGCAGATTTTAATAGGGACCAGAGCTTTGGGGTGCTAATCCAAGCCAAATTAAACTTTGTGTACTTTGAGGCTTAACTATCATTACCATATTGTGTAACTCTTTCATTACTTCTTGTTTGTCATGTAATGTCTCCTTTGTATTTTTTATGAAAAACCAATGCATAATGTTAGAGAAAAGAAGCAGATCTGTATGTTAGACATAGCTTACACTGTAACACATTTAAATGAAATAGTTTCTTATTCTTATAGGATTCATTCAGGAAAAAAGAATCTTCTGTCTGAAATCTATGGAAGGAGAGGAAAGCTTTAGATGGGGAGTTCTAGGGGGCCATAGAAGAAAGAGCATGATGCTGGTATCTGAAGATAAGGTCAGCTGGCTTTCAGCCTTAATTTGCAGTAGTCTTTGGCAAACTTGGAGACACTTCTGTTAAAAAGAAAAATATCCATTTTGAAGTCAAAAGTCATGGTCAGTAGAAAACCAAAAATTTTGCTGGAGGCATGATTGACCAATCTGTGTCCTCTGTGTTGGGCCAGAGACCCTTAAATTACAGGGGAAAAAAAAATAAAAGAGGAAATCTATGCCAGTCTGGCTGAAAAATTGCCATTGAGCTGCATATATTATGCAGACCAAACTCTAAGTAATGTTGCTTCCTAACTATCTCCATCTGGATCACTGAGTTCTGAACTACATAACAACGCTCTTCCCATTTGGATCCTGATTTTGACCAGAGCATTATATATCCCAGAATCTCTGGGCCAAGGGAATTTGCGTCATTAAAATGTCCCAAGAATTGTGTTACTGAAGGTGTAAATCATAGGTTGCTGTTTACCACAAAATGCTATGGGTTATGCTGGCCAGGACCAAACCAAAATGAGGAATTACAACTGCTTTTGTACATTTTGCATCCTGATCTGACATGTATAGCAGCGTTGTTTGTGGAGCAGAGGTCCCTTCTGGGAACATCTGAAAAAGTTAAAGTCCTTTTAAGATGATCTCACTGCTTGTAACAATTTGCATCCACGAAATACAAAAGGCCAGAAGAAAACTTGTTTGAGTGCTTCAAGTTGTTTGTTTCACTAAGAGTCCTGCCAGCTCTGACAGGACCCTGGCTGCCTCCAGGTTTTGGTTTCCTGAGCTCAGGGTCAGTTTGGAAGCAGCCTTTCCCTGTGAGTCCGGTTGATGTTGGTGACCCTCTGTAGGAATGAGATCTGAAGGCATGAGATACAAGCTGGGATGTGGTGAAGGGATTCCTGTGGGATGTGCCATGACATGCGTGGGCAGGGTGACATGCCGAGGGGTCAGAGGTTACCAAGGGCAGGCTGGATGACTCTTATTGCTGCCTCAGCCAGATAGAAGTGAGAGAGCTGTTAAAGCCTCATGTTTCTGTTACATCCCTGCACAAGTCCCACATCCTCTGTAATCTCTCCCTTTGTAACTCAGACACCCCTCACCATATATAAAATGACATCAATATCAGAGCATTTGACTCATGTCTCTCTTCCATTTCCCTCCAAAGTACAAACTGGCATTTGAAATCCTCAGTGTTAGAGGATGATAATTTGACCATCTTGCAGGCCACTTGATAGGCTTGGTCCTCTCTCCTCACAAATCAGGAACACCTCTTCGGTACGATTTATGCCTCCAATCCTGTTGGAGTACCCAGGAACACTTGTACCCAGAGCTACATGCAGACTTTTTAGAGCTAGTCCAGCTATCGGTGGCAATCTAACAGAATCTACATTCAGTTGCTTCAATGCATGCAAAATAAATCTAAATAAATCTAAACCTGTTGTACTCTCGGTGAATCTGCTGGTAAAAGTTACTGAATTCAACCAGATTTATGGGGTTGGGTTAGTACAACACAGTGTTGGTGACACTGATCGTGGATGAGACCTAAATTAGGGTGTAACCCACACTGTTTCTTCTTCTGGGACCTTATTCTGGGACCATATTGCATCCATAACCAAGTTGGTTATGATCAGAAATTCAGCCTAGATGCACTCAGCCCTTTAATTTCTGAGGTGGAAATCAAGAGGATTTTTTTTCTGCCAAATTTCTGTACTCTTAACGCAGCAGTGTCTGGGTACCTGACCCTGTCCTTGCTCCAGGGGCTTCCTGGCCAGGCCTGGGGTCTGTGACCAGCTCTTGTTGCCGTCCTAGGCCCTTTCAGCCTGGCTTCTCTCCTGGGTTGTCCATGACAACCCCCTTTATCTGGGCATTCATCAGATCAGTTTAAAGGCACTGAATAAAACAGTGTTGATTTAATCCCCTCTCTGAACAGTGCCACCTCACCCTGAGCAGCATTCAGCTCGAACTTGGGGAAATGGATTGCAAAGCTGTGCTCAGACAAGAACCCCTGTCAGCCATGGTGGAGGTGCAGGCCCATAGGGATGACTCAAATTTTCCAGCAGAGTGCAAGCACAATGGTGGAATGTGACAGGCTTTCTAAGGAGTACCCGGCTGGTGCTGCTGGAAGCTTCACTCTTCAGTTTTTCCACAGGCTCGGCACAGCACGGCCGGCGGCAGTAAAGCCGTGCTCTCACTGCCCGCCCTGCTGAAAAGTGTGCTTGAAGCCACAGGGTGGAAAGTTGAGCTCTGTCTCAGTGCCCGTTCTATGTTTGGCCTTTGGGCTGACAGTGCCAGGAGCGGGTTGTGCGAGGTTACATCAAGGATGTGTGGTTTGGTGCTCCCATCTCCCTGCCCAGGCCTGTCACACGGGCCTGTGTGCCCCCCAGCCCCTCAAACACACACAGCAGCCACCACTGCCTTGCAATCGCTACCAGCTTGGGCCAGACTTGGCTAAATGGCTTGAACTCCATCCACTACAAATTCCTGAGTCACCCTGTTCTGCAATAAAAAAAAAAAATTTCCAAGCTGGAGGTCCAGTTCTTGTTTGCCCATGTATTTTAGACTTGGACCTATAGATGAGAAATTAAACAAACAGAATGTTTTATGTGTCACAATGTTCTTTTAAGCCACGCACACTTGTGCTGGTTTCAGCTGGGGTAGACTTATTTTAATTCCCAGTGGCTGGTGTGGGGCTGTGTTTTGGGTCTGATAATACTGAGGTGGTTTTGTTATTGCTGAGCAGGGCTCACACAGAGCCAAGGCCTTTTCTGCTTTTCGTGCTCCTGGGGGAGGTTGGGGCTGCAGGGGGACACAGCCAGGACAGGTGACCCCAAGTGACCAAAGAGACATCCCAATGACGTCCTGCTCAGGATATAAAGTGGGGGAAAGAAAGAGGAAAAGGGGACATTTGGAGTGATGGGGTTTGTGTTCTCAAATCACTGTTAGGTGTGATGGGGATCCCTGCTCTCCTGGGGATGCTGAGCACCTGGCCATGGGAGAAATTGAATTCATTCCCTGTTTTGCTCTGCTTGTGGGCAGCTTTTGCTTTCCCCATTGAACTGTCATAACCCATCAGGTTTCCAGCATTTACCTTTTCAATTCTTTCCCTGATGCCACTGATGGGGGAGTGAGTGAGGGGCTGTGTGGGGCTGGGCTGCTGGCTGGGATTAAACCATGACAACACTTCATGATGAATTTCATTTTGGCTTCTATAGGTATCAAGAAATTTCAGACTGAATTTGTCTGCTCATCTAAATACATCTAAACTCACATTTATAGCTTTCTCTCCATGAGAAAAAGCTGTATGTTCAATTTCTCTTCATAAACATAAAAAACTTCCTAGAAGGTCCATTTTTTAAACTAAATTAATTTTCCTGTTTTTATGACAGAGAACCTTATGTACAATAATTTCCAAGAAGCACAATAGGTTTGTTATTGTCAAGCAAGAGACCATAAGGCAGATATTGCACTACCAGAAACAACAAAACTTCCTGTTTAAACAAGCTATTATACAGGCATAAATAATCCCAAAGTATGATTTTATATTTACATCATATGGTGGGATTTTTAATAATACTTTAAACAGGCCACGACACTTTTTTATCTATTCATTTTCTGTTTGGCAGCCAAGTAAAAAAAATCCACAGATGACAGACAAAGTGATCTCTCTTCTCACTGGCTTCTGACAAGGACTTTAGGACAGTCATACCTGCTGTATATTTAAATTTTTTGAAACCATCTCTCATAATTTTCTTGCTGTTTGAGAATCTAAGACATGTGTGTGCTTGGAACACTGACATTAATAAAAAGGTCAAATAAAAGTGCTTATAATGAGCCAACAAAGTTGGGATCTGAGCCAGACATTTATGGACTAGCTTTGGCATAAAAGGACACTTTCCACTCTTCTGAAAGCCAGATGGACTTGGTTGCTCTCCTCACCACTGCAGTCAGAATTCTTTGATGATTCTGAAGCAAGCAAATTACTTTTTAACCAATTATTCAGTTCCTCCCTTGCATCTCTACCAGGAATTGGAGCACTGTGCTCTTCTGTCCCAGGCTTTATCTCAGATTTGCATAGGCAACACTCTCAGCTACCTCTGGAAGGAGAATAAAGGACGGGATAATTCCAAAAAAGCCCTCCAGCCTCTGAACAGGAGCAGATGAGAAAATTACCAGCAACCTTCCTTGGTTTGGCACTCTAGAAGAGTTTGCTGGGGCAAGTAAACTCTTGGAGAGAATGAGACCAAATGCTGAGTAGACGGTGGAATTGGCACATTGACCTCAATATTAATGGAAATAGTGCTGCATTAATTCTTCCTCTGTGGTTTAGACATTTTCTTGGACAAACCCTGGCATTAATCTCCCTACGTATTTTTTCCTCCCTAGCTGGTGTATTTTAGTGGGATACTACTGCAGAGTAAGGTATTACTCACACTAAGCCACTGCTTTGGATCTGTTTGGGAGGAGCTAAACCCGAACTGAGCAGTGACAGGAGAGGGGAGACACATCAGAAACGTGGCATCCAAAGGAGGATAAAGAATGGAACTTCCCAGCCCCGTGCCAAGATTCAGGAGCGCTCTAATGAGGTGGTTCCCTCCCCACAGACACTTCTGATAATAAAACCTAAACGAATCCTTCTCGGTCCTCTTATCCCCTACATAAATTCACACTCCTGTTGCTGTTGGAACATTTTCCCTTTCCCTGAGAGATTTTCCAGGAGAAAGAGCTGCTGTCCATAACTCAGGTTTTAAAGGACCAAACTACTGTGTGCAGAAAATAGCTGGGGCTCTGTCATTCCCATCTTCCCTGGCTCTCCAGGGCCCGCCTGGCAACTGGACTGGAAGGAGGTGTCACAGGTGTTTGCTGCCTTTGGGACAAACACTGTGATTCTAAGAATGTGGGATTTTTCTGGGGTTCCTGTCTTCCTGACAGACAAGAATATATTTTTTTTTTTTCCCCCACATTTGAGGTCTGCTGGCCATAGAAATTTAGACACTAGAGATAAAGGTAATATCTAAAAATAATGTGAAAAAAGTCCCTGTTTTACTTGCCTAAGATACCAAAAGTATAGTGGCAAAAATGCTCAGTCCTTGTGCTTTTTTTCTCTCTAATGCTGTGGTTCGGAGACTTTTTCAACAACAACAACAACAACAACAACAACAACAACAACAACAATAATAATGATTTAAGTTTACCTGAGTACAAAACTGAAGCTACTGTGTCACTGTCAGAGGAGCTGTATGATGTGGAATGTATATAAGATGACCAATCTGCTTTAGAGATTATTTTAAATGAACTTTCATTATCTTAGGATATTAAACCTAGCTGAAGGTGGAAAAACTGTTTAACAGAAGTATTTCTTTAAAAATTACCTTTTTCCAAAAAATGAAATATTACCATTAGCCTAATAATACTGCTCAGACTTACTGGAATTCCCAGCACAGATGTTTCCATCAGCTTCAATCCCATTTCTTGCAGCCTCATCCAATACTGCTGAATGTAGGTAATTTTCCTTTTATTTTGTAGAAATGAGAGATAGTCCTGGAAAAGACTTTGGGAACTTTTAGGATAAAGAAGAACACACATTCTCTAGAGTTTGGATTTGAGTCACTCAGGGAGTAGGATGAGAATTTCCCTGTGAGCTCAGAAGACTTTGCTGTTTGAAGACCAACACTTAGGAACCTACTCAGACGTTGATATTTTCCCAACATTCCCAAGTTTGCAGTTGATAAGTCTCCCAGTCTGGAGCTCCAAAGCTTCTGCCTCATCTGGAATTCTGCAATGTCTGTGGTCTTGTGTCTGTGTCACACAGAATGATGAGGAGCTGGGAGACACCAAGTTCAAAGTTCTAGGTTTGTATTATA
>VWYO01001131.1:0-12501 GCA_013400275.1 Rhadina sibilatrix | reverse complement strand
ACACAAAGAAATAAAAAAAAGGAAAAAAAAAAAAAAAAAAAAAAAAAAAAAAAAAAAAAAAAAAAAAAAAAAAAAAAAAAAAAGCACCTTGTGTCAACACTCAGATCGTGCTGATACTCAGCTCTGCTACTTTTGAGTTGCAACAAAAGTTCCCAGGGCCTCGTGTTTATCTCTAAAGTGTCTGGAGATCACGCAGTGACTTGGATTCGTTTGAAATCACATCTCCTGCTACAACAGAGATGGTATTTACAAATGGAAACATTCATAAAAGGGAAACATTTATAAAGGTTACAAAAATTACAGTGCTGCCTTACTATGGCATGGAAAAAACAAATCAAAAGCCACAAACCAAAGCAAACAACAAGACTACTCCATGACACAGACACACAGGCACAGACACAGACACAGACACACACACACAAAAGGTCCCTGAACAGGATAGCAAATTGCACTTGAAGTATGGAAAAGATCCATGGGGTTTAGGAAGCAGGAATCCCAATTTCAAAGAAAGAAGCGTGTTCAGTAATGACCTGTCAGAAATTTCTAAAGAGCAGAAGAGAATCCTCCTTCAGAAACTGTCTAAGGCAGATTATGAAGTGTGAGACAGAGACAATAAGGGGTGCATGTATTTTGGAAGTGTGGCTTGTCTCCATAGGCCTCCTTGAATCCAGGAGGGATCAGCCTTGGAGAAGTCTGATTTGCTCTTTATTGTTCCTCATAAATCATTTTTTGAATGAGTTATAGAATCATACCATCAGATTGGAAAAATCACAGAATTAGGTTGGGAAAGGCCTCTAAAATCAAAACCAACCCTATGCTTTGTTATAAAGAGAATTTTGACCTCTGACAGTCTTCCACTCTTTTGGGGAAGAGAGCTGTCGGATGTGAGCACATGGCATAGGAAACTGGAATTCAAGCTGGGACTGGAAGTTAAGACCCAGCTTAAAAGTTAGAGAATTACACAAGTCAGACAATCACTTCTGGTCTGGGATGTGACAATGAGGGACAGAAAAGTGCACAGATGCATTCTGCCTACAGAAACACAGTGCCATCTATACCTCCTAGTGAAAAAAACATATGTAGCAGCTGTAAGGGACTGATCACCCTTCTAAGGTTTTTCAAGTCCAGTGATAAATTCTATAGTAGAAATGCATCATTTGGTACAAGCTTTTTATTTCTAGGAGGACTTAAAAAATATACAGATTTTCTGAACCCTCATTATGTAGGATTCTGCAAACCCATCTACCACCCTAACTACCCAATATGGGTGGGCTTTAAAAAGAAACTGTAAGATTCTAGTTCAGTAAAAGAGCATTCATGGGCATTTTGGAGGTCTCAAAGGAATTCACTGGAATTTAGATTTGGCCTGGTATAGCAATGACAGTGTGTCTGGAAGAGTTCCTGCTGGCTGTCATATACCATAGTACTGTTCTCAGCTGTAGGCTGCAACCATTCAAATGCATTTTGGGTGCTTCAACTTGTAAAAATTGACAATATTCAGAATAATGAATACATAAAACAACAAGAAAAAAGAAAATTATTTCCTTAAAGAAATGGAAACCTATTATATAATCAAGTTCCTTTTTTTTTGTTTCCTAAGAAGAAAGTTACTTTTATGTTCTATTTAGTAACAATATTAAACATTCCACTCATGTTTAGAACAGAAACCAAAGATGACAAGCCCTATTTACTATGCAAGCAGCACAGTCTCCAAGGGAAGAGCCTTCTCACATTAAATGCAATATTTGTTTCCAGTTCCAGGGGGCTGAAATTTTATTACTGCATTCCTTAAAAACAACATGAGCCTTGTAACAATAATTAATGATTATAATCAAGGTCAAGATAGGTGGCATTTCCCATGACCTGCCCTGAAATCTTTGGGTTTTCTTCCATATGCTTGCCCTGGACTTGGCATTCGTCACACCAGGCTTCAAGTTTTCATGGCTGAGGGATTTCTTGGGAGGATGATGTCTGTTATTTTGTTCACTTGCTTTTTAATCAGATATTTTGCTTCTGTGCCCTCCTCGGGAAAGTACAATATCTTAAGGTGTGGAAAGCACACACCCATCATAAATTGTGTGAACTATCAAACAGATATTTAACAAAATTCTGTTGGTTTTATGATCCGAAAGCCAATCTCTTAATCAGGTCTCGAACCATCAGCAATTAGCAGTATTAGCTTGGCCATCTAATTGTACCAAGAGACCCTCACGAGAAGCACCTACTTTTAAATAAAATTGTAAATGCACACTTCAAGGATATTTTAAGAGATCTGGGGGTCTTTTATAACCTCCCTCTTTCCACTCTCTCTTTTAGGAGCCTCTCACCATTACCTGAAGGAGGCACCTGCTGATAATGAAAATCAAGGACAAAAATAATCACTGGTGGTTTCTGCAAGTTGTTGATTGCAGCTGCAGAAACCTCACACATATAACACCTTAATTCCTGCAGCAAATCCTCTTTACATTCAACATTTACACCTCCAAGGTCATTCTTCTAGTTCTACTGCAAAGTGCTCTGATTTGGATTCTGTTTATTGGGGAACTTGTTAGTACCTTAGGTGAAGCGTTCTTGTTTCAAGTCCCAAAAAAGGCACTTCCTAAACACCACACTAACCTGTTCTCTGTAAGACTGACACCTAAAATCTTGCTTTTGCATTTAGTTCCACTTCTAGATACAAGCAGAAACAACTAGTATTCCTTACACAGTGGGAAATGAATTTTAGGGGAAATAAAAGCAGGGGGAGATGTGGAGAATGAAGAACAGTCTCAAGGTGTATGTAGGTCAAAGGGAAAATAGTTTCCAACATTTGACCACTTGTTCTTAAACAATAAAAAATCAGTAAGAGTTACATTGTCAAAACCAATAATGTGGCACACAAAGCACATTATTTAGCTGCTGATTATTTCATAGAAAGTTCACACATCCTAGTTCTCTGCAGGTTTTTAATGCTCAGTGCATGTTGCTGTTGATGCATTTTAGGACAACATCATAAAATTCTTGTCATTCAAGCTTCAATTTAGTAAATACAGACTTTTCTCAGTACTTAGGAATATCCTGAAATTCAAATCTGAGCTCAAGCTTAAGCATCACTATGAGTTAACCCCATTTTCATTAGGAAAGGAACTGAACTCAGAAGGAGAAAGATAATTATCATGTGAATTTAAAAGTTTTTGATTATTTTTTTACACACCTCATACAAAGCAGATATGGATGTGAGAGCTCTTGATTCCCTTGCTTCTTCAGTGATGCTTTCATGCTTAGGTGCAAGATAAGAAGGGAATACCATGGAAGTGGTAGTTTGTGATAGGATGTTATTCCATAGAAGATAACACATTTTCTAAGCTTATTGAGGTTTAGTGCATTTTGTCTTGAGTTACTGGAGTTCCCTAAGGTAACCAGAGAGAAAATAATGGGATTTATGGGTGCTGAGTGTTTCATAAAGGACAAGAGGCTGAATCTAAAATATCTGCAGGAATTACACCCCAGTTTAGTGCTGCACAGAGAGTCTCCAAAGCATGAGGTGCTGGTTCACTCCCACCCTCCTCCAACCACAGCAGCCATCACCTTCTGTTAATTACAGGGAATTACAGTAGTATTGGGGTTTCCTGACTTTTATATCCAGCAAAGAAAGCTGCACCAGCTCCAAGAGCTCAGTTTTGGTGATGAATCAACCACAGCCATGGCTCTTCCACAGCTTCTTTTTGAGATTTTTTGTATCCATATATGTACTTATTTATGTGTTTCTAAATGTGTACATGCAAGACTTGTTGCCTGTGAGGGAAATAAGAAAAAAGGTTGAGGAAAAGCTTTACTTGAAAGGATCTGGAAGGCATCTTAGTAAACAGGGTTAAAAAGGAACTTGGAAAAAAATAAGAATTAAGGATTTCTTGCATGGTGGTAAACAGCACTTGCACACTATCTTGAAAGATGTGGCTGTCATTAGTCTCAGCAAAACACAAGATAATAAAGAAAGAAAAATATATACCATAAAGCACAGAGTGATTTTAACCAGTGACACCAAGTATGCACTCAGTACAATCTGAAGTGAGTGAAAATGTTACAAGTGGCTGCTGTTGACACTAAATTTTCCTGCTGCTGCTGCTGCTTTATCACCCCATGCCTGATGATGCAAAGGCTTTTCAAGTGCAAAACACTTTGAAATACTTCCATCCAGCCACATTATATTAAAAATCTCAGAGAGCACCTAAAAAGGTGCATCCCCAATTTGTTTTTTTCCCAGTTAATTTTGTGCTTATTTGACATGTTTCAATTAAAACCTGGAAAGGAAACAGTTCCTCTACACTGAGCAGATGTCCATTTATTCTTCTGCAGAGAGCACACCTGGAATGTATCACTCACTGCTGCCTTTCCTGCTGCTGTGCAGGGCACACAGATAATAAAGCCACAGTGGGAGAATCACCCACAATACACACTTGAGTGCAACTTTTAATTGAACCTGGAAAAGAGACAATTGCTGGGAAGCACAAAAACCCTAAGAGAATCAAAATCAAAAAGGAGCTCAGTGCTACACACAAGGGAGTGTTTTTTTCCAAGTCATCTGAATAATTTTCTTAATATTTTTAAAAGCTGTGTGGTACTCCACAATGGAAGAGGAATTATGTTACAGTTTCAGATGAGGTGTGTTGAAAAGAGCCAGGGCTGATGCAGTTTGCAGCCTTGGAGTTTGCCTTCTTACTTCTGTGCCAGCCTCAGGCTCCGTGGCTGAGGGAAAAGCAGGAGTGTTCGCTGTGTACGTGACCCCGCTGACGTGCAGCCCTCCAGGATTTGCAGCAGGCACTGGAAATGTGCTCAATCTCCCCCAAACCCAGGCAGAGATTCCAGTGGCCAGATAGCAGCTCTGTTTATCAGCCTGTAAACAAAATTCACTGATAAAATTGGCCTTTTCTTCTTTTCCATAAATCTTCCCTCTGGCTTTTTTTCTTTTTCCCAACAACCGTCACGATGCCGATGAAAAAAAAATCTCTTTGCCTTTTTGAACTTGGTGTCTCTTACAACAGAACTCTTTTATAAAACCAAAGAAAGCAGAAGATCAGTGCTTCAAGGGGATGACTTGGTGGATTTTTAGGTCTTTTTTTTTTAAATAAAATCCAGTATTTCCAGATGAAACAAGCAATGAAAAACTGTTTCACTTAATAGCTGAAACAGTTGCCTTATAAATAGGTTTGAAAGCAGCCTGAATTATTTCAGGGCAGTTAAGTGGAATGTACCCAACTGAAAGTTTATATCCAAAATAACACTGCTGATACTGGATTTTTAGATTCCCTTACTTACATTGTAAAAGGATGACACCAGCTGAAGACTTACTGGGATTTCTGGGTGTTGAAGGGTAGTTTATCTACACTTCTCAAATAGACTGAAGCAGAGAATATTTCAGTGGGTACAGCACAAGGCATGACTAACCAACTCCTGCTTGCTAATGCTGGAAATGTGATTTTTTTTCTTCAACACATTTGAAAAATTGGATTCACCTCCCCCTATTTTTTGCATCAAATGGATTCACCTTCCCCTAGTTCCATTTTGCATCAAATCCACCTGTAAAAGAACATGTAATCAAGAAAAAGCAAAGCGAATGTGGAACTGTGAGAGCTGTTGTCATAGTCGTAATTCTTTTCTTGTGTTTTACCTGTTTTTTCTGTCACTCCCATTCCATAAGCTACCACCTAAAAAACCCAACTGATTTAATGCTTCTTAACACAGTGAAACCCAGAGAAACGCAGATGTCCCTAGTGAGCTACTCAATGAGCACTGAAATGGACTGGGGGAGGATGGAAACGAGAGTTATTGTTATTTTTATTTGAATTCCTTTCCCAGCTAGCAGAGAGAATCTAATGAGTTCACACCAGGCATCTCCCCACTGCAGATTAATCTCCATTATGCAGCACAGCCCATAATGGGGCATAATTGTGGCCCTTCACATCTACATTATTTTTCCAATACCAGAACTCTCTGGATGCTTCACAGAAAGGGAGAAAAAAGTGACCAATCAGAGAAATGCTTCAGGAAATTACCAGAAAATAGTAAATGGTAGATAAAATACACATTATGCACCTGCCCAATTTTTCACACCAAAATCCATTCTCTGTAGTAGTTTCCTGCCTTGGAAAATGCTCTCTTCAGAGCAATATTGAAGAGGATAGAAAGTAATATTAAAAATGTTTAATTTCCTCTTAACATAGCTGTAATACCTCTCTGTGTGCAGCATTCTTTCTCCATCAATGTGCATCCTATGCCCACAAAGACAGATTTTATTAAGGTTTTGTCAGCCCATTCTCCTAAAGACATTCCCAGGGGATAACAGTTGGACAGGCAGTGATAAGGGTGTGACCAGATGTTACATCAGAAGTAAATTATGGCAGCAAATACCAGTAGTAAATACAGTGTTGTTGGAATCTTCAACTTGATTGATGACAAATGTGTAAATATTTTAGTATGACCATTAAGTTTGGTGAATAACTGGTGAAAAAACACCTATATTTTCACTGAAATCACAGTAATTTGGGGAGAACTGATGACATCAGCCACAGCCGAAGACACTTTTTCCAAGCAAGGGTCTGGGTCTACTTTATTACCTTAAGTCTTAATAGAATAAGTGGTTTATTTTGGTTTCAAAAATCAGCAATATTTCACAAGGGACATTAAAAAGCAGCAATTAACGCCGACAGCAGGAAAACCACCTACCACAGAATAATTAAGGTAGAAAAAGACCTCTAAAATCTCCAAGTCCAACCTTTGACAAGACAACATCACATCAACTAAACCTAGGCACTGAGTGCCATATCCAGTGACTTCTTATATAGAAATGTGAAATTTTCTGTGTAAGATTTCACAGAAATCTTACACAGGAAATGTGATTCCACCACTTCCCTGGGCAGCCCCTTCTGATACTTGACCATCCTTTCTGTGAAGAAAATCTCCCTCATGTCCAAATTGAACCTGCTCTGGTACAGCTTGAGGGTATCTTGTATTCAAAGATTGCATTCACAGATGTCAGAAGAGATTTAACAGAACATGAAAACCACATGACACAGAGAATTCTGAATTTGACAGGTACCTTACCTGGTGTTTTACAGGTGGGTTTGCGTGTACAACCTATTTTTTTCTATACAAAATTTTAAATTCTCATTGCCCAGTGTTGCACAATTTTTAAACAGTATTTTACCATCATAACTTATGACAGGCACAGAGTAGGACGTACAACAGAGTAACTTTGATTTCCTGCTGTTTCATTACCTTTGAACAATGGAGGAAAACTGCCCAGAAATGTACATTACATTAATAGGTGTGGTGGTCACTGAGAGGAAAAATGGAAACACAGAAGCCTTTCCAGTTCTGTAAATCAGCCTGAGAGAAGCAGATGGAAGCATGTCCTCCCTCTGATAAAATTATTATCTCCATGGTCAGGGCACTTCAGGACAGTGGCTGGAACATCTGATGAGGTGTTTACAAGGAAAATTAGAGGCACCTTGCATTGCTGTGCTGGCCCTGAGCACTTGCCCAGATCTAGGAGCATTCATTTGGCAGGAATTTATCCATGAGTGATAAAAGGGGAAATTCTGACCTCATCCCATGGTGGGAGGCTAAGGAGCTATCTAGAATAAAAACTCTAATAATGCTGGTATTTTTGTTCATGGAATTCTCTCTGAACCCCTCTCAAATAATGGACAAGAGAGTTGACACAGATCCCTGGAAAGCATCAGTATGAGAAATCAAATTTGTAACTCATGTTTCCAGCTAAGCAAGTGATCCAACCCCTTGTTATAGGGGGGAGAGAGAAAGACAATAACTTGAAAAAAATCTTTAAAAAATTAAAATGAGACTCTCTTTGAAGGAAATAACTCTGTAACTATGCTTGGTAAAGGAGAAATAATTTTAAATTATTTTGAAAATCCCCTTTGGAGAATTCAGGCACCAAAATATTTTTGTCTTCTTCTGCCTAAACCACTGTTTTTCTTTTGCTGCCACTGAAGTGAGAAAGAACTGGGGCGGGCAGACCCATTCAGTACCTTAACTTTGTACATCATGCCAGGAAATGCAAGACTCTGAAGTGAAACTAATTAATTTTGCTCTCTCTGCTTCCCTCTGCATTGCAAGGCTAGTATTTTTAATGGGTGCAAACCGAATATTGATACCCTGGCAAAAATTTGACACAAAGATTTGACCCAAAATCCAATTCAGTTCTCAAAGAACATTAAAATTATCATAAACCAGAACAGAATCTACTTTAAATACTCATGCAGTTCAGAAAAAACTTTCCTTGTCTCTTCTGCCAGATTAATAATTTAAATAAAGAAGATAACAGAAGCCTGGATCATGCAGAATTTCTCGATGCAAATCAGGACCTACTTGGATTTCTGTGCTGTAAGGTCAGCCCCCAACAGTGCTCAAAAAGACTCACTAATTAATGAATTAAGATATATAAATCTTTTAAACTAGGAAATGTGTCAAAGATTTTAGAAAGCTTAGAACTAAGAAAAATTCCTAAGCCTGAAAGAGTTAAAAAAGTCTTCTTGTGGAGGAAATCAGAGGTGGGGTGCTACTGCCCCTGGGTATCACTGTGTGACTCCACCTCAGGAAGCTTTATCTGGGCTGCTTGGGGCCATCCCACTTCCGACTGCTGCTTCCCCTGCAGCCTCCCATCCTTTCTCCGCTGTTTTATGTGGAACCCAGCAGATCTGGCACTTTCTGTGTTTAACTCTCCCCGCGGGGTCCAGCAGTGAGTGAAGTAAACACTGTG
Source organism: Rhadina sibilatrix (assembly GCA_013400275.1). Lineage (NCBI taxonomy): Eukaryota > Metazoa > Chordata > Aves > Passeriformes > Phylloscopidae > Rhadina > Rhadina sibilatrix. The sequence continues at coordinate 3,743 of VWYO01001131.1, read as the reverse complement.
CTCTTGTTTGCAGTGCACAGGCAAGCCAGGGAAAGGCTCCAGTCCTGGCATCCTTCAGGGACGCTGCTCCGTGCCAAGCTGGGAGCACAAAGACACTCCAGCAACTATGGCTTGGGTAGTGTCTGAAACTTCCCTCATTTTCAGAGAGTCTCTAGCTATTAGAGCTCTGTTAAGAAGCATTTCTCCAGCTTTACCCCTGCAATTACCGTGTTTGCACTTTGCCAGCTGGTTTTCAGGTGAAAAAAAAGGAGCATGAAGGAGGGCTCTGGCAGCTGGATGCAAATTAGAGCAGGCCAGAACCTTTGCCTAAGCACCTAGGGGTGGAGGATGCCAGGATGCTGAAGGTAGTGCACAGTATTGTCCTCCCACCTCACATTTTGTGCCACTTGAAATTTGACTGGATCAACTCAAACAAGTTTATTAGGTGGTTGCAGCCCACTGCTCCTCCAGTAAAATTCCAACCAACCTCCACGACACTGAAACAAGTTTGATTTTATGTAGAGGTCCAAGGGCCTGCCAGCAGGGCAGCTATGCCTCAACCCTGGAGGAGCCAAGGCAAATGGGCAGAAACATCCCTGTAGTTTATGGTGAGAGAAACCTCCCTCTCATGGGCCTTTGCACCCACATAATAATATCTTCTGAAGTTCCCTTACATGATTAATTAGTTGATGTTACCCCCTATTCAACTTGTAGGCACCCTTTCCAGATTGTTCCTCGCTCCTTTAACCCCCATTGGCTTAATTTTGCCGCAGTACTCCACCCCCTGGTTCCCACTCTGCACCACTTCCCTTTATCCCTATTGGCCCTTGACCCTCAGATCCGCCCCATTTTTCTCGTTTATCACCCTGCGCCCTCAGCCCGATCCTGGTTCCCGACCCTGAACCTCGGTTCTGCGTCTCTGGACGCCTTCGCTATTCCTGTTTGTATCCCTGAATAAAGTCTTCGGATATCCAAAGGAGAATTTTCGCCGCCTCGTCAGTGCCACTGCCGTCAGTGCCTTTGCAGCCCCGCGCTCCCGGGCTCACCGACGGGAGTCGCTCTGTAGGACCCAGCGGCAGCGTAGGCACTGTCACAGCTTCGCACCGGCACTGCCACTCGGCACTTAACCCTCGATACGGCACAAACGCCAACTACAAACACATCAGCACAGAGAGGTCACAGATGTGGGTTATTTTTATTTTATTTTACTTTGGTCATACCCTTCTACAAGTGGCCTCTAGGACGAAGATGTAGTTTTACTAAAAATAGTCTTGCTGTGTTATGGAATGCAGTTAAACTCGGGCACACTCGTTTTTCATTCTATAGTACTAGCTGCCCTGATGCTTTTTGCTGTTTGAGTTACATCCACTGAAACGTTGTGAAAATAAAGCAATTTCTGAAGCTGGTATAATTTTCTGAAGCAATAAAGTCATCGCTTTCATGCTGCACCCACAAATCATTCCCATGCACGCTCCATGTTTCAAACTGACGTTTAGCATATGCAAATGTTCGGTGCTGTGCTGCTTTTGAATTATGCTTTCATGTTCACTGTTCTAAGAGGCTATTATTTATATCTGCTGTGCTACCTCAGACAACACACATGAGGAAAGTAAATATCTCCATCTCTCTATTTTGAGAGTTTCCCAAACTGATCTTTATCTTGAGAAAATTAATGGGGCAGTTTTTGTTAGAACCCACTCAGATGTAATTGTACACTAAAGGTCTCTAATAATTAATTTGCCAAGTCAGGCCTGCAGGGCAACTGTAATGCAAAAAAAGTTGGTGGCCTGGGGATTCAAGTCTATGTCCAAGACTTGGGGGAAAAGACCTGTAGCTATTCCAGGTGACATCTTCCAAGTCCCTGGCATATCAAATGTTAAAAAGCCATGTTGCTTTTCCATTGTGTTTTACTCTAAGCGGAAAACTTTCCATGCACTGATACATGTGAAAAACAGCACTTCTTGAAATAATGCAGCACTGATGCTGTGTGCAGCAAACTTTAGTTATCATGCAAAGGATGACAAAAAAAAACCCACAGAGATTCGAGTTTAGCCCTTTTTAATTTAGGCAACAGGACTTCCATTGTTTTAAGGAACTGGGCTTATCTTATTTCTGACTTACTGATCCAGGAACGAACTGTTATCAGACAACTTTTGTGTTAAAAAAGAAAACATGTTCACACAGTCCTGTACATTTCCAAACAAGTTTCCCCCAAAAAATGAAATTTATCTGAAAAGGGAAAAAGGAAAGGGAAGGACTTCTTTCATGATGAGCAGAGTGCACTTGTGCCTGCCTTGAAACACCTTAACTTTGATTCAACCTTAAATCCCAGTGCATTTGCTTTTCCAGTGGCTCTAGTTCCCATTTTAACTTCTATCTAGCAGTTCAGGGCACCTTGAAAGCGAGAGGAGGAGAGCTCAGCACAGTCTCAGTGTCTGAACTTAAGAACTTAGACCTTCACCTTCTGGAAGAAAAACCTACTGTATTTTGAGCTGAGCACTTATAAAAGGACAAGAAAACCAAATCCACAGACAGAAGAAGGAAACTCTTCTGCATAAAGGAAACACAGGAATTTGATCCGACAAGATAAGAGAAATTAATAAGACAGAAAAAGTACTACACAGTAATACCACTTGGACAATCTGATGCGAAGGAAGGAACAGTTGTCTTGATGTAAACTTGAAAAAACAAAAATGTGAGTACTTTTCTGCTTGCACTAAATTTGAACTCTCTGAAATGAAACTTCCTTGCTCTGCATTTGAAAGCTGGACTTTTCTGCTCCAGCTGTATGTTTAGAAACTGGGAAACCCTGTACATATCCTGGCAGCAATGAAATCTTCTCTCTTTCTCATGAACATGTCCCTCCAAATCTGGACATGGTGACTAGAAAGCCCAGTGTGGCCCTTGACTATTAAAGGGAGAAAATATGATCATGTCAGACAATCCCTGTGTTTTTCTTAGAGTGTTTAATTCTCAGACCAGCTAAAGGACCCCCATCAAAAGAAAACAAGCAAAGCCAAAGAACCCTATTCTCTGTAAATAATTCCTGATCAGTGTATATTACAAATAGCCAGTCATCATCGCACAGGATTTTATTAAGCCAAAAATGAGAATCAAACACCACTTGTTACCTCAGAGCATTGTTAAACAGCTTCTTCCAATGGACAACAACACAATGAGGCCTCAGAAGCTTCAGCTCCTGAATGGAACCCCAGCCCAACTGCAGCATTGTCAAATCAGAAACCTCTGACTCCTCCACTTAATAAATGATGCCTTAACTTTTCGCCTTTTGAGTTTTTCAGATTCTGTGCTGCAAAAGGGTGTAGTTAGTAGCCTGCATTTAGTATTATTAAGCCACCTTCACAAAAAACTAGACAAAACAAAACATTTTCCTACTGAAGTACAAGGACAAGTTTCAGGCCCCAAATATAAACAATGCAACAAAGAACTAAAGAGACAAAACAAAAACGACAAACCAACACAACCTAAAAGTGGAATTAGACACTTCAACACTACTATGCAAACGGGCCAAAATATATAAAAGTTTTAACACCTTGAGACTTACCATCCATTTTGCCACATTAACTGGAACTTGGGTGTAGCCCTAGACAGGCTCTTCAATAGCCTAAGACTTAAACTCAGAGGCATTGAAAAACTTCTGCTTTATTCAACAGCTCTGTCCAGTGTCAATTCCAGGTCAGCTTTCAGGAGACATCTTGAAAAGCCTACAACTTGAGCTCGACTCACCCTCGCGACGTCCGGCG
>VWYO01001130.1:28712-41232 GCA_013400275.1 Rhadina sibilatrix | reverse complement strand
GCCTCTGGAATTGAGCCTGTACCTCAACCCAGACAGCACAAACCTGTGTTCTAGATACTAGAACACAGGTTCTTCTAGTCTCCTTAATAGGCAGAAAACATTTTCATACTGAGTTTAATGGAACTGATGTGAAGTCTTGCCAAAAAAGACCTAATATGATGAGGAGAAAAAATAGCTCTCGTGAATAGTTCCCAGTAGGCATAGTAATACTCTTTCTTAGACTAAACTGTGTTGATTACTTTGTGCATTTGGCTTTAAGAGTGTGGTAATAAGGCTTTTAAACATTAATAGCTAAAGAGAACACCTAGAACGTAGGGAGTTCTTGAAAGAATTTGTATTGTGGATGAAAAACATTTTGGAGCCAATGCTTGTCACAGGTTCTGTCTGGAATTTTAGACAAATAAGCTAGTTTCTCTCTGAGTCTTAATCCAGCAACTGTAATATTTGACATATTATCCTTCTCTTATAGACTGTCTGATTGAATTTATATATGTTTGTGAATTGCTTCAGCACTATATGAAGGAAGTGACAAACCTGTAGTGCAAAGTCTTACTAAGTAAAAAAAAAGGAATGGTAGAAATTTCTTACCTGCCATGAGTTCTGAAGTATATAGCATTTTTGGAAAAGAGTCTCTCTCTCGGTCTCCAAAAAGCCAAACCTACATGAATATATTTTCCTTTGTGTGCGTGTATATAATTCCCAGACTGTAAAATAAAGACTTATCTGTTCACTTCCAGTGGTAGCTGACTGGTACTGAGCAGGTGAGCTAATTCAGTAATCTCTGTTCACTAGCGAGTAGTTTAAAAGTGAAGTGGCTATGTTTGCTCATAGAAGCAATAACCTCAAAAACCACTAGTGGTCTCCAGGGCTAAACAGAGAAGATCAAACTTCGAAAAATCAAGATTTTGGTGAATTGACTTTTCACAATAGCACTGCTAATATAATTCTTACTCTATTTTATGAAACTTTTGGGAATTTTTTTATATTTTATTATTTGTTAATTTTTTTTCCTTCCAATTGATTGGGAGGAAGATATACATTGCCGTGACTCTACAAGGAACAATGTTTCTCAATGTAAACAAGAAGGATTTGTGTATGTATTACATAAATGCTATCAATGTAAATCCATTTATACCCCTAGTTACTCCTCTTGGAATGTACTTAATTTCCTGTACACACATATCTACATTCTATTGGTATGTATCTGGAAGTTTTGGGATATGCACTGGGGATATATATATAAGAAAGGTAAAATTGGGAGGTTGCTTCAACAGTCAGGGGCTATGGTCCATAAACCAAACAAGGTGTGAAATATACCTGGTCTGTTAATGTTCCCAATGCAAGATATATGAAAGAAAAGAAGGGAACCAGGCTCTTCTCGATGGTCCCAAGCAATGGGATGAGAGGGAACAGTCAGAAACTGATATACAGGAAGTTCCATCTAAAACATGAGGAAAAAATATTTTACTGTAAGAATGAGAAAGCACTGGAGCAGACTGCCCAGAGAGGCAATAGAGTCTCCTTCCTGGGGCATACTAAAAACTTACTTAGAAGGTGAGGCTGCGCATCTGCTCTAGGTGAACCTGCTTTAACAGAGGATTGGGCTACATGATCCCCAATCCTTTTCTGTAATGAGGATTCCTTTTGTCATAAATTTAATTGAAGTGTCACTTACCAAAAGACTAATGAAACTAGGCAAGGCTGGTTTTAAAGCAGGTCCTGAGGAGCTCAGCTATTTATGCTGCTTCATTCTTCTCACTCCATTCATTTTATGTTCTGCCCTTTCAGACCCCTACCTGCTCTTTGGTTCCTTAACTAATATCTTCTAATGTTTTCTTTATCTGTTTCAGTGAAGATATTGAAAATTCACCTTAGATTGGACTTAGGCTTGTGCAGATTCTGCATATCTGAGACAAAACAAAAAGGGCTTGTGAGAACACTAAGTACAGAGGGGGATTGGTATACCTTGAGCATGGTTACATCAACTCAGTGTTAATCTGTAAGCATGTCTGTTCTGTTACACAATGCCCTGCAAAAATACCTGATTTCTAAAAAATTTTCTTGCTAATCTTTGCAACAATACCTACAGCTGACTGATGCTTTGATTTTTTCATGGTGTACTGGTTTTGGCTGGGGAAGAGTTAACTTTCTTCAGAAGTGATGAGCATGGGGCTGTGTTTTGGATTTGTACTGAATAGAGGGTTGATAAAGTAGAGATGTTTTAGTTACTGATGAGCAGAGTTTACTAAGAGTCAAGGCCTTTTCTGCTTTTTATACTGCCAAGCTGCTAAGGAAGGTGGAGATACTGATATACATCAGTGGTTATTGCCACCAGCTACAGACTTTCCATTTAATATCACAAAGCAAGAAGTACTGAAAAACCCATAGGTTAACTACTAAATTCTTTGGTATAAACACAGCTGGGAAGACTTGAATGTTTGTGTATTATTCTGGAAATTTAGGCATGTAAACTAGGAAAAAGACAACTGTATGAGGCTGTGTGATATATTCATATTGTGTACTGTGTCTCCAATATCTACTTTTCTTCTATTCTCTTGATACTTTCACTGACTTTTTTCTCTAAGAGAATTCAACAAAGTATTGCTGAAGGAAATATATATTTATTTTGTTGCTTTCTGATGCAAAACACTTTATCAGGGGAAAGCATATTTAAAGCCCAAATTTAGCCTTAGAGAGAAAGAAACAATGGGAGGTTAACAACTGATGTTACAAGGTGGTGGTAATCATAGAAGTCAAGGTGAGAAAATTTCATTTTTTAAAGAATAATACAGTTGCATCTCAGATGAGTATGGACTCACATGATATCAAAAATAACCTATTATTCTTGGAACAAAGAGGTTGAATCCCTCTGTCTTTGTGATACAACAAATCTATTCAGATGCTCTGCATTTTGTTTAAGGGCAAACCTTAGGGCAGAAACTGAATAATTACCTGTTGTGTTTTTTTGTTGTTGGTGGTGGGGTTTTTTTCTTTCTTTCCTTTTCTTTTCTTTTCTTTTCTTTTCTTTTCTTTTCTTTTCTTTTCTTTTCTTTTCTTCTCTTCTCTTCTCTTCTCTTCTCTTCTCTTCTCTTCTCTTCTCTTCTCTTCTCTTTTCTTTTCTTCTCTTCTCTTCTCTTTTCTTTCTTTTTTTCTTTTTTTCTTTTCTTTTTTTTCTTTTTTTTTTCTTTTTTTTCTCTCTCTTCTCTTCTCTTCTCTTCTCTTCTCTTCTCTTCTCTTCTCTTCTCTTCTCTTCTCTTCTCTTCTCTTCTCTTCTCTTCTTTTCTTTTCTTTTCTGGAATATTGAAGAGAAAGGATGAGAAATGTAGAAAAAAGAGAACAGAGCAGCACAATAAAATAATGGGAAAAAATTGTTCAAATAATTTGCATATTTAGCTAAGTGTGAATTTTGTGAATATTTAGCCCAATAATTAGACCATCATCAAGGAGCGGAATGCACATTTATAAGAGAACACATCTGACCCTCTGGATACTATCACATTTTCTTTCACTGTATATACACAGGCCAAAAAATAAATCTACTTCAAATTACATATTTTATCATGACATATGAGTATTTTATTACTTTACAGAAATATGATGCCATAATATCTTTTGCATCTGTAATCTCAAAACATTTTGAGACTGTTACTTTTGTTTGTTTGTTTGTTTGTTTTTAAAAATGCCTCCCTTTAACTTGGGAGCTTAATCATTAGGAATACATCTGCTCAAACTCTACTTTCAGAATTGAGGAACACAGTTTTGGTTGATTTTAACTTTGGTTAGCATCCTTTTTTCCTAAGTACTTTGACTAGAGGGAACTTATTTAAGTTAGAAAAGAATAATTCATAACCGCAGAAGAGATTGAACAAAATAAAACCAATTAAAATGCCATAAGAATTTAGAGACAGTATTATATGTCAAAAGTTAATTTACCTGAGCTTATAACAAAAAGCTTCATAAGTATTTGTTTGTAAGACAAAACAATGCTGCAACTCTGACTAGAATACAAAAGGTCAGTCTAGAACACCTCTATTGGTTTTCAGTGACTTCATGCAGTTCACTACTGTTCAAAATAAGTTTCTATACTGTCATGGATATGAATGCAAAAGCCACTTAATTATGGGCTAATAACTCAAAGCTGCTTCTTGTCTAACTTGCTCTCTTAAAAACTGTTGATGAACTGTTAAAGAACGGAGACAATGTACACCTAGATATGTAAGATCCTAAATATGTACTTGGATTTTTATGCATGTGCTTCATAGAGAAAACTAACTTCCAGTACTGAAGTGATTCCATTTTCTTTTTATTTTATTCTTTTTCCTTCCCAAACTGGAAAGATTCAGAAAATGTTTCATCAAGCAAAAAGTTTGGTGACCTCTTCTGTTGAAGAATGCAGAATATTTTTCCCAAAGAATTGTTTCTCTATCCATATTTTGTACAAATTTTAATTTGTACAGACCAATAACTCACGAAAGTATGAGAAACTGATTAGGTTTTTAACCTGGCTCTTTGGTGGTACTGTGTGTGGAATGGGATGGATAGGAGAGAAAAACTTCAAAAATGTCAAGATTTGCTCTAAGGTTCCAGTCCACACAATTTTTAAGAGAATTGAAATACAAAATTGTATGATACTTTTCAGGCACCCACATGGAATTCAGCCTTCTATTCTATGACCAGGTCACTAGTCTTAGCCATGTTCGCATTTCTGTAGGCTTTACTTACAGATACTTAAATACTTTTTTCTTAATCCTTGTGCAGTGTTATTCTTCAAGTACAAAGACAATAATTTTTGATGCCCAAAAGATGGGGACCCCAGAGTTTTGTCTGTCCTGGGTCCCGTCCTCTCTATATTAATGACCTGAAAAGGTATTCCATTAATTTCTCTGCTGACATCAGGTTTTCTGAAGTGGGATTTGCTGGAAGAAGGGGCAGCTTTGGAAGACTTAACACCAGCCTGGAGGAAATTGAGAGCACAGGGATAAACAGCAGTGTGAGACTGCTGCTGGGACAGGTAAGGTTGAGACTGCACATATTGTGATCAACATGTCACCTTGAGGATAACGAAGTGGTGGAAGAGGTTGACCAATATGGCTTCAGACTCTTCATCTTTGGAAACTTTCATACGCCCTTGGGACAAAGCCCTGTGCCTCCCCATCTGAGTTCCTTGTTGGCCCTGCTTGAAGCAGGGGATCACAGTTGAGACATTTCAATGCCCCCTCCAAGCTGCATGATCCATTGATTCTGTATATAAAACAGACTCTGAAAATAGTTTTGAGATGGCACTTACAGGCTGTATAATGAGTAAGGAGTACTCTGACAATGAAGTAGATCTCTAATTGCCATTTCTGTTTTGGGGCTTCCTTTGCTGTTTTTAGTACTTGTGTAGACACCTGTGCTGAACAGATGGACTTTCTCACATGCGACTTGTGAGTGCCTTTCAGATTCATCAATTTTCCTCTACATTTTTTATTATATTTTTTCCTTTTTTTCTGCAGTTCGTTTTTCTCCCAGCTGCAGAGGTTTCAGTTGTGAATGAAAGTCATTAATAGACAAAGAGAGATGAGTTTTGTCTTCCTAGGTCTGGTACATAGCATTCTCTGGAACATACATTTTCAGTAAATATTCTTGCTTTCTTTGTTTTTTAATTATCAGAAAAGTTTGGAACTTTATTAAGGTTAAGTTCTATACTCTTTTTAAAAAACAAAAAATAAAGTAATTTATTTGATTTTTGTTATTTACTGCAGAGGAAAAAATAAAAGTTCTGAATCTTTTTTTTTTCAATATATGGATAATCATTTGAAAGAAGACAGATGTTTCTCTACCTCACCATTCTGTTTCTGGGAGCAATCAGTTACAAAGCCTTAGGAACAGTTCAAACATAAAGCTGATCTACATCTTACTGTGTCAGTCATGTCAAACTTGGCATGCTGATGTACTTTGAGTATTTATTTTTTTGTTTACCATTATTATGGTATATGTTATTGGGTCAGAAACTTGCAGGATGGCTAGGTCTAGTGGGTGGAGGTATATGGAGTTAAATCCAGGTGATGGCTGGTAGCTACCAGGGTTCCTAGGCCTCATTTTGGTGGCCAGTTCCTGTTCAATATCTTTATTGATGATCTGGATGAGGGGATCAAATGCACCCTCAGTAGCTCTGCAGAAAACTATAAGATGGGTGGGAGTGTTGATCTGCCAGAGGGCAGGAAGGATCTGCAGAGGGATCTGGACAGACTGGATCAATGGGTCAAGGCCAAAGGTGTGAGCTTCATCAAGGCCAAGTGCTGGGTCCTGCACTTGGGTCACAACAACTCCATGCAGTGCTATAGGCTGGAGGCAGACTGGCTGGAAAGTGGCCCAATGGAAAAGGATCTGAGGGACCTGGTCAACAGTGGCTGAACATAAACCAAGAGAGTGCCCAGGTGGCCAAAAAGACCAATGGCATCTTGGCCTGTATCAGCAATAAAGTGGCCAGCAGGACAGGGGCAGTGATTTTTCACCTTACACTCAGCATTGTTCTGGGCTCAGCTCAGATTCTGTCCGTTTCTGGGCCTCTCATGAAGAAAGACATTCAGGTATTGGAAGTATACAGAAAAGGGCAATGGAGCTGATGAAGGGCCTGGCAAACAAGTCGTATGAGGAATAATGGAGGTTGCTGGGGTTGTTTAGCCTAGAGAAAAGGAGGCTGAAGAGTGATCTTATAACTCTCTACAAGTCCCTTTGAGGAGGTTGTAGCCAGCTGGGGGCAGTCTCTTCTCCCATGCAGCCAGTAAAAGGACAAGCGGACAATGCATCAAGCTGCACCATGGGAGGTTCAGGCTGGACATCTGGAGGATTTTCTTCATGGAAAGGGTTGTGAAACATTGGAAAGGACTGCCCAAGAAGGCAGATGGACTCTCAGTACCTGGAAGAGTTCAAGAAACAACTAAACTTGGCACTCAGGGCCCTGTTCTAGTTGACAAGGTGGTGATCACTCAAAGGTTGGATGCAATAACAGAGGTATTTTGCCAACCTAACTGGTTCTGTGACACTGACAAATAGTTTTGTGGTACTTAGAATATTCTGAGTTGGAAGGGATCCAAAAGGATCAACCAAGTCCAACTCCTGGCCCTGCACAGGACAGCCCAAAGAATCAGAATTGCCTGAATGGTTCTTGAGCTGTCAGGCTGGTGCAGTGACTTTTCTGGTGAGCCTATTCCAGTGATCAGCCACCCACTGAGTAAGAACCATTACCTAATATCCAACTTAAATCTGCCCTGAAATGACTTCAGGACATTTCCTCAGGTCCTGTCACTGGCCACCAGGGAGAAGTGATCAGTGCCTGCCCCTCATCTTTGCCTTGTGAGGAAGTTGTAACTGCAGTGAAGTCTCCCCTCAGTCTCCTCTTCTCCAGCCTGAATAGACCAAGTGACCTCAGCTGCTCCTCATAGGGTTTCACCTCAAGGCCCTTCACTATCTTTGTTGCCCCTCTTTGGATGATCTCTAACAGCTCAATGTCTTGTGGTATCCAGAAATGCCCCTGGCACATAAGGTGAGGCTGCTCCAGTGCAAAGCAGAGTGGGACAGTCTCCTCCCTTGCCCGACTGTGATGCTGTGCCTCATATATCCCAGGACATAGGTGGCCATCCTGGCTGCCAGAGCACTGCTGACTCACGTTCAACTTGCCACAGACCAGGAACCTGTAGTGGTGCATTACCCTCCACTTACAGGCCACACTGCAATCTGAGAAATGCTTGTTAGGCCTTGGCCTTGAAAACAGCACCTGGGCCCACGTCTTCCAGAGCTTATCAAAAACACTGTCTGCTCCCAGGAACTGCTGCTGTCTAATAAGACCCCTTTTCCTTAAGAACAGCCTTGGAAACAGTTGTTCTTGGCTGAGCAGCACTACCTTCCTGTTCTCACACTTTCAAAGGAAAAACTGCCCCAAACTGTGGCCTGGATGAAACATTGTAATGACTAAAGGCCATTCTCTGGTGACCCTATAACCAGTGGTCCAAAACGAAGCCCTTTGAGCTCTCCTGGACTGCAGCGATCTGCAACCAGCAACCTCCTTCTGAGTCCAATGCCTCTCACAGGTAGCAAACTCAGGTTTGCTACAATTGGAGGATCGCTGAAACACAAGGTATTGGGCTGATGCCTGACTCTTCCAAGGCCCAACCTCTGCCCTTTGGGAGATGCAAAGGTATCCAAAGTGAGTATTTCACTGACATATGAAGGGAATTTTTCACAGGTACCTTGTTTGCAGTGACACTTCATGTCTGTGTGCATGCACATGTGCATATGCTATAACAAATCTGGCAGAAATACTTTTTTATTAGACGCTTAAGTAACTTATATGTCTAAGCAAGCCAGGCAGTGAAGTCACAAGTTATAAACTAAGTTAAATGTTGCTAGCGTTGCTCTTTAGCTAAGTTGCTAAAAATAAACTTTGAAGTTATAAATTAGGTTAAATGCTGTCAAGCACTATTCTTCTATTAAATTATTAAGTCATGAGTAAGATACAAGCTAAGTTGGGTATAAGTTAAGTGTTATTCCTTTGTTAAATTGTCGTGTTTAAGGTATAAGTTAAAGAGCTTTGTTAAGTGCTGTTGAGTGCTGCTAAGTCCTATTAGGCTGTGTTTCTTTTTATTCTTTCCCTCACTGTTCTTATACTTACTTAAACACTACACCCCCTAACTCCCCACCCCCCCTGCCCTACCCTGCCCCGCTCCCCCGGATAGTTCTCAGTTCATTTCTCTTTTGATTGGCTGGATTTTGCTAGTTTTCCCTGGTTGTGCTTTAACTGCCCTGTAAGCAGGAAAGTGAATCTTACCAATGGACTTTATCATATTGTTGCTTAATATTAAATCTGGCTTTTGCTTATATACTTCCCAGTGATGTTTTAAATGATCTCAAACACCTGTTTGTAACAATTTGGTTCAGTGAGCATACTGGCAAGTAATATCACTGACTACTGACTGGAAAGTCCGAGCCCTAAGTTCTTGGACAAATGGGCTTAGGATAATTGACATGACGGGGAAGCTCTGAAACAACATATAAAAGTTGCTAGATGCCATCAAACAACAGGAAAGATACATTATTTGCAAAATGCTAGGCACCTGCACAGAAGCTGCCTGCCAATACTGAAAAGATAGCATTAAAGGGAAACAGGAACTGAAAACTGGACTGGAAATTAAGAAAGTGACTGAGTTATTTTTTTCCACGTAAACAGAACAACTACAGAGACATTTACAGGAAGAACAGAAAGGGAAACAAAACCTGATAGAAAAAGCTGAGCTTACATTTATGCAGGCTCCAAAACCTTCTGAACTTTGTGGTGGACAGGTAAATTATACCCGAAAAACCAATCCTATTTGATCTGATTAAGATGGCTAATTTACTAAAATGCTAAGGCTGTAAACCAGATGAAACTGCAACTGATTATTTCTGGAGGAGACTGAATCCTTTGAATAGTGAAGAGCCCAAAGGATTCTGGTCTTGGTGTTATTTAATGTTTCGGTTCCTACCCCCAAATGATCCCCACTCCATAACAAGCAAAGTGGCATACTGGGCTGGTGAAATAGATGTGCGTATGAGGGAAGCCTCTAGTGATACCTATTAAATCTATGAATGAGCTCTTCCCTTCTATTACAAAAGCCACCTGCATCCAAGCCGTGCATGACTGATCTCAAACATTTGTTCATAACAGACCCCCACATCCCTTTCCATACAGCGCTGGTCTCCAGCCTCTTATTCCCCAGACTGTCTGTCTCTATGTCCAGGGTTGCCCTGTCCCATGAGCAGAATCCAGCACTTTCCCTTGTTAAACTTTATACAATTGGTGATTGCCCAGCCCTCTAGTTCTAGGCTGAACTTGAACTTTATGAACTTGAACTTTAGGTTTATGAATTTGAACTTTACCGTTATGAACTAGAAGTTTATGAATTTGAATTGTAATTTACCTTTAAGTCTCTTGTCCTGTAAGAAATATCCTATTACTAAAAATGAAACCACATGAAATGATATCTTATGTGGAATGTAACCTCTTACATCTTTATGAGTTTTGAAAAGACCAAACCAAACCCCTTCTTGCTGGTAACATATTAACAGATTATTACATATGTTATTAGTACATATTAATATGTACGTAGCTGTATTATTGATCACCTTGTGTGTGCTCCACAGATAGTTTGAAACCATCTGAAGGATTTAGCCCTGGTTCATATACCTTTTTGTCTAACAGGCGTTGGAACAGATAGTCTGTGTCTGTAGTATTTTACAGTACAGTTTCCTGTGACAGAAATTGAATATTTTATTTTTCTTCCATGTCATTTTTTTTCAAAGAGAAAGCTATCTTTGGAAAAGGATTTCAGGACTGTACGTTCTCTTCTAATTTACAGTACCAAATGTCTTTAGAAAGAATCATAATGAAATTTTTAATTTTCATTCCTTTGTAATAATTCCTTACGTTTGATTTTCTTTTCTGCTGCTGCTGTGTGTTGGGATGGTATTTCCAGTGATCTATCCATAAGGACAGCAGTATCTTTTCAAAGAGTGACAACAACTCAACAGTGTATATTTACAGATAGCTTAGTTTTTTCCTCTTCTTTTTGCTTTACTTTAAACCCAAGGACATTAAGTTCCATGTGTCATTTTCTGGCCAGACCTTTGGCACAGTAGGAATCTTCAGCATGATTTCATATCAATTTAATTTTGCCTGTCTTGTAGGTGTTATTTCACTTGGAAGCTTTGTCATGGTAAAGTTGGTCTCCTTCTCAGGACTTTAAGATTAATTTGACATTGTACTATAAGGGAGATAAAAAGAATCCTTCCTGGTTATGATACATGGCCATATATTTCTACAGAATAATAATAATAACAGGAATGATAGTAACCTATCTTTTTGTGGCAAGATTGGTCCCTTTTTCTTCTTAGTGTTTCTAAGGTCTCTTGTTGGGAGAGCTTTCTAAAAAATTCAAATATATTTTTTTCAGGCAGATTCTTATAATCTCTTGCCTTTCTAAGTCCTGTGAGGTACACCAGCTTAGTTATGTATCATGATTTCTTTCTATAAAAACAATGTTAACCCTTTCCCAATATATCATATCTATGCACTCCTATTATTACATATGTTCTGCAATGACTTAGGAGTGTCAAAGAAAGTTTCTTGTTGGACCATCCAGGAGCCACTCTCTAAGTCAAACTTGCATAACCTGAGCTGGAACAGAAGCTCCCTCTCAGCTGCACCCCTGACTCTCAGACAGTCAGGCCATGATTCCTTATCAGCTCAACCCTAGGTTTCCCATATCAGTCTTAACTGTCTGGATCCTTCAAATATTTCAATCATGGTGGAACAATAAAATAAAAGCTTAAGCTGGTGTCTCCAAGAGGGATCTTGAGCAAAGTAAACCCTGGTCATTTATACCTTCACAGTCTAACTGTGTGAAAGTCTGGGATTTTCCAGCTGAATCATTGTGTCCTGCCCTGTCTCAGTGTCTGGTCACCTGGCTGGGCCACAGGGCCCTGTCTGTGCCTTTTGTGATGCAAAGTATTGGCTCCAGCTCCTGGCCTCTTGTTCAGGCTCTTGTGGTCCAGACCTTTGGATTTGCATCTCTTGCTTCAGCTGCACACTGAGCTACCTGCACTACATGTTCTCCTCAGCAAAAGGTTGGAATAACTTTTCAGCATTAATAAATCACTGACTTTCTTCCACTTAAGTGTTTAATTTCCTGTAATGTCTTTATCTTCATTTAGATCAAAATTTCCAGTCATTACAAAATGGAAGTACTAATTTCTGCTTAAGATCAATTTTATAAAGTTTAAAAGCAGCATCTGTGAATAACTACTATACTCTCAATATTAACGTGGTAGGTTAACACTTCAGAACTTGAGTATCTTTTTCTTCGTCACAGAAAAAAAAAAAAAAGAGGAAATACTTATTTTTAGAGTACAGTAGTCCTTCACCATGTAAGGAAAAACATTTTCTTTCTTTCCAGATAAGTTTAATATACTAAATCAATTGAAACATTCAGATATTTGCAACCATTTAAAAATATATATTCTGTTAAGAAGTTAAAAATTACTGGATATTGCATAAATTCCCTAAATAAGAAGTTTAATAATAATTGGTAAACTCAGTTTTTCTGCTGAAGTCAACCACCAGATAATCAAATCTGCTTTGGAAAGAGACAAAATTCTGCCATGAATGGAAAATCAGAAAATACTTGTGACCTGGTTGTAACCCAACAAAAAATTTGTTTTGCACTTGGCTGCTTCTGTGAATGTTAAATATTCATGACCAGATTCATTCATTATGGAAGTGCTCACTCATATCATTAAGTCATATAATGAATTGCTTCCCCAGTTGAAAGTAGTCATTAAAATTTGTATCTCTTCCAATCTCATATTGTTTTCCCTCTTCTCCACTTCCATGCCTCCTTTTGTTCATTGAGGTGTTCTTTTTTGTTTGGTTGGGTGGGTTTTTTGTTTTTGTTTTTGTTTTGTTGTTGTTGTTGTGTTTCTTTGTTTGTTTGTGTTTTTTTTT
>VWYO01001130.1:0-25078 GCA_013400275.1 Rhadina sibilatrix | reverse complement strand
TAAAATAATTTAGTAGGAATAATAAGCTTTTAATGAGGGAAGAAGACAGTCTGATTTTTTTTTTACATTCCTTCTTGATCTCTCACTTGCCAGACTTGTGTAGCTTACTGAATTAGTCTACTAAACTAGGTGAGAAAACTTAGGTTTGAAAGATTGGTAGGAGTTCAAAAGCTAATTCATAGTAGAATTGAAACAGTGACACATGTAAGTATAACATTTAGATTCTCAGAAGAACCCAGTGAATGTTACGCAAATCTCAGTCCACAAAATACAGTGTTCATCAGTCTCATCCCTCTGTCTGCCTCAACGTGTTGTAGCAGACATGTACAGAACTGCATAACTTCACCCATGTGGAACAGATGCACACATGTTCTGGTCCACATGTTGATGACCAATTTGTGTGGGGTCTCATCTGGTAAAAGTGCAAACTGCAGCTCTCTACCAATATTTATTTTTGAAAATCAAACATGGTTTGCCTGAGAAACTGTCACTCACCTGCTCAAGAAACAACTCAAATGATCATCAGTGAGATACTTATTGTACTATTTCATGATGTGGAGATTTGGACATTTTCTACAGACTCTGACTGCTCCTTCACTGCCTGCAAAAGCTGCATGAGTTCCTCACTGGGGCCATGCCGCCAAAGCTTAGCCAAATGTCTCCCTTCTGCATGTGTTGTCAAAAAAAGTTCTAACTTGTCAATATTATGCTTGAAATCTATGTACAAGAGATGAAGATAAAACAAATGTGTATCCCCTTCTGTAATACCTTCTCCACTTAGAATCTGATGGCTTTGATTTTATTTTTTTTTTTTTTGNTTTTTTTTGATTTTTTTTTTTTTTTTTTTTGTCTTTTGTCATGAAACAACATAAACTGACAAAAAATGGGCCTATTGCCAGCTTAACAATCTACTCTTAATCACTCAGGCTTTGTGTGTTTATTGTGCATCAAATGTCCATTTCACTTCCAAACTATTGTTAGCATATAATTTACTAACATATCTTGCAGCCGTCCTGGCAATTTCATATATTTTCATGAATAAAGAAATTTTTAAAACACCCTGTTTATCTTAAATTTGCTTGGTTTGTCCGCAAAATTGCTGTTAGTAAGTCTTTGTTAGACCACATCATGGGAAATGCAATGTGTTATAAACTCCTTGTAAGCAGTTTTTCTTACAAAAAGCACAGTTTATAACTATATAATTATATTTCCTGCTCAGTGGGTAGACTAATGATTTTTCACTTGCAGATTGTTTAATCATAAAACCTCTCTGTAGTGTCTCTTCTTTTTTGTTGTTGTTTTTTGTTTTGTTTTTGTTTCACAGAACTTGTCCACCTGCCTTAGCCTTTTTGCAATGAACACAAATTAAATAATTGTTAGGTCACAAAAATATCTTGGTAGAAGTTCTACAAATGTAATTTCCAGATGGATTGTTTTTTGAAAGATAACAACTATCAGCGTATGTCAGCTACTCTTATGACATTGATTGTATTCCTTTCTTGTCCTTGGTTAGATGGTTCTAGATCTCTGCTTAAAGCTTAAAAAAACCCAAAAAACACTACCAACCCCCCTCTTGTTTACAAAAGAACTTATATCCTTCTCTATTTATTTTAGGATTAGTTTTTTAAGTATAAAATCAAGAGATTTAGTGATTACTGCTGTCTTGAGAACTTATACCTAGCAGAATTTTGAAGTAGTAGTCTGCTTTTAATCTATGTAAACTTAGTATTTATTTGTTCAGATTCTTTCTAATGTACTTCTAATATTTTGCTCTAAAAGCCAGCATATTATAGTATTGGAAGATACAACAAAATTAAAGTCAATGAAGTATGTCTGGATTTTCCCATTTTATTTGTCAGAGGAAAACCATAGAGAAATCTCCAGTTTAGCACATAGACATCATTTACATATCTCTAAATTGCTTTGCCACTAGGCCCAACACTCTAGACAAATTGCATAATTGAATGTTATGACATAAGTGATTCTTATAAAAATATTTCACATCTATATTTGGCATGGATACGTATAAAAAAATCATATTGAAGCTTGAGGATTTGCTTCATTCCTTTGAAATCAATTCCACAAAGCTCCCCTGCAAAAATGCAACATTTAGGCCATTCTTTTTAAGTGATGCACAGAACGACATTTTACAATAAAATCATAAAATCTGTTTTGATATTATAACTATTGAAGTCACAAGGTATGACACTACAACTAATAGTTAATATAGTTAATATTTCACTTATCTCAATAATAAATTACATTTTTATCTAAATGTCTACTACAATGTGTTAAGGAAAACACTTTTACTTCACTCATTAACAGAAAATCTGCCAGGATTTAGGTGTATTTTTCTCAGAGCATTCAATCCAAACAGTGAAAAATTCTATGTATAAGTGAATTGCCTGTACTCTGAAAAACTAATACAATAGTGTCCTTACATTTTTCCCAGAAAACTACCCTATAATAGTGATATTCAGTTAAAAAAACATAAAGCATCCAGGAGAGTTTTTCAATTACATTTTCCTAAAGCCAAACCAACCCAAAACAAAATGAAATAAGCAAACAAAAAAGACCACTAAAAACCCCCACAACCCTGCTAGGCTTTCAAGTTGTTTAGCCTCCAAAATACTTAATTAAAACTTGACAGCAGCATAGGTTTCTCAAAAATTCCAAGGTAACATAGACAGGTTACATCATTTGCAATACGGTTGTTAGAGGGTTTGTAACATTAAACTTCTTCTTGAGGATACTTCTGACTGAACTTGATAAATACAGATGTCTATTTCTCTTGTCCCAGTTGTCAGAAGCACACATCAAAACTTTGCTTTGTGAGAGTTTGAAATACAAGTGCATTTGGGCTGTTTTCCTTATCCATTCCCAAAATCAGCGGCATTTGAAACACCTCACTGGAAACTGATCATGGTGGGTAGTCAGTCACCTGCCTTCAGATACTACTGCACTAGTGAAGGGTGGATAACTTTACTGGCAATGCAGTGGATTAATACTTAGGTATTCTGAGTGCAATTTAATTCCCTGCTTATTTCTATTCTCTCAGGGAAATAATTTAATCTTTATCTCATTTTTCCCTTCTGTAAAATAGCAATAATATTACTGCGTGCAAATAAATGGAGGGGAAGTTCACAGTTTTGTGGGACACAGATATTTCTAATGATTAGATAGGAAGTGTTTCACCTTTGTTTCAGGCTTAACTGTGCATACTTGGGAAAAAGGGTATGTTATTATTCTTATTTTTTCCCATGTGGACATTGATCTCACTTGTGGTTTTGACAGAAAATTAATCCCTGCTGATCCACATTATCTCTCATCTAATTTTTCACAGTTGTGTAGGATTGCACAAGCAAGGGAAAAAAGTAAAAAGATTAAATTCAGAGAGAAAGCTTTCCTCTTTTAAAACTTTAGAATCTGCAACACAAAAATATCATTTCAATGCACAAATGGTTTCTGAGTTCATTATGCAGCGTGAGAAAAAATAAAGTTTTAATCTGATCATACTTTAAGTACTGCTCATGCAGAATGAAAAAACAATTTTATAACCCAGCAAAATCAAGGAACTATTTAATCAAATAAGTCAAATTTTAAAATTTTCACAGTAAGTGATAAAAAACATATTCAAACTCTGTTTTCCTTCATCTGCAGATTTATCCCACCTTGCTCTCTACAAAGAGAAGTGACATTATCTTCCATCTCTGTCATCTTGATATGAAAACAAACAAGCACACATAACCTGTGAACTCTGAACAGAGAAAGACTTCTGGATGTAACCATGTCAGAGGAGACAACCTCTGGGGCCAGAAATTTAACTGGGAAAGAAATAACACTCCTGTAACAGCACCAGTGGTGCATTCTGTGGCTTATATTTTCACAGAAATACTCACCAAAAACTTGTAGTGGTTTGCAGTGATTACAGCCCATTTATTTCCTTTCAGCAAAGACAGTGCACCTTTTCGCAGTTTTCCACATTAATGTGCAAAGATAAATAAGACAAGTGCCTTTATCTTACAGACCCTGCCTTCATTCCATCGTAATTCCTGTATTATTCTATTACACAGCTACTACTCTAGAATCCAGCCCTTCAGGGTTTTAATATCTCATTGGGCCAAAATAATGGAATAGCTGTTTCCTGAGGCTAAATAAAGAAAACTGAAGTTTTGTGCTTTTCTGGTCAATTGGTCAATGTAAGGATTTTTTGTTTTCTTTCCCTCTACAGAATAAATATGTGTTCTTAAAAAACAAAAGAAGTGATTTCACTACTACATGAAATGAAAAAAAATATTAGGAAACATAAAAAAATCCTTACCTATTACAGCTTCTGTGTATTTTATCTGTGCTTTTGGGTGTTTTCTAATTTACCAAATGATTAAAACAAATTACATTTAAGCATGGGGGCTTTTTGTTGTTGTTATTTGTTTTGTTCTATTTTGTTTTGTTTTGGAAGGTGTGGGTGGTTTTTTTTTTTTTTTTTTTTTTTTTTTTTTTTGGTTGGTTGGTTGGTTNTTTTTTTTTTTTTGGCGTTGCTGTGTTTGTGGTGCTTTGTTTTTTTGTTGTTGTTGTTGTTTTTGTTTTTGTTTTGGTTTGTGTGTGTGTAGCTTTGGTTGTTTATTGTGGGGGTAGGTTTCCCAGAATAAAACTTTTTCGTTCTTTAACCTGTCTTCATTCTACTCCACCTGCAGATTGGGCTATGATGATGTACCTCTCTTTCTGAAAGAATGTAAGTCTTTTAGAGAAAGAGATTCGTCTTACCTCTGCATTAATATTTTTTTACCAATTCTAACAACAGGGTTGTTTAAATAGTAAGCTCTTAGTAAAAGTAATATCTGACTTTTGATTAAAACACATTTTACAACTTTATCATAACAAAAATTATTAAACTGATACATTTATCCAAGTAGTATATTTAAGTGTTAAAACACTGATGAAACAAATTAATAATAACAGATTATACAAGTGGTAGACACTAAAATGGGTAACAGAGAAATCAAAATATATTAATTCTTCATCACAATCTCAAACTAGAAACTGGCAAGGGGGTGTCAGATTGATTTTATTTTTACTTACTAAGTTCCCTCTGCACTTCCTTATATTACTAAAACACAAAGTGATTGTCCATTTCACCTAGGAGCTAAAAATGCAACATACACATTTAAAGGCTAGAATAAAGCAATGCATCCAAATATTAGAACTAAATCCTTTTTTGGTGATGACAAGTTATGGAGACAGAATAGACATCAAGATTTGTTCTCAAAATATTATCTATGAAAATGAAAATACACTACCTAATATTGCAAAGCCGGAATGATTTGCTGTGCTCCATATATATAAACATGTAACTGTTTTCATACTTCCTAGAGAGGAATCCATTACACAGCTCAGTATGTATTTCATTCTGTCTGTGTGAAATTCAGATTTTTAATTAAGTATTGCTAATAAGAAAAGAAGATCACAAAATATAAATAAAACATTTCTGTTCCTTTTATTTCTTAATCTTCCTTCTATTACTGCAAGTATCATGTGAATCCCAAGGCACTTGTGGGTGCTGCAACTGTCACTGAATTCTCCAGCAATCACTTTGAAGTAGCACTGGTTTTGATCACCTACTTCAATCATAATCAGAGGATAAATCAATTGACCACAGCAGTGGACTATTGTTTAACAATATTGCCCAGATATAACTGTTGAAGAAGTAATATTGAAAGTCTAAAGGGCTAGTCATTTTATTTTGTTGTTGTTGTTTTTTGATTTTTAAATTGAGATTCTTTATGCTACAAGATTGTCAGTCTATGCTAATGACTGAGAGGGATGATGTACCAGGATTTGGAAATTTTCCTAAGTTTTTCATAAACTGAAATGAGCAGTAATCTCTATTAAGCCTGACATATGGACACATTGTGTTAATTGCCATTAATGTGATTTTTTTTTTCTACAGAAGAAACAACTTGCTAGGATATTATTAGATGGCCTTTGATCTTTTGAAAAAAGGATGAAATGCAAGTTATAAATTGTTTAAATGAAGCATCAGTAATTTACTACAGGATTACTGAGGATGTACAACTATAACCTCTAAAATATTATTGATTTAAGACACAGTTAGCTGCATAATGTAGAAACTATAGTAAACTTGCAAGGTTTCAGAAGACAGTTAAATAAAGTTATATAAAGGAAAAAAGATGGATTATCTCATTTGAAACGTCATCAAGAGATACCTATATTTTGTAAGACATCAATAACTGATGGACAAATGGTAACTTTGTGGTCTAACCTCAGCCTAGAAAGAGCCTGGATATGCTTTTAGTAAGTTGAATTGAAGTATGCCACTGTCTGAACCCTACTTCCATTTGGCTTCTAGTTAGTATTTTTTAAAAAGAGAAGGGAACAAAAAAAATTCAGGTGATCTTAGTTTTTCCTCTTCTATTTGTAATACTTGCGTTCTAATTCAAAAACAGGTAACCTAATTCTAGATGAGAGCATAAATGTCACATCAGAGTTAGGGAAGAAAACCAATGTCCCTTATAAGTGAGGGAAATAAAAAAAGCCTCAAAGAGTCCCCATAAACAAAGCTGGTTGTCCCTAATTAAAAATGAGACGATTGCTGTCTTCGAGACAACAGCTTTCCAACATTCACATTCATGAACATGTTAAATATGTTCATGAAGGAATGGAGAAGATGTAGTAACCTGCCTTCCACAACATTTAGTACTTCCAAACAAATTAACAAATTTTTGTCCATGCAGACCACTTAATTACGGCTTTTTTTCATTTATGTTTGTTTTTTAGTATTTTTTAACATCATCACAGAGATGATTAAGATAGGATCTGATTTTATAGTGATGTAGTCTGTCATAATAGAATAGAATTTTTTTACCTTATCATTTTATAGTGCTGAAGTTTATACCATGTGTTTTTAGTGTAAGTTCCTTAATTTATTTTACAATTTTCCATCTTATCAAAATTGAAAAAGAAATCTGATCTTTGCCAAAAATTCCTAGAATTATCAGATCCATTCTTGTAAACACTGATTACATTACATGTGTGACCCTTGCACCCTCAAATAGAGCATGCTGGAAGGACAAGATTTAATTACTTCAGTTAGTGGAGTTTAGTTGGACTGAAAATATGAGTACAAAAAGTTCATATGACCTATCAATTATTTTAGTGCTCTGCTGAGGTCTTTATAAGCCTGCAGCACTTTACATTCACCCTGACCCTTAACAAATAAAATCAGTAGGCATAATTTATCAGGAAATCAGCTGATATTTCCTGTTGTTTTCATAATAGCTCATGATATATGCCCTTATCAAATTCTAAATTTATTGTACAGTAGTTTCAAGAACTTGTTGTTCTACTGTCTTGTAATCAAAACAAGTGTGTTATACAGTCAAAAGAAATCTCTGAAGAACTTAATGTTGTAGTATGTAAAGGAAAAAAGAAAGAGGAAAAAAAAAGAACAAAAAATTGTTGTTTCTGACACCAAGAGGATGAGATTCCTGTCTCAAGCTTGAAACTTTATCTATTCTTATGTACCACTGACTGTATACCTATCAAGCAAGTTTTTGTCCTGAGATCTGCAAAATTCGCCTTATGAGATTGTGGAAATGAATTTGATGATTATTAAGATGTTTTCTTGGTATATAATGTCTTATGTGGTGTTTTTCACTCTAAAAGCTGACTAGTGCCTGTATGCTTTTGCCATAGTTAGAGAAGTCCTGAAACTACTTTCACCACTGTGAAAAGTAGCACTGCCAGTAGGCAAGAGACAAATAGTATTTCCTTTCCTGTACTTACATATCTTGATGCAGTGGGTTCTAAAGGAGGAAGGCAGCTACAGGTTAAAACTCCAGGAGCTCTGGGAGAGTTAAGGAGTCCTTATTTCAGGTTTGGACATGAAAAAATATTTAGAAAGGAAGGACATAGCTTTTAAATGTTCAAAGGGGGAAAGAAAAAGAAGGAAATTGACTTTTCCTCCTTACCCTTTCTCTCCCCTGTATTCTTGCAAGTCACTGCCCAAAATCTTGAAAAACGCTGTACCAAACTGCACTACCATACTTATTAGGGTTGCCTGATACAGTTATCACACAGCAGTTATTTAGGCTTGATAATCTTTCTTTAGATGGCTAGATTATGACCACATAATTCTACTGTGAGTAGTGTGTTCATGTTTACATACAGAAGTTCAGTGAGATTTCTACCACTTATTTTAGCTTCTGCTTCCATTTCCCATCTTTATGTTATGTTTAGAGATTATGAGGCTTTTAATGTTTCTTGCTACTGATGCTATAGCTGATACAAGAAGGTATAATCCAAATTAAAACTAATTTCTCTCCCTCAGCAAGCTCTCTGAAATTACTTAGAAGATGCACTTGGTTTTGCAACTTCAGTCTCTTTCTACTTTGTATTTTAATACTTCATGTGAGTCTTCAAGATGCCCTATTTTAGCTAATGAGTTTTGCAGCAATATTCAGCATTTCAGATTTACATAAATTGTACTTTGTCAATATTTCAGTAAAGGTTGAATGTTCTTATCTCATCTATGTTAATACCATTATTAAAAGACATAGACTCGGAAAGAATAACCTACCTTATTGTTGTTTGTTTAAGTATTCACTAATTACCATTAATTTGATTAGTACAGCAAATTAAAGCAGAAAACAGACACAGTTTATTCATGGTTAAATTGCAGAAATCAGTGGGTTATGCAGTATTTGCATTTTAATTAAGTCATGAGCATTTAATGCTATGTGATGGAAATACAAATAGATTCCCTGGCTTCATTGAAATTTAACATTCATCTCATATTATTTATTTTGTGTATCTGTGTGTCTGATATTCAAAGGTATAAGAATCCAATTCTGTTACTAATACATGCTGTCTTGGTTTGGAAAGACACGTATCTGCCAGGGAAAGCTGGAGTTTCCCTTAGAATGGAGAATGTAAACCCCTCACCCCTGCCAAATTATAATTTTGCAATCAAGGGCTTTCAGGCAAAGATTTGGGAATAAGAATAACAGTTCTTTACTAGGAATATTAACAATACAAATGTAGTAGAAAACAAAACCACCCAACCAAACAAGCAAACAAACAAACAACAGTTTTGGAGAGCTGACAACCTGACACCCTGTTCATCAGGATGTTGGAAGCAGTCCAAAAATGAGTTCTCCTGGAGTGGCAGATGTGGTTCTGGTGAAGTTAAGATGATCCTGTAGAACAAGGGTCCAGTGAAGGTGAGAAGGGGTCCCATCTTTTTCCAGGAATCAGGCAAAGTCAGATACTTTTGGTTCTTACATTTCACTTTTTATCCAGATAGGAATGGTTGGCTCCCCGCACTGGGTGGAGCATCTCACAATAGGATGATGTAATGTGGATCTGCTTTGGGGATGTGTGCTATTAGGAGTGTCTTAATGGTCTATTAGCAAAAAATATTCCCCCAAAGGGAGGATGGGCGGTGAAAGAGATAAGAAACACTGCCCCATCTGGTTTTAACAGCTGGCCCATTATCAGAAGGCACCTGCCTCTCTCCCCTCAGAGTTACAAGAGATAAACAAAAACATCTCCCCAGCTGCTTTTAACAAATGAAATAGAATACACACCCCTGGCTCCACAACTCAAGACACATGTCCATAACATACCAAAATTAGCAAACAATTTTCTATAGACAGTCAAGACAATCAGAAATCTGCACTACAGGTAATTCCATAATTTGGTTCTATTATCACATAATTACAGAATATACTGGGTTGGAAGGGACCTAGAAGGATCAAGTCCAACTCAGCCTGCACAGGACTATCCCCACAGTCACACCATGTGTCTGAGAATATTGTCCATATGACTCTATCTCTTCCAGGCTCGTTCTTCCTTGGGGAGCCCGTAGATTAGCCCTGGTTCCTTGGTTGTTGGATTTACAGACTATGTGTTGAAAGAACCTTAGATTTGCAACACCAGAAGACATTAAGTGCTACTAAACTGTGGACCAGGAAAGTTTTCTACATTAGGACCTGTGCAATGCAAATGCTTACTAACACGTAGGCATCTGCTCTGCCTTCTGAAATTTAGTACAAAATTCTTCTTAGGCTGTTTTTATATATGTAGGGAAAGTTAAGAATCTCCCAGGTTAATTCAGAGTAACCAGACAAGAGCGTAGAGAGAACACCTTTGGTGCATATGGGCAGCCCTCTGTGAGCTTGATACTTCCAACTAAAGGTATTTCAAGCCAAACAAACTAAGGGATTGCAGTCTATCTTCAAAATAACTTTTTACTTTTTCCTTGCTGGCTTTTGAGAGATTTAAGAAGATGCTTGTTATACCACTTACTCTCATCTCTAAAACAGACAGGATTAACTATTCTTCAAAAGGAAGGGGGACATGCAGGTTTCACTATCTCTGAAGGTTATCCAAGCTGTAGTCCTCCATTTTTAAAACACACTGAGCCAGTAGTCTGAATTTCAGATGAGAGAGTGCTCTTACTCATTAAATTCTGCTAAAGTCAAAGCTGGTACAGGCAATCAAGGGCTTCATTTGCATTCATTTTATCAGGCACTTGTCCTAAAATCTTATTTATTACTTTGGTAAAGGAATATATCTTGTTATTCCAGAAGATTGGAAAAGAGAGATTGTGGAGGTTAAGACATTCTTTAGGCAAATACTTGTACATCTCTTCTGATGGAAGGGAAGATCTAGATCTAAATCACAGCTATGAATTGGCTACCAAGAGGACACTGTTTTGTAATTCACACAAGTTGGAACTGAGATAACAGGCCCTAGAGAGACTTGAAGCTTTCATTCACTCAAGTGAGAAAAGGTGTCCTGAAGACATACCACTTTTTTCTAGGCTCCTTGTAGCTGCTTGATGACTCTGGGAGTTCTGGAGCAGTAAGAAGTTACCAGGAGGTTCAGCATTATGCAAAAGTGTGCTTCACCCAGTTAAAAATCTAACATCAAGTTACAAAAACAGTAAAAAAGAAGTTGTCAAGATTTTGTTGTACAGCTCCAACTGGCATTAGTTCTAAGACTAAATCACTGTTGTAAGCAGAGAAATTTTTTCTTTTAAAGGGACAAATTAGGAAAAATAAGGAACTAATTCATTGGCTGAATGCAACTTCTGAAAGCTTAAGGTACAGTGATTTCCTTCTCCACTTCATAAGAAAACTACTTAAAACAAACAGAAAATTGTGAATTGAGGGAAGTACTGAATATTATACAGCTTCAGTCCAAGCTGTCTTCTGCTGTTCTTGTTGGTGTTTAGCACATGTGTTTAGCACACGCCCTGTACAGAATGCTGGCTTTAAAAGAGTTGAATAGAATAAATGTCAATACTAAATAAATTCTATTGCCAACAAGCTGCCAGGAAATGTTTATCACACTTCTGGTAATGTGCAAAACGGTTACTGCACAATGATGAATCATATATTATATTACACACATGTTGATCATAAATGTTTATCAGACTTTGGGCAATTTCCAGAATGTTGAAGAGACACTATAATTTGTTGATGAGCTCTGTCTTCTCAGTAAGCTGATCTATTCACTTTAAGTATAAGCAAAATATGTTTAACTAGTGTTAGATGGTTTTACCAGAGATTAAGGGAAGACAGATCTCTTTTTGATGTAGCATACAAACATATAGACGTATTTCAAGATATATTCATTTTACAGTGATAATCTTCTGTCAAATATACTTTAAGAATGATGCAATATTTTCTGATAAATAAAGTTGAAAGGGTTTTGGGGTTTTTTTTGTGGTATCAGTGCCATAGTAAATATTACTTGTATTTCTGTAGGTTCTTATCAGGAAACTTTAAAACTAGCAAAGACTTGGTTACGGTTTATTTGGGTGCAGACATAGGCTGTAGTTTCTACTGTTATAGGAGATACATGCCTCAGTCACAAATTTTAAAACATGCATATCAAACACATGACACAAAGACACATAACATTATGCTACTGATGGGAACTGAGAGAGCAACTTAGTGGCCTATGACAGAAGAAAATAAAATTTTATCCATTTTCGTATCCAGACTCATGCGATAAATGTCACATCATTCTTTCATTTAGACCTTCCGATCAGATCCAATGCTTACTGCAATATTGCTGTTATCAATCAAGAGCAGGGAGAATTCAAAGGCATCATCCTTTGAGGGCAAAGGGAGACAAGTGGTCTGAATTTTCCTCAGCCTGAGAAGAATGGCAAAGCCTCCTCCACTATTCTCTGTTTGGATTTGAGCAGTGGTTTCAAGATGCTTTTTCCTTTAAGCATATCTCTTTTTCCAGGATTTACATTCTATAAAAAGAGAATGGATCTAAGAAAAAGATTATGTTAGAAAAAAGAAGTCCCAACAGGCTGTTGTCACACAATAAGAAACTAATAAATACACACTCTCTTATTTAAGACAGAAATCAGAGAATTTTAATGTACTTCACTGGAACATTTAAATTACTACATAATAATTAATTCCATTATTACCCAAAAATTTCTAACTGGGAACCTAATTATGCATACCTTAGCATTCTTTTAAACATGATTCTGAGACTTTCTCCCTCTTTTTGAAATAAGGGCCAATTTTAAGGCCTCAAAAATGAAAAATTCAAATCAGATAAAGGTTTTGAAGGTTTTTTGTTTTGTTTTGTTCAATAGCTGCTAAATTTTTTTTGCTTTAGGAATGCTTTGGGCTGTTATAGAGAAGTCTTTTTTAATGAGGTATGTGCTTGAAATAAGATCAAAGGAATTTCAAGAAATAAAATGTGGTCTCATAAAGAATTAGTACTGAAAATAGAAAAAAAACCCTCAAGAGTGTGATATCTACTTACTAAATAACTTTTGAATTACCTCTGAAATCAGAGCATCCTTTATTATGTGTTTTATAAAAATTAACTACTCTGGAACCAGGACTGAATACTCTGACATAAGGCAATGCAAAGGGTTGTACAACTGTATGGCCATATATTAAAAGCCTTTAGTCCCAAAATAACTATCTTCTGCAAAAGGGGTTTCCTGTGGCAGTGAGATAAAAGCACTGTGTTCCCTTACAATTTTTCTATTCCAGTAACTAGAGAAAGGTATGATTTAGTAATGATTCTGGTAATGAGCCAAAATGCATTTTAGAAAGGTACAAAAATACATGTTAGAATATGCCTGCAACAGCTGAAAAACGTAAGCTAATGGAACCTAAACTGAATCAGTGTGGAAAAAACTCTCAGTCTTCCTTTTTAGTGGAACAAAAGAGGGAAGACAGACGGTTGTATTTTAGGATGGAGATTGTACATGTCTTCAAGGGGTTTATTTTCCATATGAAGTGTTTTGCTATGCTTAATTTCATTTGCATGACACAGATTTGGTAATGAGGCAGGGGATGGTTACAGAGGTGGCATCTGTGAGGAGCTGCTAGAAGTTTCTATGTCCAGTGAAGTCAATGCCAGATAACTCCCAGACAGATCCACCACTGTCCAAGGTGGAGCCGATCAGGCACAGTGGTAGCATCTCCAGGACAACATTTAAGAGTATGGGAGAAGTTAATGGAGGACAATCTCCCAGGGGAGAGACCCCTCACATGGGGCATGGGAAGGATGCGAGTAATGTTGCCCCTGGGGGGGACAGAGCAGGAGGGACCATTGTATGATGAACTGTAACTCCTACCCCCCATTCCCCAGCAACACTGAGAGAAAAAAGGTACAAAAATCCTTTATGGAGTTGTGTCCAGGAAGCAGGAAGGGGAAAGGGAAAGGAGTATTATTATTGTTTCTCTGTCTCATCACCTTACTGATTTGAATTTTAGTAAAATATTTTTCCTGAGCTGTTTTGTCCATGATAGTAACTGGTTAGTGGTCCTTCCATGTTCTTACCCTGGCCTACAAATTTTTTGTTATATTATTTCTTCCCTGTCCAGCTAAGGAAGGGAGTAATAGGACAGGTTTGGTGGACATCTGGTGTTCAGGCATAGTCAACCCACCACACGTACATTTAGGGTTTTTAAACATTTTTTTTTTTTTTTTTTTAATTGCTGCAACCAGACTGAATATACAGAGTAAAGAACAAGTCATGCTGCAAAGAGCTTACAAGCTGAAAAGCACAAGATGAAAGACAAAGAGAAATGACTGATGTCTATTTTCACAAATGAGGAAAGAGGGTCTAAGAAATTAGGAGAAAGCCTTACAAGTTGCTTAAATAATAATTTGTGAGAGTTAAATTGACTTGAGCAGAAATTAAACACTCCTGAAAATACCTGCTATATTCTTTCCTGCACCCAAAGAATCCTGGATTCTGTCAGCAGTTGTCTTGCTAGGACATTATAGTGTCAACATAGAGGACTATCAAAAAAGTAATGACTTGTGATACAAGCCACCAAAGTCACATGCAAAATTACATGAAGTGTAGGATGATTGCTAATCATGTTCAATTCAATCCCTAGTTGCATAAGGAATTCAGGGGAGAAGTTTTTACATGGACATTTATAGACATCCTGAAAAATTAGTGTAGACTATAGAAACTAAATTTACAAATAACTTCTAAAGTGAGATATCAGCCATCATCAAGACTGCCTAAGATAAATAATCTTGTACTGAAAATCAGCATTCTGGTTTTCACCTTTATTCAGGGTATTAAGCAACACTTGAAACTTCTGGGTTTTTTGTTTCTTTTTTTCTTGATTTGGTTCTTCACATCTCTGTATTTATTCAGTATAATCTGGCTGTGATCACTGTCTATCATTAAGCATTGCTCTCTAAATATTTTTTCCCTTATTTTAGTGAAACTCTTGGATTCTATATCATAAAGCAGTTCATGAGTGAGTTGCCATGATGATTTCAGGTGGCTAGAAAACATCAAGATACAATATGTTGTGCATGTAAACATAAAAATATGAAAACAAACGCAAAAGCTATTTTTTTTACCACTATAGGATAACAAAGTAACTACGTCGAAATCTACATGAAACTGAAAATGCCAACTACTGTGTAAACAATAAAGAGGTTACATTAACTTTAAATCATAAAACATGGAGCACACAAAAAATATTTGTTAAGAAATACATATATGTATTTATATATGTATGTATATAATTTTTTATATTTGACACTGTCAAATTTTCTATAGACTATCTGTTGCTTTTGACCCTATCATTTCAGACTCTGGATATAGTTTTTCTTTTTATTAGAACACTGCAGATATGGACAAAATCTTAGCAAAAACTTCAGATATTTTAAGTGCCAACAGTGGTATTTTAATTTGTTCTTGCATGTACAGGATTTATACACCATCACCAACATAAACTCAATAGATACATTTGCTGTGCACAATGTGTCATAAGGTGGGATACAAGAAAGAAAACGGAGGTTGGAAACCGAATGAAAACTCAGCCTTTAAACTGGAGATCAACAGAATTTATGGAGATGCACTTGGTCTTTCGATGGTTTCTTGATTAAGTGATTTTGAATGTAAGGAAGACTAAAAAGTTAGTTATTTCTAGAGAAGAAAAATTTTTAATCATTTACTCTGTTTTCCTGAATATATCTTTATATATTCTTTATGTATCTTTATATAATTTATATCTATATATGTACAACTAAAGAATAAAGTAAACTTGTTTACATGAGAAAATATTTTTGAGAACAATCTTTTAGGGGGAAAAAAAAAACCAACAAAACAAACCAACAACAAATGAACCTCATTTGAAGCACAAGCTACGTGTCCAGGGAACTTAAACAGGATTTCGGTTTTGAATTTCAGCTTTTATTATTATATTAGGAAATATTCTTTTATTTGTGATTTACTGCATATATCTTTTAAACTTACAAGAATATAATGCTTTGTCTCGATTATACAAGTCAAAGAATGAACCCAAGTCCCCCGGAGAGTAACTTCATGTCACTTTGTCTGTCCTGAAAAGAGAATAGTCCAAAGGTAATCTGTTAATCTAATATTTTTCACTCTTCTCATCATTCTCTATATTTTAGGCAGGAAATACCAAGCAGGAAATTGCCAGTCTTGCCCTTTTAGCACGTGCAGCATTGCTGCAATTGCTTTCCATCCTCAAGGCTCATCCCCATTGCTGGAGATTTTCCTTCTGTGCACTAAAAATTGGGCCAGAACTCTAAGCTATGTTGGTTGCATGTTACATAGCTATTTCCCAGGCTTGGAAGTGGGTTGGAAACTAGATAGTCTTATTTTCTGATGTCTGTGATTTTAAAAATATATAAACTATCTGAAAGGCTCACCGCGACAGTGTTGGAGAGTTATTTTTGGTAATGGAAATTAAGTCCGCAGTAGTGAAAATTTATACATGGAAGACACCCAAGGAAGACCTGTTCTTTAGCGTGCCTAAATCTAAGAAAACCACTTACTGGATTTCAGTAAAAATATAAAACAAGTCAGAATCAAGTAATCTCTAGCAAAGTTCCTTCTCTTAAAAATTTCACAGATCACACACAGAGATGTAATATTTAATGCAAAAATTACTTATTTGATAACATATTTGATGTTACACGGAATTTCTGATCTACACTTTTTTTCCAAAGGGTAAAACACAGTACAAAATAAAGTTGCACTTGGCAAAAAAACCCAGTTATTGTAATGCCCAGGTTAAACAAAATACCAGTGAGATTGCCTCTACCAGTCTCTGTAACATGCCCACTGTCATGACAAAAGCGGGTATCCCTAACTCCCAGGAAAGCGTATGTAGGTGGAATCCAGGTCAAGCCCATCGTTCTTTTTCAAATTCAGCTGTTTGCTCAATTCTTACACTTTTTGTCGGGTTGGGACACATGTTCCATTCCCACATGCTGGTGGTCTGGTTTACTCAGGGAGACACATTTTAATGAACTGGTTGAGAAACACTTAGATCTTCAATTGATCGGCTCAACTGTTGATAACTATTCATCTCAAGCATGGGCCATTGTCCAGTCCTCTTCATGTTGAAGTAAATTCAGTTTCTTTGCAACAGCTCTGGTGAGTCACAACCTGCATAATTGAATAAACACATTCATGGGCACAATGTTGCTCATCTGCTTTAATCCTTCTTATATTTGAAGAGTTTATTGATCAATCAAAATATGAAGACCGTGTATATGAATATAAATTTTATATATATAATGGGGTAGGATCAACAACGTTCAAAACAGTAAGAAGTCAGATTGAAGCAAGGCCAGCAGGCTGAGGGAGGTGAAGATGTCCCTCTACTCTGTTGTCAGGAGACCTCACCTGGAAAACTACATCCAGCTCTGGAATCACCAGCAAAACAAGGACATTGACCTGTTAAGTCCAGAAAGAGAGCCACCAAGCTGTTTAGAGGGATAGCGAACTTCTGCAATGAGAGAAGGCTGAATGAATTCTGTTTGTTCAGCCTGGAAAAGACTGAACAACAGCCTTTTTAGGGTGGTGAAAAACTGTAACACTGTAACGCTTTTCAGAGAAGTTGTAAATGCCTCATGCCTGAAAATGTGTTAGGACAGGCTGGAGCTCAGAACAACCTGATCTAGTGAAAGATGTCCCTGTCCTTGGCAGGGGAGTTGGACTAGATGATCTCTAGGGTCCATTCCAATCCAAATTATACTATTCTAGGAAATGGATAGTGTGGAGAAACACATAAACACTGAATAAAATGCTTCAGATGAGGTGCTAATAACATGTTTTTTAAGGGATGTGTTCACAGCACTTTGGTTTACATGCATGCTGTTGTCTTATTTCTAATAAACAATGATGACAAGTTAATACTTTTTTCATGATACCTTACTTGCTGTACTACAAATACAAAAATATTGTTTGGAAGAGGCCTCTGCCTCTTACTCAAAGCATAGTGGATGCGGGAAAGTGCTCCTTTTCATGTTTCTGAAGAACAGTTTTTGTTAAATGTGATGTTGACCTATCTGGGAAACTTTCTTTAACTACAGTAGAATTCTTTAAAATGTAACCATGGAGCTATGTGAAAAATAAATCAAGCAAAAGAATGTAAGGAACTATTGTTCATGCTGAATTACTGTCTAATTATATGTTTTTAAACAGTAGTTTTCAGTGTGAACAATACAACTGAAGGTCTTTAAGTAGCTTTATGCATATAAGTAGTACAAAGAAAGAGAAGGTCAAACCTTTTATTGGGGCCTATTGCAATAGGACAAGGTGTATAGATTTTCAACTAAAAGAGCATTGATTCAGACTAGATACTAGGAAGAAAATTTTTATGATGACAGTGACGGTGAAACCCCAGCACAGGTTGACCAGATGTGTGACAGATATCCCATCACAGGAGACAATCTAGATCAGGTTGGATGGGCCTCTGCCAATCTGGTCTAGCTGAAGATGTCTCTACTCATTGCTGAGGAGTTATACTGGATAACATTTATAAGATCCCTTCCAAATCAAATTGTTTATTATTCTTTAGTAAGGTTCTTGGGTCATGCTATTAACCTGTTAAAGCTTTTATTGTCTGTGCACAGCTATTGCCTCCTACCACCTGTGTGCCGTTACAAGGTGTTTTCTTCTTTATATGTCTGTTTTATATTGATAGCATATTTTCTTAATCAAAAATACTCAATTATTTACATTTCAAATCATTCTACTTTATGGAAACATATTTTAATTTTTACTCAGTTCCCCCATCTGGTTCTGTTGAATTAAAAGGCTTGTAACATTCACTAATGATAATAATAAAAGCAATTACAATATAGCTTATGATATTTTTCAGCCTGCATCTTAGAGCTTTTATTTTCATTTGGTTTTCATCCCAAACTTCATTTGTTACTATCTTTCAACATAGGTAGAGAATAGCTTTAATATCTGTCCTTAGCTGCAGGAATGAGTGCTAATCAGCTATAAATTAGTTCTAGTCATTCGCAAGCAGTTAGAGTAGGCTGATGATGTGGAAAATAATAATTAAAAGGCTAATCTTCTTGCAAAATTTAATTTCAGTAGCAGAAACTAGCATGGATGACTTGCCGTAAAAAGCTAGGAAAGTCTATTGTACAAAATGCTTGGATGTTTTTGCTCCTTTTAATATTGTAATATCTGACTATATAAGGTGCCATACCAGAGGTAGTATAGGATATATGAAAGAGCCTGTCATTAAAAAGCTTCCTGGTTTTCATTATGGAATTTCAGACTTTTATGGAAATTTAGAGATCCTACTATAAATGACCCCTAAATAGTTTGTTTTGACTGACTGCATTTCATACATTAAAGTGTAGTCTTGTAAAGTACCTATAAAATATGAAATCTTAGTGTAAGCACTCTTGCCACAGAAAGAAAAACAGTATCAGGTTTCCATGATTTTACTAATATTTTTTCACAAGACTTTCAATTTCTATCAGTGAGGAAATCAAAGAAAAATGCTTTTAGCCTTAATTAATATATTTTTCATGTGAACAAATAAGTGAAGCATTAATTTTAAAGCTTTTGTTGCCATTTTAGCAGTCTGGTTTTTAAGTTAGAGCTTTAGCTACTCAGGTATCACAAGATGCACAGAATTTTAAATTAAAAATATTCAGTATCTCTCTTTGGATAGAATAATACATTTAAAACTCAGTATGGTAGAAAATTAGGATATTTTATTCAAATATAAATAATAGAAACATGCTTTGTAATGCTGATTTGTATATATATCAAAGTATAATTTTCCACTATTGACAATGCCATATGAATGTATCCAACTATAAATATAAATTATATTCATGGACAAAAACTTCCATTTGATCACATTCAGTTTTGGCCTCTGTAGTGCAAGAAAGACACTCCCACAAACCAACTCACCAGAAGATCTTTCAGATTGCTCAAGGCTGGAGCACTGAATGTGAAATGGAAGTTGAAAAAGCATGGCCTCTTCAGTCTCAAGAAAAAAATGGAGAAAGAGAGGCTTAGCAATCTGATAGGAAAATATAAAAAGAACACTGATCATACTAGGAGAAATACCATAGAAGAGCAAAATGCAATGGGGACAAGTTGCTAGAATGAATTCAAGTAATACCTTTAGTCAACAAGATAACATAACACCAGAACAGGCCTCCAGGACGTGATGGAAACTCTTGGAGGTGCTGGATGAAACCTGTGCAACACAATCTCACTGGACTTTGACAGTACAGGAGGTTGTCAGAGACACCTTCAAGGTGTTGTTTCCAACTTTCAGTACTCTGATTCCATCTACTCAGGTGGGTTACTAAAGCATTTTACAAGAATTTGTAGACAATTCTGGTGATTTATTGCATTCTGCATACAATTTTATTTTCTTAATATGAATTGGATTACATAAAATACATCCTAAAATATATCACTCTCTCTCTTTCTCTCTCTATTTATCTATTCATAAGATAATAAATATGTGTCATGTTACAGGCTCTAGGGCACACGGTGGGACTCTTGGGGATGGTGCTATGCAGAGCCAGAAGTAGGAGTGGATGATTCTTGAGGGTCCCTTCCAACTCAGCAAATTCTTTGATTTTGCTAAAGTGACTATTAAATAATATTGTCTTTTTGTCATCAAAGTAATTGAGAATACTTTATGACAGCCCTTTAAAATAGTGAATGCTATCTATTTTGCCCGGTTGACAAGCAGAAGGAAAGTATAGAAGAGGCTTTTACACAAAGCCATGTAATGATATCAACAAGGAAGAATGGCATTTAAGTGAGGAGTAAGCTTAGATTAAATATTAGGAAGAAATTCTTTACTGTGAGAGTGAAGCAGTAGAACCGGTTGCCCAGAGAGATTGTTAACTCCCTGTCTCAAGATATTCAAGGCCAGGCTGGATGAATAACCAGTTCTAGTGGATGTTACTCCTCCCGTGGCAAGGGGGTAGAGGTAGATGATCTTTAAGGTACCCTCCAATTCTAGTCATTCTAGGATTCTAATTGGAATAGCATCCCAGTTTAAGCCATGTGTTTGGATAGTCTTAGCTTCGACTTGCAGTGTGTAAGCTTTCTGAGTAATTTCTGATAATTAAGCCATGAGAATCTAGGCATACTAATTCAGTATTTTGATTTTAATGGAAATTGTTACATTTCATTTTTAACATATGCAAATGAAAATTGTGGTATTCCATAGAACACTGTTCCTCCTTAGGATTAAACTCTCCATGGGCAAGTTCTTTTAATATGCATGTTGCCGTTCTAGTACATGTCAATCATATAAATTAAAAATCCATACATTTCAAATAGCCTGACACCAACTAACATACAAATGGCTCAACAATTAATCACAGACTGCAGAGGTATATTTGAGTGATTGATATCAGAAGTATTTGAAAAGTTTAATGTGCCAATATAAAATCTATCAGTCAGTGTAAATGTATATAGGTCTGAAAAAGAAACAAAATATTATTTTTCTTCCTAATACATTGTGTGCTATGTTGGCCAATAGCATTCACATGTGGATCTGTCAAAAATTGACTAGAAAAATGTCTGAATAGATTAGAATCTTACTAGAGATCTGTAGTGAACTCGAAAATTTAATTATTATTGTGCTATCATGTATTTGTTTTGGAACTATAATCTCAGAGTTCAACAGCAAATCACTGTAAAATTCTACTTTTATTACAGCCCTCACAAGCAAGACTGGAAGGACAACACTGCATTTTGCAGGGGAAAATAAAATTAAATTCCATCTGCAATTCCTTCAATACCTAGACACCAAGTGATTTAATTTCTGGAATGATTCTTTAAACTAGCAATTCCCCTCTGTTCTCATTTTCATTTGAATGACACATGGCCACAAAAGGACCAAGACACTATGACACACGTGACACTACTTGTCATGTACTGAACAAGTTCCATGCAATCTAGAGAAAGGATTTCTTTTTAATCCAAATTTCTCAATTTAGTCTCTGGAGTTCACAAAACAACATTGTTTGAAATAAATTGTAATGTACCAGAAGATACATAAGTCCTTCATTTAGAAATCTGATTTCACATCAA
The DNA here is from genome assembly GCA_013400275.1 of Rhadina sibilatrix. Taxonomy (NCBI): domain Eukaryota; kingdom Metazoa; phylum Chordata; class Aves; order Passeriformes; family Phylloscopidae; genus Rhadina; species Rhadina sibilatrix. The sequence goes on along the minus strand of VWYO01001130.1, from coordinate 3,180 downwards.
GTACTTCGTGTTGCAACTCCCAATTCCTCCTAGACATTCCTGTCAGTAACTTGCAATCACTTTTTGTGACTGACATCTGCAAGAGTGCAATGAGTGTCTCAAGATGACCGTGGAGTCCAGTTGAGACTAACCAATGAAAACCTCCATAACAAGTGTCACAGGACTTGCTCTCTGTTAGATTCATTGGTATTCAAGCACTTTATGTCTTTCCTGATGGCTTTGAGAAAGAAATAGATGTATCATTTTTCATATATGAAGGCTAGCTCCATTCTTCACCACTTCACACCCATTAGTTTGTTGAGTCTTTCTGCTGTGCTGCCAGTGAAATGATACCGGGTTAATTAAAAACAGATTTTGGCCTGTCATCTTCAGGATGTGCTGCAAAAAACAGCAAAGATTTTCCAGGCTCCTTGTACCCATTCTGAAGGATAATAGAACATCTCTATTTTAGATTTGTAGTCTCTACTTGCAAAAGAACCCCTTGAAAACTTTCTTATTTTCATTATATTTAAGCATAAGGGCAATGATATTTTCTTCACTTAAAATACAAACAAATGAAAACAAGCCAGTTGCAACTGGAAAAAAAAAAAAAAAAACTTAAAAAAAAAAAAATTTGTAGCAAACCCAGTGCTTTAAAAAATGTGACAGTGCTAGCAGAATTCCACTTTTTTGGATTTCCTTTATGGTTTCGGGTATTCCACAAACAAGACAGTTGATTCAGCCCCTTATGATTTATGTGACTGGAACTCAGAATATATGGAAATAACTTCACCACTAAAAAGAAATATGATCTTCCTGTATACATTTTTATGTGACCTTCTTATCTAGGTTTTTGGTGATCTGTCCCTGGCCAGTGTTCAAGGTTGTTTGGACCCTGATCTAGAGGGTGGCATCACTGTAGATGGCAAGGGAGTTGGTACAAGGTGATCTTCAGGTCTTGAGTTTGTTCTGCCTGGTGGAGTTAGTTTTCTTCACAATGGCTGATATAGGGCTGTGCTCTGGATTTGTGCTGAGCTCAGTGTTGATAAGAAAGACATTTTTTTTATTGCTGAGCTGGTATTGTACTGCCATGCTGAGGAGAAGACTGGAGGTCCATGAAAAGGTAGGATGAGCCACAGCCAAGAAAAGTGGTTCCAACTAACCAAAGGGATATTCTATACCATATAGCATCGTACTCAGCTTAAAAATTATGGGCAATAAGGAGGAAAAAGTGGACAGTTGACATAATTGTGTTTGTCTTCCCAAGCAACCATTACCTGTAATGACCACACACAGGAAGTGTGAATTAATTCCTGCTTGCCCATATGAACCAGAAAAATAATTCCTTGTTTTGCTTCAATTGTGTATGCATTTTTTTGCCTTCCTGATTAAACTGTTTTTTATATCAACCTGTTTCTATCTTTTACCCTTCTAATGTTCTCCCCGAATGAGTGTCTGCATGGTGCTTGGCTGTTGACTTGGGTTAAACAACAAGAGGTCCCAAGCCATAATATGATACACAAAAACTTGTGTGAAAGATCTTTGGCTTTGATAATATTATCTATTCTGCCATTGTAATTATTTTATTTTATTGACATTTTTTTGTAAAACTGTCAGAACAGACACACATACAGTGTGCTACATGCCATATGTATTTAGCATACAGAATGTGCTATTATCTTCGAGTATATATATTCATGAACCTTTAGACTTTTTTTATGAATTGAAAAAGAAGAAAATATAACTTGTAAAGCCATTGAGGTGATGTTGGAGCACACTGAAAAATGCAAGAGTAACCACTTGTCACTGAGTGTGGAGCATAAATGCGGTTATAAGATGAAATGAAGAACGCAGAAATGGAAAATGAAGAACAGAGTTTCCTATTATGAAATATAATTCAGAGTAAAGCTTCTTAGAGCAAGAGTCAAAGAGGAACAGAGTTAATTTTGTAGTAGAAGCTGGCTGAGCAGAGGTTACTTCAGAACCTTTGAGATGGAGAAGTTTCTGCAGAAAAAAAAGACATTTAAAAAAAGCAAGAAAAGAAAAAAAGGATTTCTACATCCTTATGCCATTTCTTTTTCCTACACATTTCATAAGCATAGTAATGAAAGAAAGCAGGCTCCACAGAGTATACTTCTATGCCACAAGATTTGCCGGTGGTGTGTGTACATCAGCTTAACCGTTTAGCTAACCTCAACTGATCAAAGTGAGTATTGTTCACAGTTAAGTTCCTTTATTACATAAAAAGTGACCGAATCCTCCTCTTAATACTCAGGGGCAGCCAGCTGAGGTCAATGGCTCATGAACAGCCTTACAAGTAGACTGAACAAAGTACTTGTACACCAGAATTTGTCATTATATTGGGGCAAAACACCAGAAGGAGTGAAATAAGGGGTTTCTGGAACCAGGGAAATCTGAGAGAGCATGGAAAGGCTCGACAGGACTCAATACGCCTGTCAAGGGCATTACCACAGCAACAATGAGAGATTTAAGCAACTCCAGGGAGCCAAGCAACACTAAGAACTGGGTAGACAAACAGATGGGGCAAACAAGACATGGCACATCAGAAGGACATGGCATGGCTGTTTGCATGACAGTGTGCATGATGGAGATCAGAGTGATTTTCTCAGCTCCTGAGGTGAGCTCACCTGGTGGTTTTTCCTTACCCAGCTAGCAAAGACACAGCTATGGTTTCTACATGGTCAAAAGCCATTGCTAGAAGGAGTATTTTGACCCAGATGGAGCTCCCTCTCATTCATGCAACTGTCCAGGTTTCTGGTCACAGGGAGTGTTTGAACTTTTGTACTGTACAGCAGAGACAGACAGAGCAACATGAAGAGTTGGGAGTGCAATACACAGCCCAGCTGTACTGCACACATAGGTATGGATAACAAACAGGAGGAGCTTGTAACAATTGTACAGGAAAGTTATGATTTTTATTGCCATGGAAATGTGGTAGGATGACTCTCATGACTGGAGTGCTGCAACGATGGTCATAAGAAGGAACATGTCTTCAGAAGGGACAGGCAGGCAAGCAGAGGCAGTGGGGTGGCTCTGTACTTTAGGGAGGGTTTTGACTCTGCAGAGCTCAAGGGCAGTGATGATAAGGTTGGGTGCCTGTGGATGAGGATTGGGGAAAGGCCAACAAGACAAGCTGACCAACCTGATCTTCTCTTATACCAGGTGACCCACCTAGTGGAT
>VWYO01001129.1:65850-145028 GCA_013400275.1 Rhadina sibilatrix | reverse complement strand
GCTAAAACTAACTAAAAGCAAAACGATCTCTGTCTCGCAGCCTGTCCGAGCCTCAGCTGAACCCAGTCCCAGAGAAGGAATGCAGAGGAGTGAGTGCTGTTTTCAAACAAACTACTCGCTGCTTCTCCTTGCTTCACTGTCAAAACCAGTCTTAAAGGTACAGAACTCAATATACAGCACAAACAGAACAGACAATGGAGGATACAAGCATCAAAAAGTCACCCTAGGACAATTACTATTTCTGGTAAAAATAAAACCTTTGTGACTTGGAGGTGGACTATTTGGATCACATGGGAATAAGATAATAAATCTTCAAATGTTTCCCTGTTGAGGAAAGCAAGAAAGTCTGAGCAGTCTAAGTTGACCTTTAAAAGGTAAAAATCTTCCTTTTCAAATCTAGGAAGAAAAGCAGCAGAGACCGAGAAGGTAGGAACCCTCAAATGTATCTTGGATCTAGGTCTTTGTGTCAGTGAGAAGGAGAATTTGAGAATAAAAAAGACTTTACATAGTGACAAAACTGAGGCTGGGTCATTTTGACAAGCTGTTCCTACTTTTCAGTGAGCATTTCTACAGCTGATTGAGGTGAACATTGAAGAGAAGCAGTAGCACTAACACACTTGATCTTTCCTGGTTGTTTGTGTATCATTGATCCTTGACTCTCCATTGTGATAAATATTCAGAAGAGTCTTTACTGCAAGTGTCCATTGCTGTCAGTAGCAATTTTGAATGCTGAAGCAGGTCACAGCAGGTCTCATTTTGCTTGGCTGGAACAATATTTAGGAGTCTTTTTAAAGTTTTATTTTAATATGCCTAGGATAACCGCAAGGAAATTTCTGGATGTCAGCCAGGAGAACTCATATATTTTCCTCATCCAGTTGGATGAGGAGCTGATGCTCTTTCTCCTAGCAGTAGATCCTGATAAAGTCCAGGGCTTGGGTGCCTGCCTTGGGTGCCAAAGTTATGATCACAAATCCTAAACCTCAGCTTCCCATGCCAGCAGTGCTCTCAGTCTGGGGATGATTTGTGTCCAAGAGGAGCTTAATGCTATGGTGCAAAGAAAGCTGGAAAGGGCATAGAGAATGTGACTGGCTGGGGTCACCTGTGAAGTAAATGTCATGTGTTGTAGGCAAGAAATCAAGAACCACAAAAACTGGAGATACAACTAAGTTTTACTTGGGTTTTTGTTTGTTTAGTGTGTGTTGTTTTCTTGGTTTGGGTGTTTTTTTTCCTTTAAAATGGTCAAAGTCTGAATCTTTAAGGAAAACCCAGAAAAGTGACCCGGTTTGGTAAGAAGGGCAAAGGCTGTCACAGGGCCGTGTTACAACTACTTGTATTGCCCTACGTCTAGACATGTTTTTGAGAAATTATTTTATAATGAACACTGTAGGTATTTGGGCAAAATGGATTTGTAGAGAATTCTCAAAGCAATATTAGTGATAGTGCCTTGTGTACTTCACCATGCACAGCAAACAACAAACAAGGCCATTAAAGAAGTTTTTTTTCCATTCAAGAGAGGGGGGAAATGTGAGAAATTCTCAAAGCCTGACAGAAGGCTCACATAGTATGCATCTATATGCAAACTCTGAGATAAGATATGCAGACTTAGAAAGGCCATGGAATAGGACAGACAGTGTTGAGAGAGAAATGAACTAGAAACAAGTTGCAAATGATGGCCTTGCAAATAGACTAGATACTTTGGAGAAATAGAACTATGAAAGATTTATTGTAGTATATAAAGACCCACAAGGGATAATTTTAGATGATTGGCTTTAAGGCATTAACAGCGTTGTGTGGCAAAAGCTAATAGGCCAAGAAATGCTTATAATGTATTGTAATTATGAAATAGTTTGGCTTCTGATTGTGATGGTGTGAATTGTAACATCTGTACTGTCTCACCCTTCATATGAGACTGAAAATGGAATAAAAGTCTTTAAAACGCCTCTAAGTTGTCTCATCTCTAGGTCAGAAAAACATATAACCTGACAGGTACTCTCCAGACACACTGCAGAACTACAGTGAGAGCTGTATAAGACACATTTTCTCCAGTTTATCTCTGATGGGTTTGTTCTCTGGTCTAAATGTTGTGACAAATAAAGTCTTGTTAGTGCCGTCTTTCTTACAGGTCCCACACCTCCAAGCATTTGATACTGGTTATTGATTTCCTCTAACAGCTATTGCCTGCTTCTTTTTTTGGATGAGACCATATATCAAACTGAACAAGGTATCAAGCATACTTACGTTTTGGGAGGTATTCCTTGATAACAGAAAGATGGACTGAGGAGTAAGAGTTTTTCGGGTTTTTAAAATCCATTTATATGACAAGCTTGTGTTTGTTTGGAGAAGAGAGGTAAGTAGCAGAGGTTTACCTTCTTCCTATCTGATAACTTACTCAAGTAGACCAAGTGGGACTTAAAAGCTAGTTTCATTACAAAAGAAATTGATAAACTGTAATTAAATAAGAAAAGCTGTAGGTAAACACAAAAATAAAAGGCTTTTAATATCCATCACTCCTGCTATACCCTTGCAGAGCTGGCTTTTTCCTCTGGTATGATCAAACAAGTATGCAGTTCCCTCTGTTTCCCCTGATTTTGTAACTAGATGTGCTTCTTCCTTACTCAAGGAAGTTCCTAACCCAGTCTGGGATTTCCTACTTGCTTTGGGCTGCACAGCCCCAGCCTGGTACACTGCTGTCACTGCAGCAGCTAACCCCACACTGCATGGCAGGCAGCTTCGGGTGGGTGTCATCCTGGAAAAGAGGCTCTCCAAGGAGGCAAAGAGCACCTTGTGAGTTTGTTGAGCTTGGGGAACAAAGCCTGTGTTGTGGAAATGTGGAAAATTCATACTCTTTCCTTCCCTCCCTTCCGAAGGCCCCAGATTCCTCTCTGCAACATGTGCAACAAAACTACAGGCAGCTGACTCAGTCACCTCAGCCCTCTACAGAACACACTATGCATGGTATTTTTACTCTGAACACCATCATTTAAGATAGACATACATCACTCAGGAACTAGAGAAGGAGATAGCAGAGCCAGTGTCACTGGTGAGTTTCATAGGCTTTGGTTTTGATAGACTGTTGTCCTCCATGCAGGGTGTCCCTTACATAGATTGTGGTCAGAGCAGCATGGTCACTGCATATGATGCAGGACAGTGCTTACTTGCTTGCTGGTGCAAACCCACCTCCTCCATCCAGCCTTAGATAGGTGTAAGGAAAAATCATACAATGTAACCCTCCCATCAATAGCCATAACTAACATAATAGTTAGTTGTGTTTCCTTTTAAAGCAACAGTGGTGTTCATCGGTATCTCAGTTTGTTTTTATGGAGATAGCAGATAAACATAACTAACTACTACAAAATAAACATTTCCCACACTGCAACAACCCTGCAGTCCTGCTGAAGTTTATAGAAACTCCCAGTAGCTCTATGGCAAAATTACAGCCTGTAGGTTAGAAAAATGATTTTTCAAACCTTGGCCACAGTTTTAAGTTTGTGTAGTCATTTAAATGTCACTAATTTGTGCTCCATGTTTGGTGCAGCACAGCAGCAAATTTGTTTTATATTAGGAAATAAGAGGAAGATTCTGGTAAGAGACATCTGTCAAATTCAGTGGTCCTATTGCAAAAGATTACTAGCTTTTTAAGATGTGATAGCATATTAGTAGTCTGGAAATACACTGGTAAGATCAGAATTGAATTGGTTGGAGGATTCCTGTCCTTCATTGTCAGGTGGTCTTAGAATATTACTCAATCTGATAGGAATAAAACCTTTTATGTGCTTTTTGGCAGAAAGTGCACTGAAAACGAGGGGAAGAGGTGGAATGTGGCCAATATCACTTTTAAGTTCAAGATTAACTTAATTTGCTCTTTAGAGGTCACTAAACATATTTATATTTAATTCTCTAATGGATAAATTCTGTTACTTACTTTTAAATTTGTATGCCTGCAGTTGTTTTATTTTAGACCATCCTCATGCTTGAAAGAAATTAATAAATTCTATGAGAAATAGGGTGAAACTTCACCATCATGAAACTTCTCAGAACAGGTGGGCTGTATCAGTGACATTTAGTTAAATCTTAAGTGCCAGATGGTATATTTGCAATTTGTTTCAGGACTTGGCCATAGTTTCATTGTTTGTCAGTAACCATAGCTTCTATTGCTGTTATAAATAAAAGCTTTTATGTACATAATGGAGTCCATCACTTTCTGTAAACCCTAAAAATTATAGCCCCCAAACACTCAATTAAGCTAACACAAAAGGATAATATCTTCTTGTATTCTTCAGAAGTTAGAGTTTTCATGTGGGGTAGCTAGAAGACTTGCATATTTGTACTTCTCATTTATGTGGCTACTTTCCTTCATGGACACTTATGATGGATTACAGTACATGTCCATGAAGCTGTTCACTGCATTTCCTTTCCTTTGAGACATGCCGTGCATTTTTTTTTTTTTTCAAAAATATAGTCTCTGTATGCCTGTTAATGTCTCAAGTGAAAAATAACCAAAAAGTTAACAGGCGACTTAAGTCAACTCGAAGGCCCAAATAGTTAAACTTTCAATTGTTCGTATCTCGTTAGTCAGATAGAGAGAACTGTAAGATGGACAACTGAAAAAATTTAACTGTTTTGAGGGCGAGGAAGGGGTTGGCAGTTTTCTAACTTCATATCCCATAAGGCACAGTATTTGGTCTTATATGGTGATTCAACTCCCATGGAACATTTCCTGTATTTGTCAAGGATCTGATGTTAGTTTTTGCAGACCTCAGTAATTGAAAGAACTCTTAGAAAATGTTCTTTATCTTCATAGGACCATCCACACTTCAGTGCAGATGTGAGTGTGTCTCTGCAAACAGCAGGAGAATGGTGCAGTCCTTCAGCCATCCCATCATTGGCCATATAAATAAAAATGTTTGGTCTTGGAACTACATCAGAAAAAAAAAACACTGGCCAATGACTAGAAAATACTTATTTGGCATTAAATTGCTTAAGTTGTGGGTTTTGGTGGTTATTTTGGGTTTTGTTTTGTGGGTTTTTTTGTTTTGTTTGGTTGTTTGTTTGTTTGTTTAATCTGTGCAATGTTTAGCCTAATTTGTATGTATTAAAAATTTGGGGAACATTTAAATGTGTACAAAACATGTATTTCTGATGCTGTGTCATCATTTTTCATTTTGATTTTTGCTGCTAAAATCAAGTAAACTGCAGTTGGGAATTTGGTTTTAGTAACGTTGCTTTAGCTTCTTTTAAAACAAGCACAAGAACTTGCATACCCTGTGTAGTGGTTGCAACCCCTTATGTTTTGTAGTTCATACTGTATGTTGTGCTTCTCACAAAGTGCTGTCTGCTATTCCTTTGTCTGTTCAGACAAAGTTTTAGACATTAGTCTGTTCATTCAGATTTCAGCATCACCTCATGGAAATAGCCTATTCTGTATGTGCTGGTGAAATCTGCTTTTTGTTTGCTTTGTGAATCTGCTTTTTGAAAAAAAAAAATCACATAAGACCCCAGAAAGTTTATGCAGGATTACAGTGTGGGGAGGAGGAAGTAAAAAGTTATGTGAACCAATTCCATTGATATATGTTAGAAAATAAGTCTTAAAGGAAAGAAGGCTTCTCTTTCCCATTTTTTATAAAACTTGCAATCCTGGTCTGGCTTAGTTTTGTGTTTTCCCCCAAAGGTTAAAATTTACATATTTAATTGATTTTTCCACTAAATTCTCACTGATAACAGAGTTTTCTGCTTCTATTGATTGCTAGGCTCTTCCCCCTGCAATCTATGATGCACATTTAGAACTCATTTCATATTCTCTTCATTTGAAGTTAGCAATTTCTCACAGTGCATTTCTAAGGTGCAGATTTTCTAATTAAAAACATGATTGTTCCTGGATTTGGGAATGCATGTTATTGCTGGGTTGGGAAGATCCTTCCTAGGAGAATCCAAATGTCTGATTTGGTTTTTATTTGGAGGAACACAGTTGTTCCCAAGCTGAAAAGAAGTTCTTTCCTCTCTTTGTATTTTTATGTTCATTTTCTCTCTGGTCAGACAGGACTAGTACTGTGTGTTGTGTGATGGAGCTGTTGATTCAGAGAACTGTGAACAAATATAGATGAAAAAGTCAAAAGCCATGCTCTGGCAAAGAGGAGAAAGGGCTGGTGGTGAATAGCAGAGGATGATTGTCACTGACAATGCAGGCTGTTGGTGGCACAGAAGTAGGAGGCTTTCTGTCTATTTTGTGTCGCTTTTTGCTTCTTTACTGGCGAGCTACTGATCTAGGTTGACCTGCATTTGAAAACACTTAGTGGTACTGACTGGAAAGTATGTTTGACATGAGGATGAAGATTAATTATTGGCTTCCCACTTCAGTTTTCCTGTGATTTTCATGCAGCCAAATGCTATCTCATGCTGCTTATTAGGAGTCACACTGACATTTTCTTCATTCAAAAGTGTAGTATGACATGCAGAATTAGTTGGAAATGGAATAAAATTAAGCAAGCAAATTGTGTATTTCTTCTAGCCTTCTAGTGCAATGACAAGAACAGCAGTCCACTCTGAAAAGCAGCTATGTAATATGTTTTCTCTGAGTTATCAGACTGAGTAGAAAATAGATAAAAAATCCAATGCACAGATTACAAAGTGAGCAGGAGAAAATGCATTCTTACCATCATGTACTTTGTCATGAGTATTAATTTGCAGAGAGAATATAAGTTGGTATTTCTGTGGTTTGGTATCTGAAACACTTTTTCAGGGCACCAGATTTCTGTAGCCACAAGATCTCTGAATCGGGACCGTGCTGTTCCCCAGATTTCTGGAATTGGCAGGGTGTGTTTAGCAGAGAACTCTGCTGCAGCAGACAGAGGCAGAGTGGGCACAATGGGCACTGTCATGATTTCAGTCTCACCCTTCTGACAGGTGCTGTGCTCTGGGGAGGACCTCAGGCCTGTTGCAGTGGTCTTGTGCAGTGATCCAGATCCATGGCTGCCCTGGCTGCCTTCAGCCCAGCTTCAGTCCAGGGGCCATGAACTTGGGCTTCCAAGGCACAGGCTGCCTGTGGCCCCTGGCTACCCACACCCCTGCCCTCACCCAGTGGCCCCTCCCACCCAACCCCAGCAAGATGTTTGGATGCAGCAGTTTGTCTCTTGTTTGTATGGTAAAAGGTTTGTCATTAAAGCATTTCAGTCAGTTGGAAACATTTATTGGCTTGAGCTTCATGCTTAAAAAGAGCTGGCAGCCCTGAACTTGTTGCTATGCTCTGCACAGGCAGTGGCCCTGAATTTCTGCTCACAGTAATGGATACTTAGCTTTTTCTTTACTTTTCAACAAGACACATAATTCAGTTAATTCCTGTGGTGTACCCTGAATTTTTGTAGGTCTTTGAATGAGGATATGGGAATCCTCATTCTTTAATGCAGGCAGCCCAACAGCGAATTGCTGTCAGGTCAAGCATAGGCTTGCTTGGTCTATCTGGTGATGTGAGTTGTTACTGTGATGACCAATAAAGCAAATGAGGGGAGATCCTAACTAATGATGGCTAGAATCATCAGTCAAGTCAGGAACATCATCATCTACTAAGCATGCATAGTAGAATGCAAAACCAGCAGTATCAAAGATACAGGAAAAAAACCATATCAAACAGATTGTTTCTTAAGCTCAAAATGTATGAAGAGGGTCAGTTGCTCTGAGTGTTGGCCAGCTGGCCTGAGGACAAGGATGTGACTAAAAAAACACGTGAAGAGAAGACCTGAAGAGTCTGTGGAGGACTACACTGCAGACAAGTCGTACTCCATTTGATGCTAGTTTTGGATCAGCAGTGATTTGAAGTAAATCACTCCATAAACATTGTAAACCACTTGGAGGGAATTTTTGTGTGTTATTTTGTATACAGCCTTTGTTGCTGTTTGAGTGCAAAGGCCTAGGAGAACATGAAGGTAGTGCTCTCTACAACTGTGTATCCATAACTGGCTCTTGGAGCTCTTGGGACATTTGGAGTGGCATTTTTCTCAGTATATATAGAATCTCTTTTACACTTTAAATATGGTTGATAGTAGTCTGTTGTACCAATAACTATGGTTACTATCTTATTTTATTCTTCCTTTATTTTATAATATAAATATAAGTAAATAGTATGATACTTTAAGTCTGTGCTACATTACAGAATACACTATAGTATACGTAGTAGAGACAATCACATTGGCGTGCAATTTATATAATTGTATTAAATATTATGATTATTTCTGGATAATGATTAAAGAAAGCATTTTCATATAATTAGTATCTTTGATATCTTGGAACACTGACTTAAACAGCAAAGCAGAACAAGCAGTGGTTTTGTTGTGGTACTTTTTTAGGTATTGGTAGCAAAGCGGTCCACAGAAGATCAAAGTCACATTTTCAGTTTAAATGACTGAACTGACAGTCTTGATTTTGTTCAGTCTCATATGAGTTCTCGGTAGGAACTGGGGCCCAGCTCAAATTCTATGCCTGACTTCATAGTTTCTATGAGATAGTCCTGGTTAAATTTCTGTTGTTCTGTGCCCTCTGGTACTTTCCATTACTGTAGTGCTGAAAAGTCAGAGTCATCAAACAGAGATCCCTTTGAACAGTCTGTCCGTCTCCCAGTGAGAATTACTCATAGCAGTTATGAGTGGAAGTATAACATAAAAGGCAAAGACAGATGGGGAATTGCAAAGAAACACTTGAAGAAAATCAGCCATTGAGGATAGTGGTCTGAGCTTTCCAGAGCAGCCTACTGGCTGTCAATTTAATTTGCAATTATCATAGCAAACAAGATTTAAGAAAGGATTTGAAGGAGGGCAATGCAGTAACTTTGCAGGTGTTGCAGAGTTCTTCCAAAGTGTGAAGTGTAATGGGAGGAAGCATAGAAGTGGTTCACTGAGAATTTAACAAGGGCATAATGAAAAATAACTTGCAGACTAATTGTAAGTTGGCTATTCAGTACCAAGTGAGAATAATAATGAGAGTGGTCCATGGAACCAATGTGAAATTGCTTTTATTCGACAAAGCAAAGAAAGTAGTGGAGGCAAGGGGAAAAATCACACACTCAGAGCAGCAGCGCTCTGATCAGATGCTGTGTTTGTCCAGGCCAGAAGACAAGATTTTGCATTAATCTATTTCTGAGATGATGAGAATCTGGACAAAGGTATTAATTAAGTGCATATTAAATGATTTTATATGAGCAGTATTATGCAGAAAGATTTTGCAAGTCTGGATTAAATGATCTAAGGATGATTTGGGTTAGAGATAACATTCAGAGTGTACACAGTGATTCAGAAAGGATCTGGCAGAATGAGTTTGTGGGGGTGGGTAATGAAAACCCTAATTTGTCTATGTGGAGCCTAAGCTGATGCCTGAATTTACAGTATCAGAAATACTGTCTGAGATAGCAATTTGAAAAGAATGAGGTAGTACTCAAGAAGAGGTGCAGCATCTAAAGAGGAGATAGTAGTTGACAGTCTGTTTGTAGATTTTACTTTACTAGAGTGAAGTTTTAGGAGGAAAAACCCCAAAATATTCTCCAGAAAGCATAGAAGAAACCATTAAGTTGTTCCTTTGAATGACATCCAGAGCAAGTTAGAGACATCAGGGTAAAACTGTGCCAAGGCAACCAAAACATTAGAAGTAAAAACTCCTAAACATGAAAAACTATTGACATGTCAGGAAGAATGAAAAATGAGCCAACTTCCTGAGGCCTGGATAACTGCAAATGGTAGAGATTTAAAGAGTTCCATTTGCACATTTTGAGTGCAAAAGGTAAAAGCCATGAGGAAAGGAAGAGAAAAACTTCAAGCAGTAGTTTAAAGCTATTAAAGAGCAACAAGAAAGCAGGAAGATGTACTGGTGGCTAAGGGAAACACTAGGGTATTTTTTTCCTTTGTGAAAGGAAAAAAGTGAGAATGGGAAGAGAATGAAACAGCAGTGGGGAAATGAGTTTCTGAAGGACTGGGAAACTGAAATTGCTGTGGCTCTAAGGAGAGTGGAACAAATAGACGGATTGAGCACAACCATTTTTTGTGCTTCAAGGATGAGGTAGGGAAAAGAAGGGAAAGCAAAGGAAGAAGAAAAATCAAATTGCTATTATGTCTGTCTATTATACAGACATTATGTCTGTCTATATATATCTGTTGGAGAAATAGACATATGGAAAGAGGAGAAACAGGAGGATTTCAGCACTGGAGTTGAATGACAGTCATGGATGTTATAAATAAATGGTAGAATATAAGATTTATACCTAGAAAACGTGAAGGAGAACAGAATTGTGAAAAACAGGGGCTTTGCTCAGTGTATGAAGAGGAAGATGATGGTGAGAGGTGGTTCTTAGGGACATGGTTTAGTGGTGGACTTGGAAGTGCTAGCTTAATGGCTGGACTTGATGATCTCAAGGATCTTTTCAACCCAAATGCTTGCATGATTCTATGTCTAGGCTGAAGGTATACTACAGTAAGAGAGAATAGCAAATGAAAAATAGAGGTGTGGGAAACAGCAGAATCTGAAAAAACTAATTACTGAAATAAAATGAAGCTGTAAGATGTTTATAAGAAATGGCTGCATTAAATGGTTTTGTGGTCTCAGAATATATTCTGCTAAAAATGGGATCCTGTGATTAAGAGTACCTGGCAATCTGTTGCGTAGCATGGCTTAAAACCTTACATGCCATGAGTACTTTCTCATTCCAAATTGAAAAGAAAGTTTCCAATTCTGGAATTTCTAGTTTGGAAGGGTAATTCGCCAGGAGGGCTGGGAGGCTGTGTATTGTACTGGAACTGGTTTTCATGGTGAATGATAAATCTTTGGTTTTTTCTTGTGAATTTCTAACATCTATCTAGGCATAGTAAAAATGAGAATGTCTCATTTACATGAGAAGTGTGAAATAGGAGGAGTAATGCAAGGAATGCAGGGCATTTTCATTATCTCCTTTTCATCATTAGCAAATCAGGGAATGCTGAAAATACGGTTAAATACACTGAGAAGGCAATCAGCATAGATTGTCATATTGTTACAGCTTCTGTCAGCATGGACTGTCAGATTTTTCTGGGGATGTCTGTCTAACACAGTGAAATACCTAGGCAGTACTTCAGTGTAATGATACCTATAACACACCTATCTGTGTTTGCCGATGCCAGTAACTTCAGGAAAACACTAGTTTGTACAGTTTCCAGCTCTTATCCCTCTAAATTATAAAACCCTTCTTATCTTTGTTATTTTCCAAAGTGTACCAGTTTCTATTTGTATTTGTTCTAGGGTGACTTTTGTGCTTCTTATGAAATTCTCTGATAGATGTAAGACATACTTTATCCTCCAGAGCTTCTATGTCTTCCTTTGAGGAACCAACCATATTACGTGTAAGTTCTAAAATACCAGACAGGAATTGCAGACATTTTAACAATGTGTTTTTCCACACAAATAGTTATTTAACTGATGTATTACAGTACCAATGACAATCATATGGAGATGTTTTCCATTTCAAACTTCTGAATTCAATGAGTAATTTAACTTTATCTCATAATAAAATGCAGAAAGTTAGTTTCTTTCTGAGTCAATGAAAAAAATACATATTCTGGATAGAATTGTCCAATATGGCACTTGTGTTGTGGCATTTACATATGAAATCAGGTTTAAGCAATTGCTCATTTTCTTTAAGGAATCCCAAACATAGCTTGAAGAGGGTGAGTGATCCTGTTCCCAAAATTACTGTGTCTCCTGCCAATGTCCAGGAAATATTCTTGTTGAACCACATGCAGGGGGGATACAGTGACAAAAATGAAATGTGTAAATTGAGTGGTCTACATGTTAGTACCTACATGCGATTGACATGCTCTAAGTCTGATCCTACTGGGCAGAAATCTAATCAATGGAGTCCACAAACATAAGAATTATTCAACTTGCCCTTAAATAGACCACAAGAGCTGAACAGGTTCTAACAGATTTCTGACAGAGAATGGGCATCTTACTCTTGTGTAGGCATGTGCTGCTATCTGTCCAAATGTAGACATCTATCTGGAGCACACTCCCAACATAGCAAGAAGTGGGAAATGTCCACTGTAATGGGAAGTGCAGGATGAACTAGTCTGCAGTGCCTACATGAGCATTCTTTTCCCAGTAAACTTCCCACTTAGAAATAATTAGAGTAAGACCAAAGTGAACTCATGGGGATTGCATGACCTAGGGCATGAATGTCATCTCATTATTGAGGTTTATTCCCATTCTAATCCAATTAATTAAGCAGTCATCACATTTTCTGATATGACTTGTACCTTCTAGCTTAATGCTTGTCAGAGATTATTGTGACCCAGCACTCAGTATGACAATGAGTGAAGAATTTGACAAACTAAACTTCTGATTTTGATATATCCCAAAGTAATGATTAACTGCTGTTCTATTATAACTTTGGTAGCTGTTGGGAAAGGATGTACCAGATAGACATGCAGGAGTTTCTTGGAGATACTTTTGCCAGCCTGCTGAAAGGTATGGGCATGCCTTAGCATAAGGGGAAGCAGTAGATGCTGGATGTACTAAAAGGTGATTCCTTTGGTGAGAGACAAACAAAGAAAAACTTCTTCCTGAATTTCTGCTAAAAAAGCCTCTATTCATTCAAGTTTCCAGACTGTATGCCAAATCCTGCTCACTCCAGACGATTTTCCATTAACTTACTTGAGGGGACTCTGAATGTGTACAATTGCAGGAGAGTTGATACTTTAGCCCAGAATCAGGTTTTCATCAATATGTGAATGTCTCTGTGCTGCAGTTCCATCAAGATTTTTTGTTTTGCCAGGAATAAATAATTATTATCTTACTAGCCTCTTGAATATATTTTAACAAACATCAGTAAGAGTTCTTTATTTTAGTGAGGATGATGTATTTTAGTGATTAAGGAGCAGACCCAAACTGTCAAGGGAAAGGAATAATTCCATGGCTTTCAGGAAACTACAGGTCTATGTGGTTCACACACCAGTGACTATGCTGCTTGGCAACACCGGGGTAATCAAAGATCCTTGTTATTTTTTTTTTTTTTAATACTGCTTTGGAGTTTCACCTCAGTCATGACTTTATGTTTTCCTTTTGTCCATCTTTTTCTTATGAAACACTGGCAGTTGTGGTTTTCCTGTGCATGGGAGGAGAAGCACGTGGCAGTCAGAGATGGGGAATGCCCAGAGGCTGCTGAAGACAGAAGCCAAAGACAGGGTTGATATACTGTCGATGAAGCTTGTTTAAACAACAGGGGTGCAGGAAAAAGTAGTATGCTGAAAAGGCTGGAAGATGTTCAGATCTGTGGGAAGAAGTAGAAACTCTGGGCTGTGTTTTAATTGATCTGGCAGATAGAAATTATGTGAGTTGTGCTAGACAAAAATGATGTATCTATGTGTGTCTATGCAGATAAAATATAATATATGCACTCTAATAAAAGCATTCAAGTGAGAATGGACTTGTTTCCTGGTACAAATGGTTCAGGTGTGTATGGGGCGAAGAATATGACATGGGGTAGAAAGCTTTTACATCTGCCCTGTCCTCTCAGAGGTTCACTGGGCTTTGAACAGGGGGTTAGGAAAACATACTTGCTTCTCATGCTGCACAGAGTTAAAGGAGAAACAGTCTGCAAAGAATACAGACTTCAAATAAAAGGCTCAGATAACGCAGCATTTTTTGGAGGTCGAAGAGATGCAGAGTCCAGATTAAACACTTTGCAATACGTAAATGCCATGCCATGTATGTTGGAGTTATGCTTGAGTGCTGCAGGGGAAAGCCCATGTCTGCATCCTGTTTTGGATGGAATATTGTTTGTTGCAGCAAAGCAATTGCCCAGCCCCAATTGTTTTAGCGATGAGCTGATCAATACCCCATTACTGGATGTAACAGTTGCTGCAGGAAGTGCACAGAAAATTTTAATGCATGAATTATGCATGCTGTCCTCATTCTTTAGTCTCAGAGCATAGTGACAGAGATTGTAAAGATGACTGGGGTAGTTTCTTGCATAAAGTGACTGCAGTGAAATGCTTCATATTTTCATGCACACAAGCAGCATTGAGTGGGACGGCCTATTTAAGAAGATATAAATCCCCGAGCTTACAGCACAGAATGCTTGATTTGAAAGCATTGCAGCCATCTACAGAGCCGGTTTTCATGCTGTCGAAACCTGCTTCTTTCTACTGAGGGTTGGCTGAGGGATGCTAACGGCTGTGCTCTGCTCTGAGGTCACAGTTTGAAGTCCTTTTTTTTTTTTTTTTGTAATTTGCTTTCTGCCGCAGGAGAGGATTTGCGAAGTTTATTGGTTTAACCATCCTTGTATTTTTTCAAAGATGCAAACTTGGAATAGTTACTATGAACAAAAGGACAAGAAGGAATTCACCATCTAAGGTAAAAAGGGATATTTTTTATTTGTGAATTTGAGTGCAGTAGAGGGAATGTGCTGAGACAGGATTATGATGATGCAGTGTGGTTACATTGACTCAGATACCTGGGCTGGAAAGGAGAGTCAGGATTCTCAGGTGGATATAACTGCAGAGATCCTACTAGTCTGATTATTTTTAAATGGTTGTTTAAATGTTGCTGAGATGAAATACTGTATTTGAATTCTGCAGTTTGTTCAAGAGTGTACATTTCTGATCAGTTCTTGTCTGCTATAGATGACTGCGTTGTAGGGAGGGGCAGGACAGTCACTGAGGTGATCAATATAATAACATGATCTATTTCATTAGAGGTCCTAACTGAATAATGACAATGAAATTTCATTGACTTTTTTCCTCTTTCTGTACATTTTCTGTACCATTTGCAAGCTACAGTAAAATGTGTGCCAGGAAAATGCATTCCAGAATCTATTGCTTGTCTGTCCTGTAAATAACAAAGATGATCATCCTGTTATATTTTGGATAAAAATCTGGGCTTTCATTTAGTGAATAGACAAGCCTGTCCTTACTGTCCTTCAGAAAACTATGTACTCTTAGAAATTTGACATATAAGTACAGCTATTTCTAATTATGGTATTTGATGGAAATGTAAAAAAAAAAAAAAAATTAAAAGCATTTTACATTTTTTCAATTTGATAATTTTGGATGTATTCAAGAAAATCGTCTAATACTGATGTATCTTCTTTTAAAAGAAAATAAGTTAAATTATATTTTTAAATTAAATTATTTAGCACAGTAAATGTTGAAAAATTCTATATCATTAATACTTTTCACAGTTGTAGATTTTAGTATTTTGGAAAAAGGAGTACAAATTCTTTAGTTTTTGTGTTCAGTAACTTGAAGACATAGCCATACTTTCAAAGAGCAGTGTATTGCCAGTAAGCATTACAGGCATTCACAACAGGATGCTACCCTTCCTTGGGTAAATGCCTTTTTATTTTGAGTTTACATTGTAATTTTACATTTGCATCTAATAACGCCTGATGGGCCAGTTTTGGATCCCTGAGTCCTTATGCCACATTTGCTCAGAAACACATACGGAGCCGTGTCTCAGCGAACAGTGTGTGTTTGCTTGTTAATTACGAAATAATCAGCCTGTACCAGAGACCAGGCATTGTTAGTACCGCCCGACTGACACCGAGCCATCATCGCTGTAGCGGCAGTTTTGAAGCCGCCGTTCTGTCGGGGACCGCATTCCTTGTGCGGGAGCTGCCCCCCGCCCGCTGATGCCCGGGGGTTCCCCTGGGCACCTTCCCCGCCGTGCCGGGGAGGCCCCCGCGCCCGGCCTGCGGGATGCTGAGTCACGGCGCCCGGCTGGGAGGGGCTGGCCCGGCCCCTGGAGCAGCGAGACCCAGCCCGGGCAAGGGAAACACACCTAGAGGGAACGGGGGCGTCTGGAGCGGGGAGAGAGAGGGGGTTAAACATCCTTGCTGGCAAAGCCTGGATCTCGCGTGTGCTGAATGCAAACACATTCCCAGGCGTGTGAGCCCGGGGCCGGGAACACAGCGGTGAGGAGCTCACATGACGCTAACAAGGAAGACGTGTGCGGTAGCTGGGTGCTCGCAAAGATGCTAGTCAGTCTTCATTTGCCATGCAGCATTTACCCGATTTTCTGTGCTTCCGCCATGAAATATTACCTGGAAATGCGTAGTTTGCAGATTAAGCAGGCCTTTGACTGTGAAAACAGATGTAAAAATAAGAATAACTAACAGCAGAAAAAAAGAAAAAAGCAAACCTCCTAAATTCCTTTCGTTCAGTTCATTAGGGAATACCTAACCTCAGTTTTCATGGAAACTAAGTAAATTAATGGAAATAAATGTATTTCTGTGAGAGAGAATTTCACATGTGTGCATTTAAGGAGTACACATCCAAATACTGAATTCGGAACATATGCAATTTACTGAAGTATGGCTCAGCTGTTGCAGTGCTTTGCTACTATATCCAGATGTATCACTGAATGAACATTGCTTGCATTCTTTGACTGTCATGAATAAAAAGCATCACATCCTTAATCACAGTGGTATGGGTCTTACAACAACATTCTCATTTTTTTTTCACATTGAAGGTGAGGTACTTAAATTACCAGTTTAATGATATATTAATCAACAGATATATTAATTAAAGGTAAAGAATTGAAAATATGAATATTCTCTAAAAAATAATGGCTGGGTTTCCAACACTTTTGAGAGGGGGATCCAGGGCCTGTTGAAATTGCCTAGGGACCGTGATTGTTAGTTTCTTTGGCTGAGATTTTCAGAGGAGCATACATAAATATTTTAGTCACTACAGAGCAAACAGCCTGAATAAAAAGAGAGGAAAGCAAAGGCAGCCCAGCAACTATTTGCTGTTAATATAGGTAATTTGAGGAAGAACAGATTTTTGTTGTTGGTGTTGTTGTTCTGGTCCAAAATCTCCTCAGATAACTGCATAATTATATAATTTAAAATACCAATAAGTAATCCATGGTGCTTGTCTTGGTTTGGAAAGACAGGTTTGGAAAGACAGTTTCTAAGGGAAACTGGGGTTTCCCTTAGAATGGAGAATGTAAACNGCATCTCACAATAGGATGATGGAATGCCAGGGTATAGCCTGGGGGGGTGCTAATGGCCCATTATCAGAAGGCGTCAGGCCTCTCCCCCCTTGAGTTACAAGAGATAAAGAAAAACATCTCCCCAACTGCTTTTAACAAATGAAAATAGAATACACACCTTTTGGTTCCATAACCCAAGACAGTGCTATACAGAGAAAAGGGTCAAGAAGGGACAATCTTGCAGGCATCTTATTAGTAAGGGATATTGTTAGGGGAAAAAAAAAAAAAAGGCAGCTTAATGTGGACAGAAGTGTCCATTAATATTATGTTGGAATATTGTCTTTCTTATTCTTATTATAAAGCCAAAGATTCAATTACAGTACTTGGTTTTCTCAAATTGCAATTTTGCAAATTTCAACCGACATGGACTTTATTCTGGAAAATTGTCTTTTGATAAATATATTTACAACCAGAGAATTGATGCATGCTACCACATCTTAGTGATTTTTTTTCTTGCTCTGGGCTGTAGAGCAGATCCATTCAGTTCAGTTAGTAACTGAAGGGGTACTAGTAGGAAAATCAGGAGCTTTTAGAGCTCATGCTCAGGCATCATGTGAACTTGAATGAACATAAATCAGTTCTCACTCCCTGTTGCAGTAGAGTAGCATTGGCACACTTCTGAGTTACGGCCTTGTGATAAGTAAAAGGAAAGTTTTATTCTAATGTTTATGTTGGTTTTCATTTGTTTCTATAAAAAGAAAGCAGAATTAATGCATATTAGTAAGAGGAATTAATAATAGGAATTAATGCATATTAAATGGTATTGTTCCAAAAGTAGCAAAATACTAGATTAGCTGTGAAGAAATATTTCAGCATGTATCTTTGCAAGCAGGAGCATGCTTCTAAATTATTCATAACACGTTAAAAAATGTTTTTTTCCTGTAATTCACAGTATTATGCACTGTTATTAGTGATTTATTTTTTTACATTTTATCCAGTGGTTGAGAAGTAATCATTGAGAATAATGAGATTGCTTTTGAATGATTATGTGGTCTTCAGACACTTAGCAATTGCATAAAATAATTTAAAGCAAATACTGTACAGATACTTTACCAGTGCTTATCAACAGAAAAATATATTTGTATATAATACTTGCTTGCTCAACAGGTCTGTTCCCTCAGTACTATTTTTTCAGCAGTAACTGAGAATAGGCACATTTTCCTTCTGTTAGCATTTTCTTGTAGATAAAATTAAAGGGATGACAGAGTTGAATTAAACTTCACTCACTAGTAGCACCAAAAGCTCATTTGACTTAGTTGAGCAGAAAGAGAACTGAAACTTCTCTTTCTCATTTGCTGAAGACATTGTTCACAGTACAGTGATATTTCAGGATATTAGAAATGAGGTCTTTAGTCTCATAGGAGAAACTGGTGAGAGAAGGCTGTGTCATAGGATTTCTACTTGGTAGCATTTTTACTAAAAAAAAAAAAAAAGGCTGGCACACTAAAGATTACTTTATGAAAATAATTACTCACCTGCCTGTTGGGCTGGAGACTATAAATTCATTGATTAATGTAGGTCAGTGAAATTACTTAGAATTTTTCAGCTGAGATTCTTGAGCTACATCACATTCTTCATTTTAGAAATGGGTTTAGTATCTGAAAACTTGGTCTGGTATGGGTACAGTACAGCACAAAGGACTGGAGGAACAGTATAGCAGAAAATAAAATAGTCATAGACAGAAAAATCCGTTCCTCAAGGTTTGATGTTGGAAGCAGGTATACTACATAACATAAGGACACCAAAATTTGCAGACCTTTCAGCATAGGGAGTTCACACACAGGCCGTTATTCTGGGTGCTGGAATATGAGGTAACCACAATGTTTGTTCCTGTTCAGTCCAGCAACCAATCTCCCATCCTGAATCCTTCTTCAAAGGCATGGGAACGATGATCTTATTCATTAGATGCAAGGCTGTTCCCACTGCACCCTGTTACAGGATGAAATAGATTACCCTTGGGCTGTGTGTTTGCTTCTATGTGGAGAAACCCAGCAGACTGTAAAAGTGTTATTGCTGCTCTTGACATCAGATGAATGCCACCAGTTTGACATTTTTGTGTCACAAGACTTCATACTTGTTACTGGCCAGAAAATAGTGTTAGAAATTAAATGGAAAATTTCATTGGATTAACTGATGGAAATGAATTATTAATCATACACATCTAGTTCTGGAAATGATGTTCACATTGATATCCCAGCAGACACTTGAGGAAAGTTTAGGCCATATTTCCTCATAGGAAAACACTGACATGTGAAAAAACTGAGTCTTTTAACTCATTAGACAGGCAAAATAATGAGTTTACATGTTAGACACCATCATCAGAAGGTGCTTAGAAATTTCAGAACCTTGTATCCAGCCTGTGACAGATTCTAGTTTATGTTCTGCAGGCAAGGTTGAACTGTTCTTATGGACCAAATATGTAGCCTTTCATGGTAGGACTAGAACCAGACTCTACCTAAATTTGCTCTTGCTTTAAGTTTCCAGGTCTGGAAGACTGGGCCCCTTTGAAAATGCCCTTAGTGGGGGATGAGTGGGATTTCATAGCTGCAGGGAATGACTGCAGAGCGGTCACAAATTTGGCTAGTCTTTGTCTTCCTTCTGGGGCAGAGCATGCTGTTCCCTTGTGCTCTTTCATGAGAATATTTCAGGGACAGCCTTGGGGAGAAGTCTCAGCCGGGCAACAGCCAAGGGCTGTGAGCTGGAAACTGGCCGGCAGCTTTCTTTTGCCAAATAGGACAGAAGTATCAGAAGGATTTTTGCTTTGTTTTACTATTTTTTATTTGCTTTTAGAAAACCTGTTTCTTAGAGTAACTTGAGTCCTTTCTGCTATATCCATATATATCCTTCTATATATGTAGTTTAATGGGAATGAAACCAGTAGAAGGTTCCGGTGCTGCTGCATCTGCAGTCTTTCAGTGTGATGCAGAAGGAAAAGGTTTTAGAATGGAAGAGGGGAAAGGAAAATGCAAGGAAAATGCAAGGAAAAGCATGACCTCCAGATTCTCTCACATCTTATCAAGGCAGTCTGTTTGGCGTGACTGGAAGATTATTTAGGTTGACCTGGGGTTTGAAGCTCTCATAATGAGCAGTTTTGTTATGGGAATGCAGTGACGCCTGTTTAGTCACAGCTTTGCTAACTTCTCATAATAATTTAGGATAGGGTGTTATCCAACCTAAATAGTTCTAGGAATGTAATGTCAGAAATGAAGACTACATGAATTACTGATAGCATTGATTGGTATTGATCAGGTATTTCATTATGCAGAATTACATTTGTAGAAATTTTGATTTGTCCAGGCAACACAATCATCTCTGCTATGGTTATTACATTTTGTGTGAATCAGACACTTCAAAACAAAGGCTCAATATGAATAGAAATAATAGCATAGAAATGTAATCTCCTCTGCTTGCTTTCACTGGGATTCATGGAGATCAACATCAACTGACAATGGCAGCCTCAACACAACACAGTGCTGGTTTCCGACCACAGCTAAGGTCTCAGACAGCCACATTGTCTGTGGAGGCTTTAAGTCAAGCCTAGGAGCTGTACCTGAACTGGTTATGAATTACATATAGCTCAGAATCTTCACACTGGCTACTACTGACAACACTGATCTTTTGATCAGTAGCTTCTGATCTCTTGCCTGCAGCAACATCATACTTTGGGAGTTATGCAGGTTTTTTTTCATGGAAAGGAAGAAAATGTGGGATGTTAACCCACACAAATAAGTGCTTTTTTGTCTTAAGACAGAAAAAAATCCCAAACTGGCTTTTTAAGGCATTACTACATTAGTGATGGTAATGCAGCATTGCATTAATTATGGCTGCATTTATAGAATTAGAGACAGCGTGCTGTAGGCATTGAAACAGGCTCAGCAGAGCCAAGGTACCAGGAGAAAAACCAGTACATCAGTTCCTGCTGGGTTCCTCTCCTTCCTTCTTCTCCTCTCTCAACTTCTTATCCTAGAGCTAACCTCTCTTTCTGCTCTGCCTCCTCTACTGCCCTGTTCCAGGGATCATGTAGTGAGAACACCTCAGACCCCAAAGCACCACAGGGCATCAGTGCTGGGGCCAGGGCACATCATCCTTCCTTTTGACCTTTGAGCATAAGCTCTTCATCCTCTTACTATGCAGCTTCAACACATGGGGTAAGTGTGTTATGCCCTCCTCTATTCCTGTCCTCCTAGCCTGCACAGCTGCTCTGAAATCTACAGGCAGCTTTCCCACTGGAAAAGTTAGGCTTTGCTAATTAATAATTTGACACCAATGATGTATGATACTCTCCTGTGTATCTTCTCTTCATGGTTTTAGTAGTAAGAAGCATGGAAAAAGCCAGAAAGAGAGATTTATCATTTGGTCTATTTTTAGCATCCCAAGGGTTTCACATGTACTGTATGAAATTGTACTTTATTGATTAATTCACTAACTAGGCAAGAAGAGTTCTCATTCTGATGGCAGAGCACAAGCAGCTGCAACCCACAATACAGCTTCAGAATTGAGACAAGATCATTTATAAGGAAAACCATGTAAATAAAGTTCTTCTAAAGAGCCTTTATGTCATCTCATGCTCCTAGTAAAGTGAGAAAATGCAACAATCTTCTGCACCTGGAATACTCCATTGCTGGGCATTTCTGCCTACAATGAGAAAGATACTTTTCCTTTCATGCCCTGGGCTTTCCCTAGTTCTTTAGGGCTTTAGCTATACCTGCAGAGATGGGGGCAGGATCTGCCTGAAAAATAGCAGCTCACTGCTGAATGCAAGGCACTGAATTCTGCCTTTTCCAGCTGTACTTCAGTTAAGTCCTCCAGATTTGCTTGTTTTCCAAATTGGGACTAACACTGTTAGCAACAGAGGGACATACATGTGTATTTTACAAAAAATTTCTGACTCTTTTATGCTGCAGCACTTAACTCCTGAATTTTACCCATATAGAGCACATCATTCTCATATTGATTTTAGATATTTTAGTGGCCTTCAGTTTATATACAGGAAGCACCTAGCAGAAGTGCTTGATTCATTGTGCATTATTTTCTGTATTCTAGTTGTTCACATCTAGTCTGATTAGTTCTTTGGTGGTGCTGAGAGGAGGACATTGATGTGACATTGCAAGAAATATAAAACTGGAAGACTGTTGTTATGAAGTGTAATAACCAGATTTTGAAAACAAATGAAATAGCATAAATGTAAAGTGCCTTTAGCCTTGGAAGCAGATGGGTGAGTGAAGTGAGGGGAGTATGAAGAGTGTGCAAAAAGGAATGACTGCTGTTTCTTGTAATTATTTCATTCAAATCTTGCTCTGAAAAGCTTCAGAATAAGTGAAAAAAAAAGTATTTTTTATTTAAGGAATAGTTAAACTGTTCATGTTATTGCTACAGGGAGTATAGGTGCAAAATGTTCTTACACGGGGTGAGAAAATTATGAGACAAATTTGCAGAGGAGCAATCCATTAAAGACTATTAGGCAGAAAGGCACTAACTCTCATGCAGAAATATCCAAAAATCCCCAAGTTTTGTAAGGACAGAGTGTTCTGGGGAAATATGGGGCAGCATCCTGGCCAGATTCTCTGGGGCCCTGATGTGAGCAGGATAGGCAGATTAGATACACCCTGGTGTTACTTGCATGTTGTTCTCAGGTGTTAAGGTGTGGGTTCTGCCAGCGGTGTGGCTGGCGGCCAAACAAACTGGCGTGTGCAGTTCTGTGGAGGCTCTGGGCGGTAGAGCTGTCCATGTGCAGGTGATCACAATCACTGGGATGCAGCCAAGCTCCTCAGGACCTTCTGGGTTATGCCACGAGCCAAAACTACAGGCCAAAACCAGGAAGTTACTATACCTGGTATTGGTGAGAGTTTCTTCAGAGGATGTGTACCTTCTGTCGCTTACAAATACATTTACAGAGCAAGACCGTCTTTGTAATTTTGAGGTTAGCATTTTGTATATTTTTGTTTGTTTTTAATGCTTTGTTTGTTATAATCTTATAGAATAAGTAATGAAAAATCCTTCTAGACATTGCATGTTCTATAAAATAAAGGCGTGTTCACACATGGAGTCAGATAAAGTAAACCAGTCCAAATTGAATTAGACACACACTTGGGTGTGGAAGTACTGCCTACATATACTGCAGGAGCTATAGTGCAGCTATACCGAGGATCACATACTAAGAAGACAGAAACACTCTTCTCCTTTTCCTCCCAACATCTTTTCCTTTGAGTCTCTGTTTGGGACACAAAAATGAAACAGACTACTGTAATTTTCACCTGGAATCTAGTCATTAATGAGTTAACACTTTAAAGAAGGAGACACCAAACAGTTGAGTACCATCAGGCATAAAATATAGACCCCCTCTTACCTGTTATTTCTGTTAGAAAGATCTGCCTGGACTACAGCAACCAGAAGTCCATTGGTAGCCTGGTAACAATCCAGACCATGAAGATTTTTTTAAATGGGCTTTTGTTGAGAGAAAAGAGAACCATTATTTTCCAGAGTCTGGTAAAGAACCTTTGCCAAGGACTACATCCAAGTAGGCATTTAGTAGTATTCAGAAAACTGGTAGTGTTGGTTATTTTGCTGCCATCATTCCTACAGAGCATCTATACCTATCTGAGACACTCAGGACTAGCTTGTCACACAGGATATTTTGGGTGGAAGTGGATACAGTTCAGATTTTTTGGGGAGCATAATGCAAGGCCATGAGGAGGGCTGTACTGGGCCAGACTAGTCCAGCATCCTAGCTTGAACAGTCATGAACAACAAATCCTTCCCCTACTTTACCTTCCAGCTGCCAGCCTTCAGCTACTCAGAGGATCCCTGATCCAGAACCAGCTGGTGGGTGTTCAGTCATCTCTGATTAACCCAACCACAAGGAATTTATTTAATCTCTTTATGAAGTGGTTTTTCTCTTCAAATGCTCTGAAAAACATTCTCATGACACTTCTCTCTGCACTTGTAATATGTTCTTGTTGAAAATTCTGTCAAAACTACCTCAAACAGGGGAAGTATGAAGATAAAAGATTTTAAAATCAGAAATATGTGCTTTCTCAGATAAACTTCATTCTCTTTACTACCTCAGTGTGTCTTGGGTGCTATAATGTGCTTCCTCTTTGCTCCTCATAGTGGAGATGAGTGCTGTGCCTTAGTACCTTCCAAGGTGACTTTTTAGTTTTTCTCTTTTACTGTATCTCTGCTGTGCCTGCAGACACTTCACAGGTGACTTTGTTTTCCTAGTTCTGGCATGCATCTTCCCATGAATTATAGAATTCCTTATATTGTCAGTTATTTTAAATGGAGACTGGAGGAAAAGAAAAAGGGAAGCAAATATGTGCTGCTCATTTCTATACTTCCCATGTTTGTTTTTTCTCTTAGCCTGAAAGAAGTATGGACAACTGAGCCCTATAGATTTGTTACTATTTTGCACTAATAATTTGTTTATGTAATTTTGTTATAAAGTGGAAATTATGATGAGACTTAGAAAAAAACCTCCAGATATCTTTTTTTCAGGGGTGAAAGGAAACATTTAATGCTATTGTTTCCATTTGTAGTGGCCTTCTATGCTTAGCCTGATTTTTTGTGTGCATCCAAAACCTTTCACTTAAATTAAATTTCAGCCACAACTTCTGATGAAAGAGGTACTTCAAGTGATTGATAGCAGTGGTTCTCAGACCAAATGAGCAAATGGCAAAATGAGACTGGTCACTAGAGGTAGCCAGTTGTGAAAGGAGACCCATTGCCTGCCCCGATGCTGTGAATTGAGTCATTGATGGTGCCATGTGGCTGTGCAGTGCAATCCTTCCTCCTTCCTGAGAAATGATTTGTCATGGGGAATAGATACAAGGACTGGGCTCTGCTCTTCATTGCAATGAAGGACAAATCAAAAATGCTAGGCTCCTGTTTTATTCAAGTTCATCAAATTTAATGTGAGAATAGCAATGCTTCATGCTTTCTGTGTTTATTATACTTCTTTATTTGGAATAAAATGCTTGGGAAACTCTATTATATAGTTTCTGTTGCATGCAGAAAAGCAGCCTTTGAGCCTTCATTGGGAGTCTTATGACTTTACTGTAGCACAGATGATAGCTGTGTCCTTGATTTTTATGACTTTCTCCAGCACTGAAAGATGTCAGAATTCTTTCTGTGAACATATTATACATCTTTGTTGGTATTTCTTCCTGTATGGAGCTCAGCTGGTAATGGTTACATATAACCCACTAAAGTACCTAATTATTCAAAGACATTTCTGCAGTAATGTCTGTGCTGGAACGTACCAGATAGAGTATATAAACCAATGACTTAGGTGTGTATGCTCATGGAAGCCAAAAGAACAATAAATAAATAAATAAATAAATAAAATTTTCATTTATTCATAATAATTTATAAATAATGACTAAGTAAAATATAAGGGGAAGAAGTGATATCTTTGGGGCAGCAGTCTGAGATGAGGGATTTCTAAGATGAATCGCAAGTTTGAAAGTGATGGTTAAATTTCAGGGTGTGATTATTTCACTGATTTGATCCAATTCCTGTCCTCTCATTAATGAATACTGAGTAGCTGGATTTAAAAAAAACTTCTACTCAGTCACTTAATTGTTTTTCAGCCACAGGACAAATGCCCAGTTTTGCAGGTTGCAAACTCAGTTAGATGTGCTGTGGGGCCACACCTGGCAGGCAGCTGTGGGCAGGCAGCTGTGGCCCGTGGTGTGCTCTGTCACTGGAGTGAGAGACTTTGGGAATGCTACCAGGGTCTGGAATAGCCAGAGGACCTGAAAGATAGTAAGGTCAATGTCATCTTCATTGGCAAACCATATGACATGCTTGTGTATGACTTTTGAGTGAATAAAACCAAAATTCATCTTCAAGTTGTGTTTGTTCGATCTAACATCAAAAATGTAGCTAGAGATTCTCAATAGCTGAGGTTGAGAGTGGTGGGGTATAGAGTCACAGCCATTTTTTAAAGTGAGTTTCTTACAGGTAAACTCTGTCAGAAAGTGTGAAGCAAATTGCTTCATCTAAATCCTTCCCCTGTATTCCAGTCAGATTTTCTTACTGGTTCAAATGTATTATAAAAGATAAAAACAACCTAAAACCAGAAATGGATGAATGTTTTTTCTTTGACAGTTCAGAAACGGCTCAAATTACATAACAGTTGGTTAATTTTAAAATTATTCATATTTTGATAGCTTGGGATAAATTAAGACTTTAAGAGTAGCTTTATGGTTTTTCCTGCTAATTTCTGTAGATAATATTCCTAATATATACAGCATTCATGCAATGTAGATCAGTCTACTTAAAAGGCACTCAGTTGATTTTTATAAGTTATTTATGATGAGGCTGAGAACTACATGCTGAACATATTTAAGGCTTTATACCATGAGAATCACAATATTTGCTCTTTTAATTTCTTTTGATATATTGTTAATACAACTTGGGCTGATTTCATATTCAGCAAGCAATGCTCATTCTCTCAGAAAGAGTGCAGGATGTGATTTATGCACTATGCTTAGACATTATCTTCTTCAGCACTTCATTTTAAAATGATGTTTATATTGTAAATTATCTGGATATAATTAAAAAAAATTAAGATGTTCAAATGAAAATTAAGTATTTTGTCTAAGGGGACCAGCAGGAAAACCACTGAAAAACAACTTCTGTTGTCTTGTCCAAGATGGTTAACTGCAAATATTGTTACTTTTTTAGCCCAAAATTTGCTACCAATAGAAGGAGAATAGCTGTAATCAATTAATTAACAATTCCTTCTCATGAGCCATCACTAAACTGCTTTGCAGTGGCCTATTATATCATCTAGATAAATTTTCTAATATTATGTTAGGTTGTCCTGCATGCTTGCTATAATTAAGATAAATTACTTCCTTAGAAAATGTCCCACAGATTGGCTGTATCCATACACATATTGCACAACTATGTTGAGAAAGCAACCCAAAATGTTCAGCAGAAAGTAAAGGTGTTTATGCCACTCTGGTTTTTTAATCAATAGTTAATCTTGATTATTCGAAAGTCTGTTGGAGATTTTTATGAGATAGTATCTCTCTCTGTCTGCCCCTTATTAACATATGCCAGAAGTGTGTCCTGTGGCAGCCTGTGGGCTGTGCAGCCAGCATGGAGAAGCAAGAGGAAAGACTTAAAGCAGAAGTCCATGTTGATCCATAGCTCTGAAATGGAGAAGAGTATTTCTGTACCCATTTGGTTGGTTCCTGGACTGATCCCCCACACCACAGTTCTCTACAAAAGGATCCAGAGATGAAGCTTGCAGGTTTGCCTGAGTCCTCTTGTGCCCCATCTGCCAGTTTTACAGCAGGAAGGCACATGGTTAATCTTTCATTATGATTATTTGAAGAATGGTGGCATTACTTTTCACTATGACATGAATAATTTCCATAGGCTTCTCAAACCTTTGATGCATGGCAAGCTGATCTTAAAGTGAGGCTTAACATCCCATTTACTCCCTTGAATAGGAAGTAAGGATGGAGTTTGATGCAGTGAAATGGAAAACTGCAGGTGACTACATAGGAGCTTATGGTAATCAAAATCCAGAAACATAAAATGCTACTGTATTCAAATTGTTCCTTGTTTACGTCTGAATTAATTTTTTGAACATGGTGTTTTCTAGTGCTTTATTAATAATTTGATTTTAAAATACAGGATTGTAGAATAAGGAAAGCATTCTGTTCTTTAATTTCTTTCAAAAAAATCTCAAATTTTAAGACTAATTGTTGGCTCCTTCTTTGGAATGGTGTTCCAGAATGCCCCTCCTTTGATGGGTATAGATTTCATTCTCTGAAAAGTCAGTTTATTTTTCTAAAACTAATCTTGGAATTAAATAGTCTCCTGAAGAGTTATCTGTGAAGTCTGGTTTCTGGACACCATCCCTGTTCTAATGTGTTTGTTGTCCACGTTAAGTTCCCTTGTATCATAAGCCCAGGAGTGGAAATTTTGCTGCTTCTCTTCTGGTTTTTTACCACTACCATATGTTAAATCAGAGACATGTAAAGAAAGCGTGCCTAGGCACCAAACCAAGTCTTTCCTTCTGCCTCATCTCTCAGATGTAGTATCGCTGCCCTCTGGCTCTGCTGTACTGAGAAGCAGTACCCATACAGTTTAAATGTGCTCTTACAGATGATTGGTTTTAGTGCAGTTTAGTGCAGCATGGCAAGTTTTGTGGCTAAGACTTTATAAGTTCTTTTATTGTCCCTCTGGTCCAACAATTCTAGAGGTGCAGGGGAGCCTACAACAGAATTTGTTAGGGACAACATATCTTTTAAAGATTTCAGTTAAGACAAGTTGTAAGGAAACTTTCAGTCCAACTTTTATTTGTCCAGGCCAGAAATAACTCTGCTAAAGTCCTTAACATTATATCATTATGAAACCAGCACCTCTTCTTGCCCTTGTAGTTCATTCTTACAGCTCTCAGGCCTTGTGAAATCATTCATTCTAAAGCACAAGCAGGGACAAGTCTGTCCTTTGATCTCTTAGTACCAGGTTGATGGGAGAGCATCTGGTGTTATGCAATATCCATGATAATCAGAGATCAACAAAATGTCTCCATGACAGTGGTGTCAACTGGAATATTTTTTCAGGTTTAATCTGAGTAGAAATCATTAAAGCACCTCATTGGGTGGAGATAGTCCAGGCTGTTCTATCCAGGTTCACTGGTGACGTCAGGCATGTCCTGATGAAGAGATGTGTGAACATACCTGATGTTATCAGGACTCTGAAAGCTCATCAAGCACATTCAGTGATGAGCAGGCAAAAATCCTCTCTGGTGGAGCTCACTTTTTTATTTTGCTTTGTCGCAGTTCTGGAATCCAGAACACATGACACCAGAAAGTGCCCTCTGTCCTCTGAGTCAGAGAAGAATTAAAAATTTGTGGACTAAAAATTCCTCTGGAGGCTGAACTCTAAGACAGTCTTAAAGTAGCTCCTGTATCATTCATTAAGAACTGAGCAAGTTAGGCCATCTTGTTTTTTCTGTCCAACGTGAATACAATGGTGTTCTTTCCTGGTGTCCAGCTTATTCAAACAGTACTGTAGTTCAGTCATTAAACTCAAGAAAGTCATCCTTTGATTGGACTGTTTGTTCAGTGAGGCTAACCAGTTTCTTATAAAAATCCATATTTTGCTGCTCAGCCTTTTCCAGTATATCAGCTAGTTCCAGATTTATACAGTGAGTCAGATGTAGTGGCCTCCTTAGCTGGAGAGGTACAAAATGAGAGTGGGTCAGGAAACCAGACAGCAGGAAACCTCTTGACTGTTTTTCTGTCAGGTTTCTGAATCTGCTCTTCATCCAAGTCCCTTGGCAGTGAATCAAGCCATCAAGAAGATTTCTCGGGCTATCGGGACTGCTGGTGTGGCCAAACACAGCAGTAATGCACTGTGCCGTGGCTGCAGTGGCAATCGTATTTGGTACAAGCAGATGAAGTCTGTAGAAGGCTAATAAAAAAATAAATTGAATTCCTTTTCAGCTTTGAGCTATTTGTCTAAGCTACATTTGCTTAGAATAAAAAGTTATGAATATGAGGAGAAGGTGGTTCAACTTGGTTTTTTGAATCAGAGAAAGAAGTAGCTGGACTAGAGAGATTTGAAGGAGTTATAATGGACATTAGGAAGTCATAGTATACAGATGAATCTTAGTCTGGATTTCAGTTTAAAATAATACCACAGGAAAAAATTGAAAATTAATTTCAGTACTTCAGTGGCATGAAATTATTTTTAAATAATTTAATTTTAATATTAGTTTTAGCAACCATAAATTGCAGTGGTCAGAAGGGCTTTTTCGTGGTAATTTTTATGCCTTATTAAACATTGATAGAAATACTCATTTATGACATTGAATCAAGCTAAGATACTTATCAGATTTAAATAATAAATGGGTGATGAATCAGATCAGAGAATAGGCAAGTCAGTCTTTTATTTTACATCATCTATATCTGTTGTACTTCAGCGTGTGTGTACACATGTTCTCACATATATGTGTAACACATTCTAGAGTCATTTAAAGACTTCGCTTTCATTTTCTGCCTTACTTTTAAATGAAATTTTTTCTGGTTTTAATGAAGTATGCTCCGATTGTAGACTTTTTTAAAAGGAGCTCAAAAGAGCTGCACAATTCTCATGAGATGTAGGAACACAATTGTTAAGGGTTGAATTTTTTGTTACACAAACTGGAGCAGTTTGCAAAAGTGTTTTTAACTTCATCAGCTAAATTCAGAGGTCATATTAAAAGAAAAACCTCTTTATTTTATTTTAAACCATGGTTAAAATTTTTTAAAAACCCTTCAGAGGATTTCTGTAGCAAGCCATAGTGTAGAACAAGGTAACAGATTAAGCTGGCATTGAAAATGCTGCTTAAAAAATTTCCCTGGACCTACAGGTAAATATTGTGATAAGCCAAGCCCAGGTTGCCCTACTCAAGCAGATTCATATTTAAAACACACACATGTGCAGAGAGGGTCACAAGCAGAGTATGAAAAAGGAAATGGATAGGACAAGAGCAGAGAGAAGTTTAGTTCAAAAGAAATGAAAACAGTAGAGTACAGCTTCCAGATGCTCCATGCAGGAGCTGGATGAGGACAAAAAAAGAGCTTCAGGCATTTGGAATCTCCTCCAACCCATCTGTTTTCTATGAATATTAGTTAGTGCTTATACATGAAGTATATAGGCCATTCCTACACCACAGATCACAACCAGGCACAGTAGTGTACCACGGGAAGCTGGCAGTGCAGTGAGGCCAGACCCGCGGCCTGTCTCTGTGTGTTCTTAGTGCTTCAGGCTTTTGCAGATCTGCCATGCTTTAGACTAGGTCAGTTCCCTAGGCTGAGGCTGTTTTCCTAGACTGCAGTCTCAAATGATTGTCTGCAAGCAGGGGTTTGGATGAGGATGTTTTCCTCTCTGATGCCAAGTTATATAATGCACCAGTATATTTTTCCCAAAAATGCAGCCTGGACAGGTTAGAAATTGCTGTAAGAGTTATCTATGCAGATGCTTGATATTAAAACTCTGTGGAATTAAAAAAAATAAAATCATAGAATTTAACTAAGTTGTCCAATTGTCCATGGCCAGCTCTGCACTGGGGCAGCTGCACCTTGAATATTTTGCGTAGTTTTGGGAGCTGCAATGTAAGAAAAATACTAAGTGATTAAAAAGCATCCAGGGGAAAGCTACAAAGATGATTAAGGGCCTTCAGGGGAAGCCGTACAAGAAGTGGCTGAGGTCACTTGATCTTTTCAGCCTGAAAAAGAGGAGACTGAGTGAAAGCTTCATTGCACTCTACAACTTCCTTGTGAGGGGAAGAGGAGAGGAAGGCACTGATCTCTGCTCTGGGGTGAGCAGTGACAGGACTTGAGGGAATAGTCTGAAGCTGTGTAAGGAGAAGTTTAGGTTAAATATTAGAAAAAGATTCTTTACCCAGAGGGTAGTTGAGCACTGGAATAGGCTCCCCAGGGAAGTGGTCCCAGAACCAATCCCTGACAAAGTAGAAGAAGTGTTTGGACAGTGCTCTCAGGCACATGTTGTGACTTTTAGGCATGGCCCTGTGCTGGATTTGATTATTTTTGGGGGATTCTTTCAAATCAGACATTCTATGATTCTATTTTAAAATTATAAGTTAACCATTCTTTTTTTTTTTTTTTTTTGTTACACATAAATGTAATGATATTGCCAAAGCACATAGTAAAATATGAGATCAGTATAATTAGAAAATGGATGGATTGGAAGCGTTAAATATCAAATGGAAGCCTTCCAATAATGGGTGTCTTGAAGATAAATGTCAGTGGATTTGCTTTGTCACCTTTGGACCTTTAGAGGTTGGAGCACTGCCCCTGAGATGGTATTTATATCATTTGCAGCTTCAAGAAGCAAGAAACTTTTCTGAGCCTTTAAAATCAGTTTCTCAAATCCTTAAGTAAACGTGATTAAGCTTTCAAAAATCTTCACAAGCTAATTCTATTCAACTCCAAATGGATATGTAGACTCATGACGTTAAAGTGCAAGTAATTTTTATTGAAAATACCATATTTGAACCTACCTTTAAGAACCCAAATTCACTAAAACAGGAACTACAAGTTATACCTGACACTGGATCACATACAAGCTCTCCTGTTAGGTCAATGCAGGCACTCCCACTCTGCTAGTGCCCAATCACAGAATCACAGAGTCAAGTAGGCTGGAAAAGACCTGAGATCATTGAGTGTAACCGATGACCAAATACCACCACGTCAACTTGACCGTAGCACTGGATTACACATCCAGTCTGTCCTTAAATAACTGCAGGAATGGTGATTCCACCACCTTCTTGCACAGTCCATTCCAAAGTCTAATCGACCTTTCTGTGAAGAAATTCTTCCTAATGTCCAACCTATACCTGCCCTGGCACAGTTTAAGACTAAGCCCTCTTTTACTGCTGGTTGTCTGGGAGAAGAGCCCAACTCCCACCTGTCTGCAGCCTCCTTTCAAATAGTTGCAGAGAGCAATAAAGTCACCCCCAGCCTCCTTTTCTCCAGGCTAAACAACCCCAGCTCACTCAGCTGCTCCTTGTAGGACACAAGCTCCAGACCCTTAACCAACTCCATTTCTCTTCTCTGGACACGCTCCAGCACCTGAATGCCTTTCCTGTAGTGAGGAAGTGGACACAGGATTCGAGGTGTGGCCTCACCAGTGCCAAGTACAGGAGGACAATCACTGCCCTTGTCCTGATGGCCACACTATATCTGTTGCAAGCCAGGATGCCCCTGCCCTTTTGGAGCCACTGGCCACCTGAGCACACACCGGCTCATGTTTAGCGGCTGTCAACCAGCACCTCCAGGCCCTTTTTTCTCAGCAACTTTCCATCCACTCTTCCCTCATCCTGTAGCACTGTCTGAGGTTGTTGGAACCCAAGTGCAGGACCTGGCACTTTGTCTTTTTCAACCTCATGCTGTTGGTCTCAGCCCATCAATCTGGCCTGTCCAGGTCCCTTTGCAGGGCCTCCCTGTCCTCCAGCAGATCAACACACTGACCCAACTTCTTGTTGTCTGGAAATTTGCCACGGGTAGATTCAATCCCCTCACCC
The DNA here is from genome assembly GCA_013400275.1 of Rhadina sibilatrix. NCBI lineage: Eukaryota > Metazoa > Chordata > Aves > Passeriformes > Phylloscopidae > Rhadina > Rhadina sibilatrix. The sequence continues at coordinate 111,976 of VWYO01001129.1, read as the reverse complement.
AGATCATCAAGAAAGATCATCAATGTTTCCATACACTAATTATCTTCTTAGACAACCTTCTTAACACAAATATTTTTGCCTCTGGTTTTTTTCTCAAAGTGGAAATAAAATCGTGATTATGTGATAATTAGGGGACTGAAAAACCTTTTTTTTTTTTTTTCTCTTTACAAAAATCTCAGTGGTAAAATGACTGACTTCAGGTATAGTGATAGATGTTCATGTGGGCTTTTAACAGAAGAAATTAATTTCAGTGTCCTGAAAATCTATTTGATTTAATTACTGGCTTTGAAATTATGTGATTGAACAGTGGTTTTTTTCCCCTCCTCTGAAAACCAAAATACATTTCTTAGAAAATGGTTTTCCATAGACATCTAAGTTTTTTAGAATTTTTTTTTTCCATGGAGGACTAATTTTTTTTGTCAGTGTGTAGCAAAGGCCTGTCCTTCATCATTGTGTGGGCTATCATACAAACCTCATGCATCCAAAGAGCAATTGCAGTTGCTTTACAGTACGAGGCCCTACTTGAGACACCATATGCAGCCATCCTTATTCCTGTGGTAATGCCTGGAATTCTGTAGTGAAGCTGTGACCCTGTTGTTCCCAGCTCGATTCTCTCTTTACTAGGGAGCTTGTGTAATCACAGGACAGAATTCTTGAGAGGAGACAGTTACTTTGGGAATTCCCAAATCACAGCTGCCATCTTTGGGCTTAATTTTGTTTTAGAGATTTCTGTATTGCTTGATTGTGTAATTGCTTTTGAATTAATTCAAAGAAACTTGACATCCTTACATAATCAGTAGTGAGATCCACATTACACATGCCTACTGTGGAGTGAGCTTTGGTAGTAATCGCCAGATTTTCCTTTTTTCCCTGTAAAGGCATGGGCAGTACATAAATGGAATTTCTTCTGATGAAACTGATGTGAAAATTGTGCTTCACAAGCATCTTTATTTTAAATGAATACTCTCTTTGGGACACATTGCATGAGTAACCTGTTCCTCAAGAGACTCTTCAAGCTGGATATATGCAGCTTGGGAATTCAAATTTATTACATAATGTATGCAATAGATAGAACTTAAAAGCTATGAAATACCACTCTCAAAAAGATGTTTCATGTGTCCTGATGTTCCACAGTGGGCATCAGCCATGTGAGGAAGTGATGATTTATTATCATCAGTGTTCCTGAGTTGCCATCTTCAAAGTCCTGTTTTTTAATCTTGGGGTTTTAAACCTTGAGGGTTTAAACCTTAAAAACCTAACAGTTCTAAACCATTACATTTTTCTTATGGACTGCAGTCCTGCTATATTTTACCTTCTCAACAATAACACTGCTTTCTGCACTTTTCTTGCCTCATATTAACTGTAGGTCACGTAGCATTTTACACTTTCCTGTCACCCTTCATGAATAACCTGGAGTGGTGGCTGAACAGCTGGGCTGTGGGACTCAGCACCACAGACAGCTGAGTCCTCAGCAGAGGGTACAGGGTTGGGGTTCAGTTGTGCCACCACACTAGAGCTGGGCAGAAGTGGATCACCAGAAATGCAGGTGGCCTGAGGTGTGGGGTGAGGTCCCTTGTGCTGGTTCCTCCTCTCTGCTTCTGGGGTCAGTGCAGGGTCCATCACTGGTACCCTTCCACATACAGTATTTCGGAGTGGAGGAGAATGAAAATCCCAGAACTGCTTGAATCGTCTATAGGATGGCATCATGACATTTTCTGGTGAGGCTTCTGTTTCTTTCCTGGTAATGCTTAACCAGCTTTGAGGTTTTTTCACTGTTAATGAGCTGTTAATGTAGTAAGTTGATTACCTTGTTGGCTCCCTCAAAGAACTTCAGCAGAAATGGGAGGGACAGTTTCCTGCTAATGAACACAACTAATCTTCCCTGGCATATCACACTTAACAAATACTACAATTTATATGCAGTTTTGAGTTACTATTCCACTGAAGATTTAATTTTTAAAAGAATAATTGCTGCTTTCTCTCATAACATATATAAATACCTTGATTTCTTTGCTGTTTTTTTCCACAAAAACCAATACCATTGCATACTGTGTTCAATTCCTAATAATTAACTTACTCTTACTGTACATGTAGTATCAATGACTGCAAAAGAATATAGCATACATAAATATAAAAATGCTGTGGTTTTTAGTCTGTGCACAAAGAATTATTACAGAGGGATACCTCTTAGTAAGTAAATTTCAGTTGTGTCTTAACTACTAAACATATATGGTGCAAAATAATGTATTTTACTGCATTTTCATTAATTACAGTGGTAAATTTCATAGACATAATACATATATATGAAATATAGTCTATCAAATCAATTAGGATGCTTAACCATGAGTCTCAAGTTATATATTCTGAGCCCACAAGCAATGCAGTAGATTTTAAGAAGCTTTTACAAAGCTACAGCATTTTTTTGGCCTAAGTTTATAAAAATGTTGGTTTTTTTTAAGTTTTAAATTATTAATTGTAACATTATGTAATTAAAAGCATAAAACTTAAGTGGAAAGCAATAAAAACAAATTATTATGATTTATTTTACTTCCCCTTCTTCCTTCTGGGGACATCAGAGCAGCTGTAATTACTGTATGCAAGCATTTAGGCTTGCCAGGGAAAAGCTAAATACGTGTAATTGATAGCAACAGCTCAGTTTCTCAAGTGAGGAGAATGAGTGCTTGTGCTTATATCCATTAATTGCAGCCAGTTTTCTCTTCCCAGTTTGCAGCAAGTGACCTTGCCATGGCTTCAAGGAAAGATAGCTATTTTCTTCATGAGCTGGCAGGGGTAGAAAGCAGATAAATCCAAAAGAATGTGAAGCTTATAGAAATTGAAGTGATCATTTTCTAAATGAGGAAGCAGAGGCTCACTGTAGTCTGAATAATATCCCTTTGTCTGTGCATGCTGAATTTCACTTACATTGTAGCCTGATGTCCATCTGAAAAATGGACACCTAAAAGAATGTGAACTAGACCTAAGGAGAGGATGCCTGCATGTAAAATGTCAGTCTCTCCAGTTCCTCAGAATAGCAAGGCACTGATATATGTTCTCCTTAAAATATTTTTTCCAGGTTGCGGATCAGCAAAAATGCTCATACTGGTTTAGCTCCACTGATTTGAGAAGGAAAATGGTTTGTTCTTGTCAAAATGTTCCTTTAGTGTTAGCCATATAGGCGCCTGTGATAAGGGCATTTGGTACATGGTATCAAAGTTACGGGCAGCCGTGCAGATGTGGGACTTGGGTGGCTCTTGTTGGAGCAGCACTTTTGTTTGTGCAGATATTCATCAAGTCTTGGGTTTGCTGCCCCAGCGTGAGCTGGTTCCAGTGGCAGCATATGCTTTTGTGAGGAGAGGCTGCTCCTATTCAGGAGCTTAGCAAAGCCAAGGTATTGCTTGAGTAGTAGAAGCAAATGAAAAATGCATGAGGTAGGATCATTTTTCCACGTGGCTTACTATTCTTAAGTGATTATTCTGTATGGTTTCTCCTGGAAGGCTGTATGTGACATCTGTGGATATATGACAGTGTGAGGCTCCTTTCTCCATCAAAGCAAGTTCACGCAGGGTGTTTGCAGAGCTCATTTAAAGCTGCCCATTACAGTTAGCATACTTAACACTCCCTTTCTGCTCAACATGGTGTAACTGCATGACATAGTTGAGTTGAACTCAAAATTATTGTTCTCAGATTGTAGTAAGCTTGGAAGGCTGCTGCTACTGCTAAAAGCCAGAGAAGAGTCAGAAAGTCTGAAGGCTTTTTAGTTTTTTCCACCCATATGAGATAACCTGTGGTTGTGAAACTACAGTTGCCTTTATCTAGAATTCAGCATAGCTGCAACTGGACCAGTAGTATTCCCAAATCTTGTTCCTTTTGGCTGCTGCTGAGAACTGGATTGATATTTTTGGAGATTTTACTTGTGCTAAAATACGGGGGAGATTGAGTGGTAATGGCTGATTTAGATCCCGTTTTTCTGTATATGCAGTTACTTTTCCCAGTGTTCATCACTTGCTATTATCAGAACTGAATTTCATCTGCTATTTTACCATTTTACCTTCCATAACTTGGTATCATGATCTTCTGTAATTCTTCACAGATAGCTTAGATCTTACTGTCTTGAAGAGTGTTCTATCTTCAGCACTCTTTATCATCTCAGTGTTGTGCCCCCTCTTGTCACCCTTGTGGATCTGCTGCACAGCAAAATATCTCCCTGTGGTACCCTTGTTCCATTGTCAAAACCAACCCATTATGTCTACACTTCCCCTCCCTTATTTTCTGCTTATTAATTTGCAAAAAGAGATTCTTGAAGGAAACAATATTTTTCAGGGAAGTGCCCTGTTAGCTGTGGGTAGAGGCTGCATGTAGGTCTCCAGTATCCTTTGTTTTGTGAGTTTCTGTATTTACTTCTTCACAGACCCAATCAGCAGAGGAGGATGCTTTAATACAACATTTATATGATTAGGCTGGTTTTTTCCCTTTTGAGATTTGTCAGTGGACTACAGTAAATAATCAGAAGAGCAAAAATGCCGCTTTCATTATTGCTGTATCATTTTAGGTGAAAGGAAGGTTGTATCATGGCTGAATTCCAAACAAAGATAACAGTAGATGCATAACGTTTGGTGGTTTCTAGCTTTAGCTGTTGTGATCCATCTATTGCAAAAACCTGCTGTTTAGATTTCTGGTAAGTGTGTATCACATTTTACCTGGCCAGCAAAATTCATGGTATGGTAGAACATGAAGATGCTAGCACATAATACAGAAATGTTCAATTCTGTGATGAATAGACAGAAGAGTCTAAGTACAACAGATGATATTCCAGAAGGCCTGCTATACCTACTTAAAAGGAAAACAAAATATGATGTTAGGATTAGAGTAATTGCAGCAATATGGTTGCTAACTACAAAATAATTTTTTCTTTGTTCACTTCTTCAAGTATTATTGAGGCTTACTGAGTAATTGCAGCTTCTAGAGTAAATAGGAGAAATGATGAAAGTGAAAGGCATCTGAGAGAAAAGTGTTAACATGACAGTGTTTCAAACTCGCAGAAGTGCCATTTCCAAGCTGTGCAGCCTGATAAATGCCTGATCAGCAGCTTGCTGTGGAAGCACCAGTGACATCCGGTGGTAGCAGCCAGTTAGACAGCTCCCAATCTGCTGACTTGTAAGTTACCCAAAGATCTTTAACACTCAGCCATTTGAAGGTGGCAGTTAGGGATTCCTTTACATCCTGACCCAATGCATCTTCTCTTTGTTTTATGCTTTTCATTTTGGTAGAACAGGATTTCTTTACTGCTGCATTGACAATGAGATTCAATGACTGCCTCCAGCTGGTGTTGGCTTTTTTGTTGCTCTGCATGATATCCTAATTGACATAGAATTGTGGAATCTACTTGAGATTATGAACTGTATACTTTAGCAAAAGAGTCTAGGATCATTAAGATTGCATAGCTGACTTCCTGCAGTGCCTATTAGGGATGAGTTCATGTTTATTTGTAGTGTTGACAACAGAAGCTGAAACCATATATCCTTCTACTTTATGTAAGAGAAATTGTAAGTCTCAGCTGTAAATCTCTCAGCTGGCTACAAACCATTATTCCTGTATTAGACTTCTCTTCAGGTTTTTAACAGGTTGTGCTCAATTTGGTCTCTTGGTACTCAGCATTAGCATGAGACAAATGCAGTTAGGATGTTAATTGCCACACTTACTAGATGAAAATTTCATAGCAGTAACAAGTGTCTGGCATTCAGCTGCCCTCTAGATGAATTATATCAATTGGAAGGAGTGACTAGTTTTTAAATGCATACATTTTCAAAAATAATTTCAGCAGTTTGTGAGGTTGCTGTTTTCCTGTAAATGAGAACAGTTAAAGGCTAGATTCTTCTCTCAATAACTTAGTGTTGTTAGGTCTTTGTACTACTATCAGCAGAACTAGGAATATTGGATTTTAGTAGGGCTTTGCATATTAAAAAAGCCTGAAAGCAGCTTCTCAAGCAGAAATCATGGTACTTTATTTCTCTTCTCTGTCAAGACACAATCTTATTGAAGAGGCTAGTTCTGCAAAGTGAGAAATCACATATTTGTTTCCATTTTTCAGCTTCATTGTTTTATTGAATGCCCTGTTCTTTTCTGAGAGGAACCATAACTGAGACTGTGTAGAGATAGACATGCTATGTGTCAGAGAAGATAAAACTGGAAACCAGACCTTGTCACTAAATCAGAAATGGTTTCAAAACTATGCTCCTTATAAGTACTTTATAAGCTTTCTATCCCCTCTTGGAGATGGGCAGCCTCCTGGATTTTCTTCCTATAGAAAATGTCCTTTCATGACAGCACCCTTCATTGGCTCTGCATTGCTGCACTCAAATCCTTGCAGATTTGCTCCTAAAAGGAACAGAAGATACAGATCCTGTCATTTTTAATATATCAAAATGTTAGGGGCCAGGGACCAGGCTTGTCACACCTAACTATCCATCCAAGTGAGTTGCGTGAGCTAGGTGTATAGTCTGCTTTGCCACTCACAGGAGGGGACAAGTGAAAAAAGACAGTCAAGCACCCACTGAGACACTTAGATATCTTTGGTAGGCTGAGCTGGTTTTGCAGTCAGGAGATCTCCATCTTCCAACTATAAACAGTGTCCCGAATGACTGCTCTTAAGTTTGTAATAGCAGGGCTTCAGGATGTACTTCAGAGTATTAGCCATTGCTTCTAGATCATGCAACTGTAACAGATATGTATATGAAAAATCACCCATTAAAATGTGATTTCCCAAGCATTAACTTGATTAGATTATTTTTTAAAAAAATAGAAGCATGTTTAAAGTATTTGGCTGTTTTTAATTAAATTTCCAAACCATGAATGCTTTTCTTGAATAGCTATTTTAGCATAGAGCTACTTTTCCATTGAGTCTGTATGGCATGCAAATAGCTACTATAAACTATAGGATGTTACATCTTCTGTAGCAAATCTTGGGGCTTGTGCTGAGTGTTTATACCTCAATTATAGTGATAACCAGTGTCCTGTATATCTTCTAACAAAACAGAACAGACATTCCCTGTTTATTACTGATTAATTCCTGTTTATTCCCTGACTAAGGGAACTTTAGGTCTAAACTCCACAAATTAGGACCCTGTAGCAATGTAGGTAAGTTTCTATATTATTTTTCAAACTGTTAGTGTTATTATCTCTGTCAGTGTTGTTAGAATAAATCTTCTTAACACTAGCAATTTATTGGAAAGATATGTTGACAAAGAAAAAGAATCAAAGCAAAATATAACCTAAATGTCATTACTGGTAAGATGTGACACTTTTAGCAACACTCAAGTCAACTCATATTCCCAATTCCAACATGGCAGAAAAGAACATTCCAGCACTTATCCTAATATCACCTAGGGAAAAATCCTCAAGGAGCAAGTTTTTAAGACAGGTTTGTCTTCAAATATACTAATTTATGTTTATTACCTAATTATATTGTAACTGTTTTATAATAGTTCGTTATTGAAATACCTTTTGCTAGTATTCAGTCCCATTTCTCTCAAACATTTGCAAATGTCTCTCCATAAAAGAGGTATTTGCTCAGCAGTTGTACTCTACTGAAATTACTGTTTGTACCAAAATTATTTACAGAAACACATGAAGGTACTCTTGGATACTGTTGAGGAATTACAGCAGTGCAGTTACTGAAATCACAGTAAGTGATTTCAAAGAAGTGGACTCCATGCTCCACTTCTGGAACTGTTCATCCTCCAGTTTAAATGAACGAAGCTCTATTCAAATTAGTTTTTGCCATGACTCAGTCTCCAAATTCAGTCTAAATGACTATGCTTAAGGATCACTGTAAGGTGCCAATTTTGTGTAACTGTGCCAATGATAATAAAGTGGAATAAATGTCCAAATGTGAGTAGCTGTAAGATAATAAAGCTGAGGCAGTGAAGGATTGGAGGTGCTTTCAGCTAGTTACATAGGGAAATTTGATACCATTTACAGTAAAACCTTAGTCTGTAGCATGTAAATGGAAAAGAGTCCATCCTAGGAAACTCGATTGCAATTATCTGGTGTTGCTGAGTACAGCAGATGAGATGCTTTGCCAATTGTCTTCTCATCTTCAGAAGACAGCAGAAAGGGATTATGGTGGAATTACCATCAGTGTTTCCTCTACTGTTTTTAACCCACTCCGGACTTCTGTTTCTAGTACTGTCTAGCACATTTCATAACGTTTCCCTTCATGCTTACAGCATATTTTAAAACAGATTCTGCTTGTAGAAAGCATTTCTAGGGTGGCCTGCAGGCCCACCAAACTGCAGTAGATGGGCAAGGGCAGACTTCTGCCGTCACTGAACAACTCAGTGTGTGGGAAGGTGTCAACTTTGCTGGAAATGCCTTGGAAATGATTATCTTAACCTTAAGATCCAGCAAAACCACTATTACCATCATGTCTGATATACTTTCACAACAAAGAAGTGAACTACAGAGGCATTGCAACTACTTCCACTATGACAAGACGCAGGTTATACCAACAGGTGTTATAAGGTGCTTTCTATCCCCTCTTGGAGATGGGCAGCCTCCTGGATTTTCTTCCTATAGAAAATGTCCTTTCATGACAGCACCCTTCATTGGCTCTGCATTGCTGCAGTCATTTCCTGGCAGAACAGTGAGAACTGTCTCCTGAAAGTTAAGTATTTGAGGAGGGCACAGACCAGTCAGGACGTAGCAGCTATGACAGGGTAAGTCCAGTTACTTCACCCTGGGCTTGTAGCCTATGAAATATTTCTTCTCTCTAATTTACAGAGACCAGAATAAAACAGATGGTAGGATCTAACTTCCATCTCTAGTGTCTCCTTATTTAGTTTAGGTTTGTTTTGACATTTGTAACACAGATGATCCTCCTGAACTGAATATTAATTTATTGCTACAAAAACTGTAGTTTTGTTTGGAGAGACGATTTGTGGGTTTGTGTGAGTCTTTTGCTGTACTGCCAAAAGATATATTTTCCCATATTTCCTATATTTTATTTTAAATTGTAGAGACAGATCTTTTTATTGTGCTTTTTTAAAATAAGCAGTTGCTTTCCTGTGACATTTAAAAAGGAAGTATGTGTTGGAAATCCTTCATTACAGACTGAGTGACAAGGAAAAGTTAGAGGCTCAGGGGGGAACTAAAAGGCCATGTACCAGTTATCTATACAAAAAGAGGTTTCTTTTTGTATACCTTACCTTACTACTACCTTACCACTAAATGAAAATTTGTGTTAATGTGGTTGCTTTCCTTGGAAAGCAATTGTCCATTTCTTTAGGCCTGATTTGGTGTCAAAGAAGGAACATAATGGTGGTGGTAATACATAGGATGATAATACAAAGAACATTGAGATACAGAACTGTGACTGCAGAGTTTTTAGGCATTCCTGGAAAGATAGGAACTATAGCAGGATTTATAAAGTGACATAACACTTGAAAGGAAAATACAGCCATGTATGAAGTTTAGTCTAAGCCACATAGAAGATTTCAGCTTTTGAAACAAGAAGCAGGACCATAGAATGAATCTGGACCTGAATGAGTGTCTCTGTAGACACATATTTTCTTTCTTGAAGTAAGTATTACAGCTGTTTATAAGTGGTTTAAAATTATTTGTTTATTAAGTACAAGTATTATTCTAATTCCTCAATGTATGGAAACCATAAGATTAGTTGGTAGTTTCTATCAGTGTGTGCAGAATAGTGTCAATTAAGTGTTGTCAGAACATCAGCTTAAAGAGGACAGACTTTTCTCACCATTACTGTTTTCCCTTAATTTTTTTAGACTTCACTTTAACTTTTTAGACTTAAAAAAGAATTTTTTTTTTGTTACAATGAGTAAAGGTAGAATGCTTTTAGCACTTTCATGGTCAAATAAAATGATGGAATTTTTGCAAGCAAGATAAGCATTAAACAAGCAAAACAAATAATTTTGATTTATCTTTTATTGTTTTCCTTTTTTATTTTATGTGTACTTTTATAGACAGTTAACAGCAGGGGTGTCATCAAATGTCTTACATACTAGCAGTAGACAACATCAGTTAATGGATACCTCCAAAATTAACTTTGAAACAACTACCTTTTTGATAAAAATCATCTTCACTTATTGAAGATTGGTAGTTTGAAACAGGCTAGTAAAGATGGAAGTGTTGCAGAAAACTAGAAAATAAAGTGTGTGAATTGGCTTTGTTTTGCTGTAACATTCTGAAACTGGGACAAACAAACTTGGCATTGGGGCATTTGGAAGTAAGCAGTCTCCAGCTGCTTTCATGACATAGGAAACTTGCCACACGATTACAAAAGCATGGATAATGCTTCAGTGATTGTCCTGGAGTTCTTCTCTGGCTCTACAAATGGCTCTTGAAGTTTGGCTGGCAATGAACAGTAATAATCCTTTGGATGCTTACAGAGAGCACAGGAAATTTTTAAACTCTTAATTTCATTTTATTTCCTGCAGACATGCAGAGTATGGAAGTGTCTCATTGCTATGAAAGCTAGCCAGTTATCTTCATCTTAACTTAAATGTAATAAGCTATTTAAGCTGTTGGGTACAATAAATTCAAAATGTCTTTCCTTGACCTCATAATGTCTGATGCAAATTGTTACATTCTATAAAAATCACCTATTCTGTGTTTCTTTCCCCTTGTTTACAAGCTCAGCTCTTTGTGTACTTTCAGAAGGAGGTGATGCAATTTCTCAGGGCCCGGAAGAGCAGGCTGCTCAGCAGGGGAAGGCACTGCATGAGCCAAGGCAGGGCCAGTGTCCTCAGTGACACCAGTACCATTTGTGCTGCTCACACACATCACCTCGTTACAGCCCCATGTACTCAGCCTGCTGTGACAGCCTTCCCCACTCACCTTTCCTACACACAGGCACATGCAAACGTGCAGATCCTTCCATTTTGATGACTGAAAACATACTCAGGTACTACATGTACTTGTATGTAGACATACACCTTGCTGTTTATAACTGAGTAAGAAGAGCAGAGGAGGTCCAGTGATGGAAATCAGGAATCAGGCAAGAGTCTGGATTGGCAGTCTGAATTGCCAGTCCGGACCAAAGTCAGCAAGGCAAGGTCAGGTCAGCATTTCTCTGGCAAGAGCTTGAGTGCAGCATAGCCCCCAGCCCAAAGGTCAGCATAGTCATGAGTGGAGGTCTCAGGGAGGCTTCTCATGGCCCAGTCTCATAACTGGGTTAGGGACCTATGGAGTGTGTTCAAATAGATGTGCAAAATACAAAGATCCAGTTCAAGAACAGCAGAACTTACTTCTATCAAGGGCATTCCCAGAATCTGTGGTAAGCATTTTTTTTTTTTTTAGCATCCATGGAATCAGACCAGCTCTGTCTGTCTGAGCAATTCACCCTATTCTTCTTAATGGCAAACTTGGCACAGTGAGGTGGTTTGAGTCCTCAAGCCCTCTGTCAACATTTTTTAGATGTAAACATTATCAGTCAAATGAGTTTTGAGATGGAAGAGAAGATATAAGTTATTTGATATTAATAAAATCTTTTGAACTTTTATATACATTGATAAAACAGAATCTTGTATCATATCTAAAAACATGTGAATTTGAACAACTTCCCAATTTGTACCAAATACTCTTTATAGATCCCAGTTATAAAAGCAATATATATTTGTCTTCTTTCCAAGTAATCTGCAGCCATATGCTAAGAACATAATGCTTTTAAGACCATTTTCAGTTTGTTTATTATCTATTTTTATTTAGAAACTTTGTTACTGTTTAGTTTACTGCGTAGTATACTTAGCAGTATACCAGGTTTAGTTAGTATACTAGTTTACTACCTAGATACTTAGTACTGTTCAGTACCAACACTTCTTTTTCAATTCTAATAATAATTTCCTGCATAGCAGTTCTAGAGGCAGACAGAAGCACATCTTTGGATACTGCTATTTCCCCCATTTTGTGACAATGAGTGAGTGCCAGCCCTGTGTTTCTGTGCTTGAGAATAAGAATACTGATAAAACCTTGTCTTCTTACCTGAAATTAAGTTTTAGGGGAATCTTCTAAAAAGTTTTTTCAGCAATTAATGCAATTAATTTTTTTTCTAATAAAACATTTTGAAAAAAGCTGGTAGGTCTCTTTGTGATGGAGAGTAGGATACCAGACATGTCGGGAGCTGCAAACATTTAAAGTTCCCTGAGGACCTGCTTCTGTGTAATCTGGGTAATATAAGCCACTCCCTCCTGATAGAAGCTGTCTGTGTATGAATCCACAACTCTGTTATTATTTACTGTTGGCTGCAAAGGCAGAAAGCTTAGTGGAATGCCAGGTGAAGGACAGGAACCTGAGCAGCTGATGGGTACATTGTCTGAGCGTCCTATCCTTTGACCCTTCTGCAGGCAAGCATCCAGTGGTGCCACTCATTTTCTTTCCCAAATGACTCATATTTTTTACCCATTCAAATATGAAGATAAGAGCTGGAAGCAAATTGGTGATTTTCAGTTATGTTTCCACTTCATTTTTACATATAAATTAAATCAAATCAAACTCGCTGTGAATTACAAAACCAGCAACATCATATGTTGTGGAGGTGGATGAGCCTGCGAGGCCCTTGCCCTGGAGGGATATCCCTTGAATGGAATGTGATAAGCTCATCTCAACCCTCCCCCTGGAGAGAGAGGACCTAGATGAGGCAGTTCCCTCTCGGGTCAGAACAAGACACCCATAATGCTTTGTATATCTTTCCAACCCATTGGTTTTTCCCCTTGGTACCACCCCTGCTTTCCCCCATAAATACCCCAGAGTTAACGCTGCTCGGGGGGAGCTGCTGTCGCTGGCCACCCTTTGCAGGGTAATAAAGCTGCCATGTGGAACACAGGGCTTCTGTCCCTCTGTCCCTGAGTCAGCCTGGGAGAACCTCGCAAGGCAGAGCTGAATCACTGCTGAGAGCTGAAAGCACTGTAAGAGCTGAATCACTTGCAGCCCCTGGCTGTGCCTTGCTGCGGCTGCCCGGCGGCCCAAGCCTGCCCAAGAGCCTCGGAAGGCTGTCCCTAGTGAGACCTCTCTGTCTGGGAAGGTTGCAGCTACCCAGATCAGACTACAGACTACATGGTTGTCCACAATATGTACTGGCATGCTTTCTGCAAACTCTGAAGGAAAGAAACATGTGGGTAATATGTTAGGACTGCCACTCATTGAACAGTCTAAGTGGTTTGCTCCAAGCTTTTACATGTGGTAAAACTGCATCTGTGAGAGAATTCTTTGTCATCTACCCTGGATGTCATTGTTTACCCAGCTGAGGCACTGGGGGACAATTTAGGAGGAAGCTTTAGAGTAGGAGGTGTCACATGCCAAGACTCACTATCAGGACCATGTAGCAGCCAGCTTCATAGTAAAGTTATATCCTACTAAACCCACGTTTATGGGATAGCAGGAAACAACTCTCTCGTTTGGCACAAGGCAATGTAAAGCAAAGCTTGGGAAACTTTTGCAGGAAATGAACTGTATCTAATCCAGTTTGATATAGTAGGCAGCATATTATTAAGCCAAATCACCATGTTTATCCCTTTTTTCTTTGCACCTTTGTCCCTGAGGCCAGTACCCTTCCCTCCTCTGGGCAAGCTGTTGAGTGTATTGCAATTGGAGGTATGAGAAAGTCGCCCCTCTGTCTCCTCCCCCTCTTCCACCCATGATGTCTCTCAAGTTCATGCCAGTACTTACTGCTGAATAAGATGCAGCACTCCATTAAAACCCAAATCACTGAAATAATGAACTGTAAAAATTTGCCAGGGGCAAAGTGTGTTTTGTTAAGATACCAGAAAAGATCCACAGGGGCCTGGTCTTTGCATTTACTACTGTCAAATGAAAAAGAAAGCAAGGAAATCAGCACAACTACTAGGAGGGTATCCTAATTTTATTTTGAGACTGTTTGTATTTTCAGCATTGAATCCACTTTTCCTTTTTGTCCAGTTCTGTTGTTTTTTTTGGTTTTTTTTCTGTCATTTTTCTGTCATCTCCTGTCACGTTTCTTCTTCCTTGCTTTTCTTTTTGAGTGCTTCTGGTCAGGTGAAATGGCAATTGGCTCCCTCATAGGCCAGCTCAAGGATTTGCAATTTATTTTTGCCTGTCACCTGTTGAAAAAAGACTGGAGTTCCTTCTCTGCCAAGAGAGGAGTCCATTAGTGACACAAAAGCAGCAGCTGCATCACAGCAGGGATGCACAATAGTTATATACATCACTTACTCTTTATCTGCTATAAGACATTGGGACAGATTGTTGCCTGTAATTCTCTACCTAGGAAAAAAAGGAGTCCATACAGTGCTTAAAATCATCTGTTTTCTATTTTAACTCTTGAAATGACATTTCTTATCCCACAAAACCTTCTAGAAAAATTATTTAAATACAAACAGAAAATTGTACAGCTAAAACATACTGCTAGTACAGTGCTGCACTGTTTCTGTTTTTAAGTTGTATAACCTTATCCAAAAGGTGTAGTAACACAGTGGTGAATCAGGAGACTTCTCAGGACACTTTCAAAATCTGTGATTCACTTAGACTGACTTGTCTGAGAATTCAGATTATAGTCCAAAGCCATAATGGTCTTCTTATTCATGCAGAAAAAGCAGCAGCCAATATATTCATCATTTCTTTCCTTATTCTCCATATGTTATATTGAAACTAGAAATACTGCAAATATAAATGGTTGTGTTGTATTTCAGTTTTCATTAAAAGGAGGGAAAACTAATAAAAACTGTAAGATTTATAAGTGGGTTACAGCCAAGAAATCTGAAGAATGCTGTGGTCACTTTTTAAGCCTCTTTTATTCTGTTCTTTTATGCGCCATCACACTGACCTTTGGCAGGTTGCTCCCTATGGAGACAGGTCATTTTCAATTGGCTGTCCTTCTTTAGTCTTTGCCCAGGGCTGGTAGTGATGGGGTTTCAAACATCCTCTCCAGTGATGGAATTTCATATTCTCTTTTTCTTTGCTTTTACTCCTTTCTGAAAAAAATACGTTCTGTTTGGGTAACATGGTAACATTAGCAGTGCATGCGGTGCAGTGTGTTGAACTAATTGCCAATTAAATAATAGGGAAGGCCAAGATCTAACAGAAAATCATTGTGCACAGTTCATTAACTACATTTCACAGAACCGAAAGCATGCCATGTGATTTTTAAAAACAGATTTAAGGAATGAACAGTTTCTTCCTTAATATTTTTTAGCTGCAATGCAGAACAGAATGGAAAGATAAGCAAACAAGCAGTTCCTGGATTTTCAGTTTCTCCCCTTCCCCGAGGTAGATATTGTACAATTCAGACATTTCTGTGGATTAGTTTATCATCTCCATCAGGTGAATGGCTTTAAAAGAGACATGAGGTGTCTTGGAGATAATCAGTATCTTAGTGCTGTGAGTAAATATTATTCTCTGATGTTCAATTACAGTCAAATAGGGAATATTCAGTATGATTGAGGAAAGCACTGCCTTTCAGGCAGATTTTAAGATATCTGAGTGGCTTCATAGAAAAATCATGAGAATAATGGAAGTATTTAAAAGCATGCCTTATCATAAGGGGTGAATACCAAGGACTCAACTAATACCTACAAGCAATGGTAAAGAACTATAGGAGGTTTTTATTCAGTAAATAAAGGTACAAAAAGGCTGGTTCTTGATGCTGCTGGTTCCTGGCACTAGACAGATGCAGACAAGAATTTGAATGTATGTATGTCTGCATGTGCTTGAAATTAGGAAAAAAATGGCCAAAACCACTTTATATTGAGTTTCATCACACAGTACTTACAGGATGGCNACCCTGTGAGGAATGGCTGAGAGAGCTGGGGTTGTTTAGCCTGGAGAAAAGGAGACTCAGGGGTGATCTTATTACTCTCTATAACTTCCTGAAGGGTGGTTGTAGTCAGCTGGGGGTTGGTCTCTTTCACTGGGCAGCAACTGACAGAATGGGAGGATGCAGTCTTAAGCTGCACCAAGGGAAATATGGGTTGGATATTAGGAAAAAGTTTTTTACAGAAAGGGTGATAAAGTACTGGAATGGTCTGCCCAGGGAGGTGGTGGAGTCACCCTCCCTGGACATGCTTAAAAAAAGACTGGATGCGGCACTTGGTGCCATGGTTTAGTTGAGGTGTTAGAGCATGGGTTGGACTTGATGATCTTGGAGGTCTCTTAGACCCTAGAGATTCTCTGATCCTGTGAAAACCAAAAAATGAGACAGAAGAAGTGAATTGTGTTTTGGTAAAGAGTGGGAGTGTAGAAGATGTTAGAGTGAACAGCATTTCATCTTGAGTAATGTGATTTGAACTGTCAATATTAAATTAATTGGTGGAAATGGGTAAAATGGTTAGGAAAAAAAAAAGGAAAGGAGAGAGAAAACCCAAAAATATTTTAAAATACTTGAAAATTATATTTTTAATAATAGATATAAAAGTCAGTCTTTAAAATCTTTGTCTGTAGCATTTGAAGTGTCAAATTTAAAGTTTCTCAATACTCTTTGACATATGGTCTATTGCATACATTTGAAATGTACCATAAAGCTTGTTTTTTTAACAGAGAAGCAGTGAGATCTATCTAATGCATGGAGGCCTGTTTCTTTGTCTTGCTGCTGATGAAATGATGAGTGTGCTGGTTGTAGAGACTTATTTTCTTCAGGTAATTTATTTCTATGAAAATGGAACACCTTTTACCATAATTCATAACCCAATATCATCTCCAGACATTTTGTAATTGAGGTAGCCATTATCAAGAAGTTTTTCTTTTACGATCATTTCTTTCTGTACTTTTGATCTCCTGATCACAGCTGTGTTTGCAGCTTCCACAGCTGTTTGTAACATTCAGAAGAGAAGTGGGTTGGACTATTTTTAGTTGTTAGTAGCAATAAAAGTTGCTGCTCCCTAAAAAATAATCGACTTTAGACCTCACTGGAGCATGGCGCTTTATTTTCTGGACTCACAGTGTCCTTTGCGGAAAATATTAAAAGGAGGTGCTGTAAAATGGTGTTGGGAACAGGGAAGAAGACTTGTCAGTCTGAAAGGATTGCACTCTGGGGAAACACCATGCCAGAATATCATCATCTGCCTTCTGTCTACAGCTCGAGGTCTTGAAAGGCAGTGAGAGCTCTGAGGTAGGTCAGTGAGTTTCAGCCAGCTGCCTCAGTGCTGGTACTTTCTGCCTTGCTAGAAAGTGTTTAGTGGTTACTGAAGACCTCAAGAGCTGGGAATGTCTCTATATGCCTTGCTAAAATTTTACCATACATCCCTTGTAAATCATTCCAGAATCAAATTCCAGAGTTTTGGTTTTATCATGTCTTTTTCTAGAAGATAGTAGTACCCTTTTGTCTCCCATATTTTCAAGCCATATTTATGTCCTGTAACCAGAATATTCCCCAGTCATCTCCTCGGTATGCCAGACAGGTTGAACATGCGAAGTTCTTGCCATAAGGCATTTTCTCTACTCCTTTTTTGTGTGTATATATATATTTTACATGCTCCATGCTCTTTTTTTTTTAAGTCTCTTTAAAAAAATCACCCAGCATCACAATTATTGATAGTGTTCACATATGAGTCATGCTAGTTACAAGCAAATTTGCTTATTTCTACCAAGTAAATTCACATGGTAATTGTACTTCTTAATCATTTAATCCCTAAGGGTCACACAGTTCTTTTAGTCACAGCATTGTCCTGGAAACCCCAGTAAAATTGCTTGTCTACTGTATCCCTTAGATGTTTTTCAGAGTTGCTGCTGTCCAGAGAGCACCCATTCTGGTTTATGACCTCCATAATTTATTCCTTTCTGCACTGAATGCCTTGGTTTTCTAGGCATGGAAGAACACTGTGGCTGCTTTGTACTTACTCTTGTGTTTTTTTAAAAAAACATACCTTTTTCATTTGCAGTTATAGCAGGAGTGAATTTACATTTACTTCCAAATGACAAGTATTACCAAGCTGAACAGCTCAAAAACCTCCTCTGAAATGTCATTTCTTTTTCCATGTCCTTCTTTTGGCACTATTACATGGGAAAGACCCAAGACTTAAGAGCTTTGCTTGTATCCTGCAGTTGTGTGGCTGCCTGGCAGCACCAACATCCATACAGTTCTGAAAGGGAAGACATCAGAAAGGAAGTTTCCTGTGTCAAAGTGACCCTGAAACATAGCCTCAAAAAGATATACTTTAAAGCCTCTGTTGAATTGAAGGAAACTTTTACAATGCCTGCTGTAAGAGCAGTTAACAAGGGCTGTCAAACTTCTTTCACCTGAGTGTTATTGTAAGATCTAAGCTGTGTCTGTTGGGAATTAGGAATAGAAGTGGATTATACACCACACAGGAAATGAAAAATTAAATGTGCAAATTCAATACCAAAAAGTTGGTGATTCAAACACAAAACAGCTTAGAACCATCTTCAAGGTACATATTTAGTTTTGAATATAAAGTTATTCAAAATATCTTCAAAATATATACAGATTTTAGTCAAATTCATTAAATTGTTTCACAACAGCAGATGATCACTTTTTGTTAACCCTCCTCAGAATTTATTTTAATTTATTAATACATTTTTGCATTTTATTTTAGCTAAATGGTTTCAGTGATGTTTATGAGACATTGGATGAGTCACATTTATTTTAAAACATAATGCAATCCAGGAGCTCTTGATATTGGTCACTTAGGACCATCATCTGACCGTCTCTCTCTGTATTTGATTCAGATGCATTTGGTGCCATTTGTAGGTTCTCACTCTTTGCAGGATAAATTCAAATTGCCAGCCACAAACATCTTTTTTAAGAAATACTAATGATGTGCTAGAAGAAATAATCTTTAAGATATGCCATGAAGCATAAAATAGTGACACTAACAGCTACTCTGTAGCTACTCTCTTACTTGAAGAAAAAGGTGATAAGTAAAACTGTGATGCAAAATACCTGGTTAGTTTAATTGTGTATATCAAATATTTTGTAGTTATTTTCCCCACTAGAAGATTTTTTTTTCATATTGTTGGTGCTGTAATGGAGATTGTATTTTTTTTTTTAACCAAAAGAGGGCAAATACCCCCAAAGAATGTTACAGAACAAACTCTGTACATTGTACATTTAAAAGGTAATTTATTGTAATATTTTGAGAAATGGAAATACTAAGTAGCTACATTTGTGTTGCTGTAATGATTCATTTGACAGATGCATAAGCAGACCACAGAATGTGATATGCAGTAGTTCTGGGTAGCTACATAGCCTTTTAAAATATTCTTACACGTGCTAAACTGTGTTCTCATATCTCCAGTATGAAAGCACAGAGATTCCAATGAAGGTAATGATGCTATTTAATTTCTGGTATTGGTTACTGTGAGTAACATTTTGCCTGTTCTCTGGTCATTTCAGCTGTACACTGGGGGTAATTTTATCAGGGTTTTTTTTTGTTGTTGTTTTACAAATAAATTGAATGTGAAAAGTACCTTACATGCTTATCCATTTAACTTATATCAATTAAGAAAAATTGAGCACTTTGGGGAAAAGGTCAAGGAAGAAGGACAAAGGCAGGCATGATAGAAAGTATGTGTAAAAGTTAATGGATTAAAGTATTTATAAATTGTTTCCTTGAAAGACATTTGGGTGTGGATGTTCCTAATTTGTAGATCCACTAGCATAGCACCAGAGATATTAGAATATGTGCTGATTACTTTGCTTTTTCTGGGTAGAACAATGTCAACAGGTGGTTATATGGTTTGTTTTGTTTTTTTTTTCCTTAGGTAATGTGTTTCTTGCCCTTCAGTTGTGGTATGAGACAGTGAAAAATCATAACATTAATTTTGTGTGAGTACTTAACAGTACAGTTTGAATGACCAACCTTGCTTGTTGAACAGTTTTGGTCATATATAAACCCCAAATAAACCTAAATAATTGGAATAATAATAATAATAGTAATCTAATTTTTATGCATAAGTTGGAAATCAAGAATTAGAAAGTATCGTTCTTTGGCCAAAGATGAAAAACTTTGGGTCATAATAGGGAAAATAGTGCATGTTCACTGTCTGTTCAAGTTTTCCTAAGCAAAGACTATAAACATGGTATGTTTGAACTTTGTTCAGTGCTGAAAAGCAGTAGTAGGCACAGAACCCTAATACTACTACATACTCTCTCAGACTTTCGAATCAGAGCTATTATTCAAAACAGGTAGGATTCCTATTCTGAAAGGATTGTCTTTTTCAGACATAATTAGCTTCAGTTTTCATTATATCTGTTTTGTGAGAAGCTCCTAAACAGGGAAAGCAGCTCCCATGTTGGAGGTCATGTCAGGTCCATGTCAGAAATGCAGTAAATACAGTTTAACTGTGTAGGACCTGTAGGCAGTTGTTTAATGAAGTCTTGTGGGGACTCTATTCTGTTACATGGAAAAATGTGGAGTTGCTGCAAGATATGACAGCATGGCTTTGCAATTAGCACCTTTTGAGTGAGGTTGTTTTGATTTCTTGGCTTATCATCATAGTGAAATAACATCTATGAGAGAATACACTCATATGTTATGTTCAATAGAATAGTTATCAACTAAAACATTTTTAATATTTGAAATTAGTTGATGGAAGTGGACTTCCTAATGCAACTTTGATAACTAAAGAGNGAGAGTGAATCTAAAAAGAGATTTTTTTTTTTTTTTTTTTTTTTTTTTTTTGTGGCTGATGTGCCTAAGCTGTATTTATTTACATAGCAAAATATATCTTTTGACACCAAAGTATGGGAACAAGATCCCTAAAATGAAGTTTTCTAGGCTTCATTCCTGCAAGTTGGTGACTGCCTCTTGTGATTTTGCTGTATGTTTTCATTCTATATTTAAATATTTGCAGACATGTCAGTAGATCAGGCTTTTGGCTTTCATATATCTGTATGGTTTTTTATTTTTTTCCTTGTTATTCAAGTATAAAAAGCAAAGCAGAATGTTTTGCATGTATAAAATCAAACAGTTCTCTTTTGGTTTTATTTATAGACCTGTTACTGCTTAGAAGTGATCTTACACAGTTACTCTTGCATTCAGTCCTTAAACTGATTAGTCATAGTTTTTATAACATAATTCTCATACTTCATATACAGACATTATTGTATTTCAGAGGTAAAATTCTGGCACTTTCAAATATATTGCAATACAAACAAAATACACTCACACTCTCATGAAGCTTGTCTTTCACATCATTGTAGGAATTCAGCATCAGATGCATTTCAGTGATCTTTTTGGTCTTTTTCTGAGTGGACTGCCAGATCTGGTTTCCTGTGCAAGGTGAGCCTGCAGCAGCTCCCTGTGCCCGTGAGAACTGCAGTGATGCTCAGCAGCTCCCAGTGCATGCACAGCTCTGTGTGTGGCTGGCCACCTACAGCAGCAGAGTCACCAACAGAAGCAGCCCCAAGAGCCTCAGGCTGGCTTATCAGGATGGATCCATTAGTGGAAAGCACATGTGCATACATACCTGGATCCCTCCCTGCTGTAGCTGCCCTAAGGCACCCACCCTGCCCAGGACCTGGGCCTGGATGCCCAGCTGTCCCCAGCTGCTGGCAGCGGCAGCAGCACCAGTACCTGCTCCAAGCCTCCTGCTATACTTGCTGGCTATTTTATGGCTGCTGGCAATCCCACACTGGCATTCACACCCACACTAACATATCTAATCAGCTTCCATAGCTGCTGGCACCCTGGATACATGGATCCCTGAAGCCTGTGGCTCCTTTTCCAGTTGCCACCACTCATACCTCTGACACGTTCTGTTGTCTCCTGCTACTGCCGTCACAGAGACCTGGGTTCATGGTCACATCCCAGTGGTGGGCACCTGTGCATCTATTCACACACGTGCACACAGAATAGGGACCTGTCACCCAAAGAGTCACAACCAGACCCTTTTGTCCCATTGCCTGTCCATTTTCCAATCTATTTTCTTCCTTGATCCACCTTGATTTAATCTAAGTGCAATCATGAGATCAAGATTCTGAGTAGCTTTGGGAAAATATGATTTCTTATGTCAGGTGTAGTGGTTCTGACACAGGGATTTCCAAAGGCTGTTCTGATGGTGTATGTCCTTGTGTCCCTCCTTGTTCACTAATGTTAAGAGAGATTTCTGTACATGCTGTGTGCCTCTGAGGCTCTGCTAACATTGATAGATAGCTCATGTATGAAAAGTATCAACTGACAATTAGGAGGCAAGAAACTAAGCTTTCAAAAAAAAAAAGTTTGGTTTTTTTTTTTTCTCCCTAAAAATCTGAAGACTACAGAAAAAATGCTTCAGTTGTAGGTCATGAAACCAATAGAATAAAACCATTATTTGTCTGTTAAAATCTTCAGAGTACAGCTAAGCCTACCTCATGAGTATGTATCCTTGAAAAGTAGTCTTTAAAACACAGAGGATCTTTGAAATGGGGATGGTGGCTAAAACCTATAAAAAATGCCAATGGATCTCACCAACATCTGTTCTGAAATGTGTAGGCTTAAAACCAAAAGGCACAAAAAATGTATTGTTCCAAAATCCACCAGCAAGTTCTAGTAAGCATTGAATTGATTTTCCTTTTTTCTTCTTTTGCAGCTGCTAGTCTGATTTGAACTGTTTATTCATAGGATGAAAGAGATGTTTTTAAGTATTCTCAACAGTTCCGAGTGATTGATGTAAATTTAAAAAATGCTACTCTGATTTCAAGAGAGTTGCTAGGAAACATGCATTTTGAAGATGAAATCTCCTACTGAGCTAATCTTTGGCTGTATAAGTATGTTATAGGGTATCCTGAGTTACAGATTATATGGATAAACTGTTAAAATTTTATGTATATAAATACATCTGCAGTGCATATTGAATATTCATGATTCATTCCAGTATCTCCATTTTCTGATGAATTACAAGGTATTACTAAGTTCAAAAAATGTGAAAATCAAATGAAAATGCCAAGAGCATGATAAAGATTTTTTAATACAGTTTTCATTTCATTTTTGTGAAACATAAAATGATTATCTTTCCTTAGGAATTGATGTCTTTAAGATTTAATATCAATATGAAGTTCTGATTAGTTTTTTTTTTATAAACTTTAACAAAATTTAAAGCTCAAAAAAATAACAGTGATTGTACATTTAATTTTTCTGAAGAAGTTAATGTGTTTTGTCCCTAAAAACAAAGTAACCTAAGAATCTATGTTGTCATGAGGGAATGATGAAGGAATACCCAGTTTTAGTATTTAGTATCCTATGGGATGCTCAAGATTTAGAAGGAAGGTTATTGATTTTTGTTGCTGAAATATTTTACCAGGCAGTCTTTAAGCAGCAAAGCCCTTACATCAAACTTTCACAAAAGTGAGTAATGCCTGTGAGATATGACAGTAGTAAGTGATCTTTTTCTTATTTATTACCTTAGAGGAAGGAGAAACCAGTTGCTGGAAGAGCAAATAGTGTGGATAGAGACTCTCTGCCTGACCCTTGCTGCTGACATGATAATTAAAGACACTGCGTAAGTACCACTAAGCAACGCTTCGTGATCTGAAAGTATTTCAAAACTATGTTTTTGCAGCTGACTTAAGCAAAGTAACTAAACTGTATTAATGATTAATGGTAAGGATGAGTTGTTGAGCTTATGACAAATTAGAAGATGCCTAATGTGCCTGAAAATACATGTTTGTAATAGTATTACCAGATGAACCATTGTAACAGAGGTGTTGGTTGACTGCTGGCTGAGACAGATGTGTGACTGCTCTAAGGCCCTTGTAGTGAAGAGAATTAATGTTGATTCATAATGAATCTGTGGAGGCAAATAAGAAAAATAAGACATATTATTAGTTGTGTGAACTATGATGACAAAATAACAAAAAGACAAAACAGAGAGAAGTAGTGAAAATGGGAAGGATGATACAGACTGTGTTAGT
Source organism: Rhadina sibilatrix (assembly GCA_013400275.1). Lineage (NCBI taxonomy): Eukaryota > Metazoa > Chordata > Aves > Passeriformes > Phylloscopidae > Rhadina > Rhadina sibilatrix. Next base: position 88,140 of record VWYO01001129.1, on the reverse strand, counting down.
GTGTTCTTCCTCAATGCAAGAACCTACATTTGCCTTCACTGAATTTCAAACAATTCTTCTTTGTCCATCTCTCCAACCTGCTGAGGCCCTTCTGAAGGGCTCACAGCACTCTGGTGTATCAGCCTTCCTGTCAGGTTTGTGTTGTCAGTGAAGTTACTGAGGATGCATCTTCATCCAAGTCCATGAAGAATATGTTAAACCATACTGGGCCCAGTACTGAACCTTGGGGGGCACTAGTGACAGGACACCAACTAAACCCTGTGCCTCTTATTATGACACTATGGGATCTGCTCTTCAGCCAGTTCTCAATCCACCTCACTGTTCACTGATCCAGCCTGAGCTTCTGGAGTTTTCCTATGAGGATGTTGTGCAAGACAGTCTTGAAAACCTTGTTGAAGTCGAGCTAGAAAATATCCATTGCTCTCCCCTCATTCATCCAGGTACTTATTTTATTGTAGAAGGCAATGAGGTTGGTCAAGTATGATTTACCTCTAAGGAGTCTTTGTTGCCTACTTCTGATGGCTTTCTTACATCTTTGTGGATAGAGATGGCCTCCAGAATGAGGCACTACATCAGCCTTCCAAGGATTGAGGTGAGGCTGACTTTTTTGAAGACTGGGGTGGCCTCTGCTTTCTTCCAGTCCTCAGGGACGCTTTCTGATCACCATAGCCTTTCAAAGATAATTCCAAGCAGCCTTGTTGGGGTGTCCATCAGCTCTCTTTTATCATCCTTATGTAACCAGTGTTCCCATTCCGTTTAGCAATGGACCCACATTATATCTTTTGTTTTCCTTTAGTTATTGGTGCCGTTGAAGAATCCCTGCTTGTCTTCCTTGTCATTTTTTTTCCAGATTTAATTCCAGATGGTAGTAAATTCCAGATCACATTCAAGATACTGGTTCTTTGTATTTCCAAGCCCATGTTAAGCAAAATCACAGAGCTGGTTGAGTTATCCAGTAGTGATGAAATCTCTTGCTAATTTAGCCTGTTTAAATATATTAATAAACTGATTCTGGGTTTGGGGTTTTTTAAATTATTGGTTATTTAGCACGTGTAAGCAGTTAAAAAACGTTGAGTTACTGGAGGGGAAGAATTACGCTGCATGTTATTCCAATTGTGTGCTTTTTTATTGTCATTGCATATTGTCCTTGAAATTATAAATTCTGTTCAAGAAGAGCATCTTACTTATGGGCTATCAAGTTGACGTGCTTTTTAGCTGCATTTCATTCATCTCTCAAGGGAGAGTGTAGCTATATTCTTTATATAGAATGAAGTGGAAAATATTAGAAGCACGACTGTTGGTGATGGACTGTTTGGGCCGGTGGGCAGTATTGTGAGCAGTGGATTTGAGATTCCATTTCCACTTGAATAAATCTGTCAAAAACAAAGATTATAATTATAGAAATCAAGGAAATGAAGTATTTCAACAAGCCTTTATGAAGGGAACTGAAGTCACTTTTGAACTCCTAAGTGAGAGCCAGCTAACACATAAAATCTTCTGCAGATGTAGCAGTGCTGTAAGAACAGGGCTGGCTTGGAACTTTGCTTACAGCAATCCCAGACCACTGGAATGAGACAAATCTGTTCAGTGGCAAGGAACTTGACTGTCATCACTTTTCCAGTAATAGAGAAAGCTATAAATGCTAGTGGCTAAAGTCTTGGCTTCAGAAGTAAATTGGATTGTGTGTGGGTGATGGTTGAGAAGCCAGAACGAGATTCAGTGCCCTTTTTAATGGCGCATTTTTACGTAGATTGTAAAAACCCATTCATTGATTACAAAATTAATTTGCAAAGGCCAAAATAGCAGAAAAGGACAAAAAGTGATACAATAAATAATATGCAATGTATATTTTTTTTTTTAATTTAAACATTTTTTGGTATTTCTACATACTGAGCAACTAATAAAATTTGTGTTGAATTACTTATTATAGAAGAAAATGCCAACTGTGTTAAGAAAATAAAGACGAGGAGCAATTACATGCTTACAAAAATCACTGAACGAGTCTGAAGTAAAAACAAATACAAAACACTGATTAGGCTGAAGTATTGTGTGACTCCTAAAAGACTTTGATTATGACTTGCCACTGTGTTAATTTGCGAGTGAATTATTGCAATTATATCTATTCATTTTTTGAGAAAGGATAGAGAACCGCATATTTCTTCTAGATTGTTGTATCTATTTACAGTCTAATCTGGACAGAATCTCTACCAATTCTAAAACTTGAATGTCTATAATTATCATACTATACCAGGAAATGGCGATCATAACAAGCATCTTGATTTACCTCTTCTAGCTAAGTGTACCATGCCAGAGCTCTTAAACACTTCCTACTGACCCCTCTCTTCCTCTGCAGCACTTGGGGTTCCTGACTGGAACCTGGAGTGATATCAGGGGCTGATGCAGTAATCACATTGCTCCTACACTGAAAGCCTTGGCAAGCAAGGTTCAGGAAATCTCTTCCATGGTAAATGTTGAGATTTACTGACAGAGGCAACTGGTAATTCTCATACACTTTTACCTACCTATATCTCCTCCACTTTCCCTCTCTGCTTTCTTTTCTACTGGCCCGTTTGGGTTGGTTTATTGCTTCCATCTTCCCACAGATCACTTACATGTCCCACATGGCATCCCTTCCCTCTGTAGTGCCAAGATCTTTTCTTTGTCTCCTCTTCACCCCTCCAGCATCCCATACTGTTGCTCTGCTGTCCCTTGTCTATTCCTATCCCTTCTTGATTTCAGATCTGGTAGATTTCGTACCTTTTTTGTACTGCCTTTGATCTTGAAAATCTTTATTCAACTGACTTCAATTACCTGCTGTTTGTTATTTCTTTTTGTGTCTACCGTATAAATGCTTTATGTCATTGCAAAACAATGATGTCATCTGCATGTTTGGATTTAGCAGGGAAGTGATGGAAAACACTGTCCACTTCTATAGCTGTAAAATAGGTATCTTTTTAATAAATGCCAAAGTGCACTGAAGGTCTGAAGAAAGCCACATAGGATATGGCAGAAAATGTAGACATTTTCATAAAGTGCATTTCAAGAGATTAAAGATTCCTTACAATTGGATACTATAGAGAGACAAGTTTACCCTTGTGTCCTGGAAACACTTCTCATCCTCATGATGCATCACGAGACACTGCAAGCCTCCAGAAGCACTCTGGCAGGTCTCTGTGTTCAAAATGGAGCGTGCTTCCCATTCAGCAGCCAATGCCCCAGTTTTTTCCACCTCCTTTGGGAGGATTGCACTCCAGACAGCTCACCAGAACTTGTGATTTTTGAATCTAGCAAAGCCTCTGTAGTGATGACTGCCTCTTGTGGGAAACTGAACAGTCAAAAGGGACCTAAGTTTGTTAATGAGCATTAGTTAGTAATTAAACATGGCATGGTGGCAGTTAAATGCCTGCTTATTTTATTACATGTTTTTTAAATGTCTTACTTGTTTGCTAAAATTGTGATGCCTTGTTTGGAAGAAGAAAGATCATGTACTGTGCAGACTGAAGAAAGTATATCTAGGTATGTAGTAACTCTGCTTTTTCAGAGGAGAAAAGCGACTCGACTGTTCGTTTGTTTGGGAATGATTTTTAATTTGGCAGCAATATCCTTCTCACTCTGCAAAGAAAAAAAGCTGAGAGCTGTAAAGCAAAAGTAGATGGTGCTGCCTGAGCGCTGCAGCCCACGGTGCTGCCTCTGGCACCAGTGCTGCTACTTCAGATACACTGGGACGGCTCCTTGGGCGGCTGGGTGGTAACACTGCACAGCTACACCCCCTCACACACACAGCAATGACCTGCGTGCTGTCTCATCACATAGCAGCCACTTCTGCCAAAATTCAGCAGAGCGATGTGAAACGGCTTCTCGCCCACAAGCTGAGATGAATCAGGAGGAATGACTGTGCTATATATACAGAACCCACTCAGCTGAAACAAGTGAAAGTAGGGAAAGGATTTAAATCCTGGCAGGGTGGGTATTTTTGTCTCTGAATAGAATGAAGTATTTATAGCATTTGCTGACACAGTTTTTATTTACTGCAAGTGCATTGTTCAAATCGTTATTCTTTCTAAGCCAGCAAAATGGGATTTTTGGAGAACTAGAGGACTTTGTACCTTTTCAAATCAAACCTAAATTCTACTGAAGAGAGGGAGGTGGGATCTTCCATCTATGACTATAATGTCAGAGAACACGGTGCTCTTAACAGTCTCCTCTATCAATACACTTGAACACAGTTATTATCACCATGAGCTGCTGTGTAATTACTGTTGTTCCCTGAAGAGTTCCTGTTTCTTCACTATTTAATTATGTGCATTATTTCAGCGTAACTATGCAATTTACTCGTGTCATTTGGAAACAAATGTTTCAGGCAAGGCAATGTCATATCACAAGGATGTCATAGCCAGGGCACGGCTGCTGGAAAAGTATACAAAGTCATTTCTTGATCTAACCTACCACTGCCTTCTGTCATACAGACACAGTAGTTCATATGCTGGTCAAGGTAGATACCTGAAATAGTTGTGGATGTTTTGTGTGACAGAATCTGAAGAAAGTTTAGTGCTAACAGAACTGGGAAGATAAAGACATTCAGTAAATTCTTCTCCTTGGATCCAGCTGCATTAAGCATATGTGTTTGTTGCCAGTGTAAGAGCCCTTTTCTAGGAAATATTTTTGAATGAAACTCAGTTCTGAGGAATCACTGTTTAACTCTTGTCAGTGCTTTGCTGAGCACAGTTTTCATATAACAGCCATAATTGTAGGGTCATATAGTATTTAACTTTTTATTAAGGATTTATTCTGCTAAAAAAGAGGGAGAAAATGTGACATGCAACAGCTCTTGTAATTTCTGAGCTAGAAGATTTTCTTGTGATATTTCTTGTCATTTTCCTGCATTATGAGTTTTTCAAAACACTCCTGAAACACTGTTCTAAGGAAAGTTCACTGTTTAAGGCATGTTCAAATGAACATCTTAGCATTATTCTGAGAAAAAGGGGACAAGTAAAAGGCCCCAGTGGCCAAGATACATTCTTAGCCACCTCAGGGGAGGACATGAGACGAGTATATTTGTACGTGTGTTTTGTAATTTAAAATTGCCCCTTTCTTGGTGTTGGAGGTGGGAAACGGGGCAGTTTAAAAACAAGATCTAAAATATCTGGATTTTAGGCATGAATAATTTAGTAAAAATTTTGACATGGAAAGGGCAAGAGTTATGGTAAAAGGTGGATGTCATAGTCAGAGTCATCGATTCCTGGCGTGGGGGACTGGAAAACAGGAGCATTGAGATTACATCTTGCAAAAAGTGGCAATGCAATGTTAGAATCATAGAATCACTTAGATTGGAGAAGACCTCTTGAGATCATTGACTCCAGCTACTAACCCAAAACTGCCTAAGTCTACCACTAAATAATGTCCCTTATTTACAAATCTTTTTTTAGCATGCACCATATCATGGGATGCATATTACTGAAGGGTGTTTAAGTATGTATAAGCATATTTTATAATGAAATAGTAACAAAATGAATATACTGAGGGGACTGGATGATGCCAGCATGTGCCTGAGATACACTATTCCATCAGTGATAAGCTGGAAGCCTTGCTTTGTGTGAAGTCCTTAATGAGTGCTAGAGCAGAACCAATCAAGAAGCAAGAACAAGGTTTGATGGATGTAAAGGATGTATTTATATATTCATGACAAGAAATCCATCAAAAAAACCTAGAGAATTGCACACTGCAAACACCATGACAAGTGCAAACATTTCCCTAAAGAAATAGATAATAGTCCCCAGCAAGAAACAAAAAGCTAGCAAAGTACTCTGATTGAAAGTAGTAATAAATCTTACAGAAGTGTCTGAAAAATCATTTATAAAATCTTAGGATATTCAAAAGAAGCTGCATGCTTTTTTAGCTTGGTTTTAGCATATATACAGGCAGAGTCTCTCCCATATGGAAAAGAGAAACCTTTGAAAACAACATTGCAATAATGATTATATTCAGTATTTAAAAAGAAACTCATAAAAAATAAAACCACCTTTGTAAAGGTCCATTAATTATATATTTAAAGTTTCAAATAGTTATATACCAGACAAAATTAATCTGAAAGAGATGCATGTACTTCAGTTTCACTGTAGTCTTCTTTTTACGGACTTTGAAGTCATGAATTGAAATGTACTATTTCCTGAGATGGAGGATAGAATCCAGAAGAGAAGTGTGAAAAAGGATGTTCAGTTTTAACATTTACCATATTATATACTATCACCAGAAAATCTGAATACTCCAAAACAGAGTGCTCTCTGAATAATAGAGATAATTAATTTGATCCAGAAATTCTGATGATGCGTTTATTATTCAAAAGATTCTCTCTTTATTAACTCTTTGAGTATTCAGTTTAGTCACATAATCTGCCAGGCCAAGTGTGATATGAGATAAAGCTTTATGTCAGAATTATTCACTCTCTCTTCTTTTTCTGTAACAGGCATTTTTAGTTCTCTGAATGATGATATTGCAGTGCACAATTCCTTTTGAGATAATGGCTGAACAGAAGATAACCATTTGGTTTTTCATCTATCATCTTATTACACCCTGTTTTGTCTACTCCCTGGCAGGTAAGATGATCTGTATTAATTCATTAAAGTAACTGTTGTTAGTTTTATGTGTTTCAAGGACAATTAGAATTTTTGTATGGCATTAATTCATTTGTGCAGACACAACAAATTACTAAATGTGAACAGTGAAACTGGCAGGAAACATATTTATTAGAATGGCTGCAATAATAAAAAGTTTGAGAAAAAGATCTGGACTTGAAATTTGGTGTTGTCTCATTTCATGTACAGAATGAAATCTTACGCTAGATTATAAAAAGTATATCAATTGTCTATTGTGCAATGATGATCAACACATTTAGAATAATGAAAAACAAAATTCTCTATTATGGACACCATCTAAAATTCATAATTTTTCAGAAGCCGAGTGTAGTGGTGGTTTTCATAAAACAGTGGGGTGATTCTGCATATTTGGACTTCGATTTTTAATTAAAAATTATAAAATTTTTCATAAATAGAAGTGGGGCCCAAAATAATAAAACATTCTAGAGTCATATTTCTAGTATCTGCATTTAAAGAAATGTTTGCAATTGAAATTTTAGTTCCATTTTAAGAGATAGTGGGAAGTCTGTGAAAAGGCAGAATTCCAACTGTTCCAAACAACTTTGAGACTTGTAAAGTTTCAGATTTCTGTGCCAGTTTAAATGAATGCTGGGTTTTAGTTGCTGGGCTGAATTTTACTGTTAGCATAAACAGAGCATGCGCAAAATATTGACCAATATTTGAAAAGTGCAAACATTGTGTACTAATGTTTCGGTTAATTTCAAATTAGACTTTAGATCCTTCCCTACTTTGTGGGTCACAGACTTGCTTAATCTGGGATATCATTTCAGGCATTGCCTCAATTTCACTACCGTAAGACCATATTCCTTATATTGAGTCAAAAAATCTGATTTAAACTGTGATGTAAGCTACTTGCCTTTAAGAAATTAGTCAAGAGCTCACAGGAATGATTTCTGGTTTGGCAGGAGAATTACTTTATTCTATGGTTTTGAATGCTGTTCTTTACTCCACATCCGAGTTTGACGGTGGATTAACTGATGCCTAATAAAAATCATTACCTTCACAATTGCTGTGTGTTTCAAGAGTTTTCTTCTTTGTTAAGATATGAGGCTTGCTGATAGCACCAAAATTAAAACTTTAAATTCACCACTTTAATTCAAGACTGGACTTTTCCTGAAGGAATAAAAATAATTTAAAAAGACTATGAAGTGCTTTCAGTAATGTTACACACATGATTTTGCTCTGGACCTGTTGATATCAAACAATCAGCTGCAGTAGCCAAACAAGTGCTGGACACTGGTTGATGAAAGAGTTGAATCAATCAAGGAGAACAAGTGTTCAGGTAATTTCTTGACAGGCAGGATCAAATGATTAATTGTTGTTGTGTATTCTGCACATCACTGTTGTGCCCATTAGCCAAAAAAACCTTGCCACCAGAATGTGGCTGCTGGCAAGTGCCTGAGAATGGCATTGGAGGGTGGTGTTATGTGAGGGTCACAGCTAAGGGACATCGGAAGAACAAAGCGGGTTATCATGACACTGCATGCAGCGTGAGTGCACACTGACACTGTCATAGCAAGGTTCCTTTGGTCTCTCACTGGACTGTTCTTGGCACTCTTAGATTCCCACCACAAGATAGGAGCCATTGCTGTGAGGGATTGTGAATCTAGGGCAGGTTCTAATAGCGCTGTTACTGTCCAAAGAAATTTTCTAACTTGTCTTCTGCTATGGAATAAATACGTGCTTGCATTTTTCATCAAAACCAAAGTTAAGACCTGTGACTATCTCTAGAGATATGGCACCACCCTCCAATGTGGAAGATTCCTAGTTTTATGTAATCAGAGGGTGTTTGTTACTTCCAGTGTATTACTGCAAGGCTGAGTAGTGCACATGCTCTCTGCTCCTGAACCTGCTCTACTTCACATAAATCATTAAATAACCTTTTGAGCGGAGAGAAAATCTGCTTCTATCATCTAGGGTTTATGGCACCCATCCAGGTTGTATAAATCTGGTGTTGCAGTCTTTGTCAACCCCAGCACCCCTTGCTGGGTGGTTTCTCATTTCAAATGGGTGGGAGAACTGCTGGTAGTTAATCTTAGCAAATTTTCCTTTTGAATATATTTCTTGGCAATGAAAATGCCGTTGTATCCAGAAAATATGTATGTGCAGTAACCAAGATGAAATACAACGGGTTGCATGGAAGTATTCTCAGTGTGGTTAAAAAGTGAAAGATAGTGAAAAGATAGAAGGAGCACAAGTAGAATGATCAAGTGATCAACACTTAGGAGGTGTTCTTTCACACGTCATTATCAAGGGGAATGCTGACAGTGTCAACAGTAACGGAGGACGTATAAACTGGGGACAGTTTTTGAGTAAAGATCATGAGTTCTCACTTAAATATCAAGACAGACCAAGTTGCAGAGTGAAGAGACAAGTTAACTGCAAGCAGATGTTGAAAGCAGAGTATTTAAGAAGTTGTTTTAGAACCTTTTAGCAGAACACACTTTCTCTGGAAGTATATTTGTCTCCTCTTGCTTTCTGTGGTGCTGGGTTTACAGTTCTAGGTGATGCTACTCTGTAAATTGTCTTTGGCAGACGCATCTGTGACACTGTAGTATAGGTTTTTGCAATCCATGCTTCCTAAACAGACCTACTATTATATTAACTGCTCTGGACCCAGGAAACTGATAGCTTGCAGATACATTGTGTTTTGAAATGTCTCACCCTATAAGTGTTCCCAAGTTCAAAGACAGCAGCCAAAAAACCTGAAAGTATTAAGAATTCATGTATTTGACTGAGCATTGAGAGCTTTCAGACTTTACAGCTAGAAGTATTTGGGAAACAGAGAGCTAGCAACCTGAAGCTGCACTGACTTGAGATGTTCAGAGTTGGGCCTGATGTGATGATAGATATTCTGAGACTCTGTAAACTGAGGGATTTTATTAGTTTTCAAATTGTTCTTTTTCTCACTGCAGGAAATTCTAAAAAAAAGTGAAATATGTATGTTTTTAGAAATTCAGAGTTTACTTTGGTGTAAACACCTTGATTTTTTTAGCCAGTTCTATTTTGTAGTAATCAAAGGCAGAAATTGAGAACTGTTGCATTGACTGGCCATTTCTCATCAGTGGTGAATGTGCACTTACTTAACTAAGGGGAAGCAAAGATTTCATGAATCAGTGCATCAGAGGTACAGGCAGAGATCATCTCCTGCAATGAGACAGGAGCAGTATTTATTTTCCAGGTAAATACGTGCTTGAAATGTAGTCTTGCAGATATAAGCTGGTGAAAAAGCCATAAATAATTTGGTCTTCCACTTACTGATAGAACAGACAGTTGTTACAAGGGTTGCTTTTCAGAGTGCATTTTGTAAATGAGAGCAGCAAATCACTCCTCAGGGAACATGTCAGTGATTGTCACTCCACTGCCAAAAAAGTTATTTCATGCCTATTACTGATAATATTTGACTCTTCTCCACTTCCCCCTGACATTTCTCCAATGCACTTCCAAGTTGCTTTTGACTCCCCATTAGATTCATGTCCTAAGTCTGAATTTCAAACTTTTCTGTCATCCACTGCTTCCCATATAAATCAGTGAACTAAAGTTTATCTTCACTTTGGATACTAACCTAGCACCAAAAGAATTAAGATTGTTTTTCAGTTACAGCTTGTTTTGTTCTTCCAAAAGACTAATCAAAATCTGCAAAGACCCTGTATTTTATTGTGTTTAATGAATAGTAGATTACATTTGGCTGTGAAAGGAATCAGTAGTGAAAAATGTGTCTGATCATTTATAAAATATAAATTATATAATATATAAATTATTATGTTATAATGTATAAATTAAAACATGAAACTATTCTACTTTTTGTCTTGGGATTTGATAGTGCAGAGCCAGACAGTATCTGAGTTTGGGTCTGATCATGCCTTAGAAGGCAGCTTGTCACTCCAGTAAGCTATTCTGAATTGTGCAAAATGAGGCAATATTCCAGGGGTAAAAATGTCAAAAGCCCTTCTGCTTTTTAGGCAACAAAATTTTCAAAAAATAACCAGGAACTGAAACTTCAGAGAAGGCTGGTAAAGCAAGAAAGCCAGTAAGATGCAGAGCCTCTCAGTGCAAGGCAATTGTTTTGATGAGTATATGGGGATGCTGTTAGACAGCATGCTGAATTTCTGAGTGTGTTGCTGGTATTTCATATGAACCAGGAAGGCTTGTGTGGGGAGATTGTGCAGAATAGCTACTGCACTTTAGCTTCATACCTAATTTGCTGGTCACTGACTTTCCCATGGGATTAACATCTTAAGCTCTTCAGTTACTTTGACTTAGAATTTTAAGGAAGAACCACCTAAAAATTTAAATATTGAATAGGCAAATGGAAATATGTTAAAAATACAATAATTGGTATTGGCTGGCACTCCTCTTGGCAGTATGAGAAGACAAGAAAACTGTACCCTGTTAGGCACAAGTGGAGAAACTTGCTCTGCCAGGGGTTGGAGCTTTTCATACTTGAAACTTGTTATAAAGGAGAAACTACATCATTAACTATGCAGCTCTCCAATGTCCTCACTGGCACATAGGAAATTGAAATAATTCTCCTGCTCCTTTGGGTCCAGAAAAACAGAGGCAACCTTCCCAAAGGCAATCTTAGTCTTTCATATAATATGAAGTGGGAGTGCTGGAGTGGTTACCTTTTCTGTTTGAGTGCTGGCTGGCTTTCAGAAAATGATTTCCCTTTAGCACCTTGATGACTTACACTTACGATGCACACCTCTCTTCTCCATCATAGTGAAGGCTCTGTTATAAATTTTTTCAACATGAACACATTACTGTTTCAGCACATAAGCATGAATGCCAAGTACAACTTTTCCCACATGATTGAGAGAAGTAAAAAAACAATCATGCCCCCAAACCTTTAATTATTCATGCTTGGACATTTTCCAGAACAGTAGGTTCAAGAAGGCATTTCTGAACTGAGGGCTAGAATCTTCACTATTTAAAGCTTTTTATCATAGCGTACAGAATTATTCACATTTTCTAAAGAGAAATAATAATTTTCTTCCAAAAAAAAAAGTGGATGGATATACTTAATACCTGTTTATCTTGTCTGTATTTTCCTTGCTTGGAACTTAGAAGACCATTTCATGATACTGCTGAGTGTCTGACATTCATAAATAAATAATCCTAATGTATTTGGTGATCACAGTGCTCAGAAATGTGGAAGGCGCCCTGTTTATGTTCCTGCATGCCTGGTAGAGATGCTTTGGCTCATTCCCAGACCATCTTGTTTCTGAGCATGAACTTCTCAGACACGAGTGGGTCCTCCTTTCTCTGACACATTGAAAACAGTACAAGATCTACTTCTAAATATCAAATGGTTTCGTGTCTTGCAAGGCTAATGCAGAGCCTGACAACTTAGTTAAACTGATAATGAATGACTCCAAGGCACTTACATTCAGCATCCTTTAGCACTCAAGGTTAATCTAGCCATGCACCATGTCCACAGATCTTTATCCCTCTCTCATGTTAAAATATGATACAACACTTTCAGGTAGATCAATACTCACACCTAGTGACTGTCTCAGACAGCTATTTTTGGCAACGTTAAGTTCCAGGGAAATAGATAGGTGTACAGGAAGCAGAAAGATGACAACACTCATTATAAAATGCCACTTAGAGAACGGATAACAGAACTGCCTTCCAGAGGGAAAGATTCTTATACAGGCTCCATAATCTCATCAGTTGAGAAAAGATTTTCTTGACCTTTGCACAGACTTCGTAATACATTTTAGCACTATTGAAAGATCTGAGTCTTGTTTTCAGAATTCACTGAAGAATGCCTCCAATAGTCAGGTGATAGCTTCTGCTCCAATAAAAAATACAAATCACAAGAAATTTGCCCAAAACACTGTTTGAGAGGTCAGATAGTCCATCCTGTTGTCTAAAGCAGGACTCAAACATAGGAAATGTGCTTTTCATCACATCCTCAGTTTGCCTAATATGTCCATTTTCTTCTTTCTCTACTTGTCCTTTTCATGTAGACACAACTTCAGTGAGCTGATGCTTTTCCTTGTACTCTTAGTCTTCCCTATGTCACTCTCCAAACTTTGTCACACAGTCACAGTATTTCACTTAAAGTGCGAACTTTTCTTGCAGATCTTTCCACAACCCCTTCCTCTTCTCTTTTCTCCCATGTGCTGTTTCATATCATTGGTCCACGCTCTCCTTGTGGCTGAGAATAAAAGGTTTATTGTTTGCCATACCATTTGAAATTCAGTGTGCACATCTTATTCTGCACATCTTATTCTGCAGAAACCAGATTCATAATAGATTGCAGCAGAAGTGCCTTTATAAAGCACATTTGATAGGTGAGAGAAGCAGGCATTCACTCAGTATAATTAATAGTGCTGGCTGCATTAAAAATGCATGCCATGAAATGCCTAAGTGCTCTGTAGCATCATTTGAGTCCTAAGGTGAAGAGTCAGCTGCATATGATATGGCTATTTGCTGCTAGAGGCTGTTGTTATTTTGTATTCATATTTAAGAACTGCACAGAACATGCCATCAGGTTTCTGGCTTAGTCATTCCAGTCTCTGAGCAAGTACGTGAATCTTGCCTTTTCAGTCTGAAATGAGTTCTTTTGGTCTAGCAATAGGTAGATTTTTATATCATGTTGTGCTTTAAAATATGAAAAATATGAAAGAAAGCAGACCATTGTTCAAAAGCTCTGCCTTTCTAGCTGCTCTTCTTTGCTTCTTTGAAAGAATTAGTTTTTAAAAATTACATTGCCTGACCATATATCTCACAGCGTAACAGTGTCTTCTGTACCTAATCCTGCCCTCAAGGGAAATGGTGACTTTTTTTTCCCCCAGATTTGAAGGTGAAAGCGAACTTGCTTTTTATCTGCAAACAGTCTTCTTCTGGTGCTGTAATCCAGTGTCCATCTATGAATAGTGATTTTAGAAACAATAAAAAAGATATCTGCAGAAAGTGTGTTTTATGTATATGTGGTATTTTCACACTGGTATAATTCACATTCCTTAGATATAAAGAGAGACTTTTTTTTCTTCTATGGGTTTTCTAAAAATTGTCTAATTCAGTCAAAAATGTTTTAGGACCAAACACAGGACTTTTAAGGGCATGAATACAAAGTCATAATTTATTTAAGAACATTCATCTTTTACATTGCCAGTTTATTTACTGATCTGAGAAGACTTTTTGAATTACAAGATATGTAGTAAATTTTTATAGGCAGCACAGATACTACCGGAAAATGTTAGAATTTTTCCATCCTCTATCATTGCTTTTGACTTAAATTATTCAGCCATCTCTGAAGATCTTATTAGTTAAAACTGGGTTTGTTTTGTTTATTTCCCTTGTATAACAATATTCTTGCAGTCATTTTATAAGTCTCTGGCAACTCTAGGATTTGGAGTAAGGCTCTGAACTTGAATGGAAAGTGAACCTGTTAGCAGTCATGTACTCCTTTTTTCTCCCATGAATTTGCTTACAAGTGTCCACACTGTTATTTCAGTTTTGGTAGAGACCTGTGAGAATTAGACAACTGTGTTGTCTCAAAATTTTATCTGTAATAGAACATCCAGTGCCTCCTCACAGAGTCATTCTGTACCTAGAATGCATGTTTAACATTTTTAAAGAAAAAAACCCAGTTACATCCTGGATTTACTGAGAAGAATTTTCCCAGAACATTCTACCTTTACTCCTAGTCTTGCTTCTTAGATCCCAAAGAGTAAACTTATATGCTTGGAGGAAATAAAGGAGAAGGGGGTGCAGCAGGGGTGGGCAGACCCTACCAATTTTACAACAGCATCCATATATGAAGGATGAAGATTAAAAAACGTGGCTTGTGTTCAAACCTGTTTTACATCTATTCACCTTTAAGTTCTTGACTGCAAACTGAAAGTATTTTCAGTGTAGGACCTTTTAAAAATTGTATTTTGGAGTGTGGAAGCTAACTAAGTACATAAAATGTATTTAGATTAGGCTGTAAGATCAGGAATAACTATGCGTAGTTGTTTTGGATGTGGATCTTTTTAATCAGAATTTGTTGTTCTCTGTGAAGTAAGTTGGTCTCACTGTATTTCTGAGGGGCATATCTTCAGTTCCTAATTATCTCCACATTTGGTGTAAACAGTGACAATTAATTTCATCAGAGAAGGTAGTATTAGAGGAATAAAGAGTGAGTCACTTTGGTTCTCAAAAGGCAGGAGTCAGTGAAAGACAGACAGCAGTTTTGTTACCCTTACTGCTCCAGTTTTGCTGAAGCACAGGGAATTTAACTTCGTGTGACTCACTACTTTGCCTTTGATTCTTGAATGTATGATGCAAATTCATCTTCAGTTTGACTGCTAGTTAAAAAGTGATTAATTTGAAACTCTATTCTGTTTTCAGAGGAAAGAAACAAAGGTTACGGACCCGTTTTTGAGGAGCAACCTATTGATACCATCTATCCAGAAGAATCTTCAGATGGACAAGTTTCAATGAACTGCAGAGCTCGAGCAATTCCTTCTCCTACTTACAGGTAACATCTCCTGTTTTGATTTTCAGATCTTGCATATTTTATTTAGCAGCTATTTCAGATTGTATTATTAAATGATTGACTGTCTTAAAAGGTTGGAGCAAAGTCTTCAAGGCGGGAAAAAATGGGAAGATATGCAATTTTTGAATCAATTCAATTTTGGCAAATTGAATCAACCTTGATTTGATTTGCCATAATGTCTAATCAGTGTTAAAAACAGTATATTGTGTTAAATATTTTCAGCTTTTGAAAGAAATACTGATCCGTGTGTAATTTTTTTTTTTTTTTAAAAAGTGACCTTTAAAAAAATTTAGAGGCTATATCTTTCCAGCTTAGGCTGAGGTTGACTGAGATTTGAGTATTTGTTCTTTTTCAATCGGGTTGCTTTTTAATTCTATTTTGCTTTGAAAAGAGAAGTACTGATTGTTGAACCTGGATATTCTACATCCCATGTTGCTTTTGCATCCACTGTGTTGCAGAGCAGCGGTCAAGAATGTGTCAGCTATGCTGCTGAAGACATGAAAAACTTCATTCTAAAAAAACCATTTCAACTAGTTTTCGTACAGATTCCTACATGTCTTCTTTCACAATAATGATATTATTGTAGAAAGCAGCACATTGCTGTGCATTCATATGAGTTTGTCAGCCGTTATCTGCTCATTCTGTGAAGAGAAATGTACTTAAGTTTGTCAGTATTAAGACTGTGACTAAATTACAACCTGATCATAGGCAGAAAACTGCTATCATTGTACTAAAGACAGACACAATATCTTGCCAGCAAAAGAGATCCATTTCAGTAAATTACCCTATGATCTGCTCCCAGTACTCACTTATGTGTGTTCCCAGACTGGTTTCTAGAACAGAAAACCAATCAAGTCTGGTGGCTATTCTTTTAAATCTGTTACAGCATTGCGGTCAACTATGGCATTTCTCCATCGAAACAGCTTATTTCATCTTCATTGCCACTTTTGAAAATATGCTAACAGGTTGTCTACCTGTACAGAACCACCATTTAAGTATGATCCTGCTACATGACATTTTGTTGCACTTATGTCCTCTTGCTGTGCTTGGAAAGTGTGGAGAGATTATATATGCTAAGATTTGATACCCTTTGGTGGACTTCCCCATCCTTTCCAGTTGGTCCAGACACTCCCTCAACCCTGTCTGCAAGACTGTAAACACACCATCTGTAGATGGTTACAAGCTCTAAATAAATTTTGACATTCTTCTTTACCTGTTGTGGGCTCTGCAAAATCTGAACTAGCAAAGTCATGCTCACAAAATTACATTCTCTGCACCTCCAGAGCTTCTCTGTCTAGGAACAGATCTGACAATTAGCACTGATAGGTGATGTGATGATAATTGCAGTACAGAACAAGGCCACTTTTCTTACTCCCTGACACATTATTTGTAGTATACCTCAATTATCATCATCTCAGCCCTCTAGCAGTTATTGAGCCAAAGTTCTTCTATCTCAGAGGTACATAAGTCCTTCCTGCCATTTTCATTGCAGGATGAGCTGTCCTCAGGACATTTATACCTAGATATTTCTGAATAGAGGATATTTTTTTTTTCTAACACAGACATATAGTATGTCTCACAGGACTGAAGTGATACTTCTAGAATTTTATAAGATCAAAATACTATTTGCTGCATCTTTAAAATTCTTCTACTTTCATATTTTTTCAAATTTATTATTTTTTATTCACACCAGTCTTACTATTTTTTCTTTCTATGACAATTGCAAGTTCTGCTTCCAAATGAGATTTCTGCACTTTTTTTTTTTTACATCTTCAATAGTGAATGAACAGTGTTATTATTATCAAATACTAATGCCTAACCTTACCTTATGAAAAAAGAAAATACTTATGCAGAAATAATTTTATGATCTTTAAATGTATCAAAGTTGCATCTTGGCTCTTTGTGCATAGGAGCCAGGCAGTTCCTTTCTAAGGTAACAGGCTCCCTCCTGTGGACACAGTAATAGACACAAATACAAATCATGAGTGCTGCTACCCACTCTGTGTTTTTTAACATTTCTTAAAATAAGTGGAAATCGGTCAGAACTGAGCCGCCAGTTTCTGTCATAATCCCTCAAGGGTAAATTTTGGTAATTCAGTGAATTGGCTGTGGGATTTTACCATAACTGAGGGTAGAGTGTCCAGCAATTTATTGAAATAGTAGTAAGTAGGTCTTATTTGAAGCATGCCACAGTTTTTGCACTGACTTCGCTGGCATATTATGTGTTGTAACGTATCTTCATTATCTGCAGCAGGTTTACAAAAATCTCTCATTACCCCATACTTTAAAAGTGCAGAGGGAGTATATTTTTATCCAGTCTTGCCTTAGACATTTATTTGTGATATGTTTAAAATCCATGTGTTTGGTGACTGGCTAGCTCATTCACAGCCAGCTCAAGCATCTCTTACTGCTTGGGCAGCAACTATGTTTTAGCAAACTGTGTCACATCTCTAAGAAGAACTCACACTGTTATGTTTAAAAGACTTCTGAAGTTCAAATCTGTGCCTCTTGCTGAAGGAAAGCTTAAGACTTGTATAAAAATATATTAATAACTTGCTGCATAGTTTTTCAGAATTTATGAGTTATTTTTTGCATCATATTTCTTACCAGGTTTGCTTTTTGGGGCCAAATCTTACATCTAGCTTTTCTTTTTTAATAGGTGGAAACTCAACAACTGGGATATTGATTTAACAAAGGAGCGCTACAGTATGGTGGATGGCAGACTTGTTATCAACAATCCAGAGAAATCAAGGGATGCTGGAAAATATGTCTGTGTAGTGTCAAATATCTTTGGAACTCTCAGAAGCAGTGAAGCCACCCTGAGTTTTGGATGTAAGCCGTTGTTTATGTCAGAATATAGAAAAATTATGGTTAGCTGGGAGTGCCCAGTGTTTTACACTGTGGTGTATTCTGCTGAGGTGTACTGTATCTGTATGACTGTGTAAAAACAGCATCTTAAGTGGCTTAGTCTGAAGAGATCAACACAAAATAAATTCTTTAGCATTCAGCTGTCATAGCATAACAGCCTTCCCAGTGAGTTATTGTTAAATTATTGATTGAAGAGACTCATGGAGCCAGATCTGGAGATAATAATGTCCAGACTCTTTTAAAGTCGTGGTGGGACCTGAGGGGAAATAGTCACAGAAGAAACACTCGAGTGAGGACATATGGTGATGAAGTGCAGTGCAAACACAACTGCAGGAGGAAGGCACGACACTTGCTAGTAAAGTATGCCCTGATTCCTAGGCCACAATGAAAAGACCCTACTGGGGGAGATTTCTGTCAACTTCTGACAATCATGAGCTAGTCTTGTGAAGACATGTACATGTACAGACCTGCATATCACCAAATACATGAATTGTAAAAAATTGAGGCACTACATGAAGACTAATGCAGAATTTTATGGACTAATGACAATGTTTGGGATTTTTGTTTTATTTTGCCTTAAGTTGCTTTCTCCCGAAATATATTTTATCATCAGAGGGCAAAAAAAGGGATCCCAAAAAAATGAATACACTCTAACTGGGGCTCATTCACACCCCCCCAGGTTCCCTGACACTAAGGGTTTGGTGTCTCTCTTGTCTTTAACCAGCCTCCATAAGTAGAATTCACTCCTTGCTGCAGAAGATCAGACATGTAGTGAAAAGTTCAGCTTTCTGATAGTAGGGATTTGATTCGTGGACCACAAATATTAGGGAAAGTCAGAAGCTATAATGAGCTAAATGATCATATCATCATTGATATAGTCTTAGTCTGTATTTACCCAGTGTATCTTCTAGAAAAAAAATTGAAGGACCACCTGTTACTTCCTTTTAATGAAGAAAAACTTCAGCATTCATTTTATGGGATATTTATTTATACCTAAAGCAGGCTTCAGTTGTGTCAGTCCTGGATAATCAATAGGATAAAAAAATTAAACCAATAAGCCTACAAATGAAAAAAATACAAGCAAAACAGTCTGAGGCATGTTTTCTGCCTACGAGCTCACTGGCTGCATGAGCTGAATGTTAGTAGTGTACTGAAAGTTATGTTGAACAGAACCCTAATATGAAGTGTATCAATATGTAAACTAAAATAGGGCCAAGAGGTAAGGAATAGTGAAAAGATAGCTGGAAACGGATAAATATCTGTTTAAAAAAAGCCTGCTTTCCTTCTACTTTATACTTTTGTATTTTTTCCTTTCTCCTTTTTAATGATTGCCTATAAAAACAACACTTCATTATATAATCACTGTTTCTAAAGAACTGAACAGAGTTGCTAAAATTAATATAGAAAATGTCTGATCTTTAGTGTAAGTTTTTGCGATTTTTTTGCTTATGCATAAACTGAAAAAATGTCAACCACCATTTAGAAGAGTTCGAAAGTCTTAACCAGCTATAATTTTGTTTTGTGTCAAATTTACTGAAACTGTGGAACAAAACCCACGTTTCCTTATATACTTTCTCCATTGGTCCTTCTAAGAATACTGTACATACTTTTTAGATCCAGTGCCTTAAAACTCATTTAAATATTTTAATCCTAACGCCTCTTAGGGATAAAGCCTGTAACACTTTTTTTCTTTCTCCTGGCATTTACAATTATGATGAAAATAAATAATGTAAAAAAATTAATTTAGTAATGACAAATAAGCAAAACTGGCATTAGGGATCAACAAATTTCTATCTGCCATGTATTGACATATTTCTATACTAATCTCTACAGGACTGAAAGTAATGTAATAATGAAAACTTACTGTAGTTAAAATTCCTACTCTCCTTCCCTTGCTTTTTAAAAACTAGATCTGGATCCCTTTCCACCTGAGGAACGTTATGAGGTTAAAGTGCGAGAAGGTGTTGGAGCAGTGCTTCTTTGTGAGCCCCCTTACCACTACCCAGGTAATTCAGCTAAAAGTGCTTAATTTTCAATGTCTTAAGAGTGAAAGATAAATTAATATTTATTTTTGCAAGCTTCCTTTATGTTTACTTAAATAGTAATTTTGGTGCAGCTTGAGAATGACCATTTAGGTTAGGTTTCAGTTTTGAATATGTTTGTTGTTGGCCATATGTTGACCATTCATTCCACCCAGAAAAGTCACCTCAGCTGGTGGGCTTCTGTTAAAAATCATGGAACAGCAGAAGCAGCCCCAAGAGTGTCAGAGATGAGGTTATTTATTCTCCAGAATTGACTTTTTCTCATCATTAGCTACTGAAGAGCTCTGTAGGTATTATACCCATAATCTCAAGCATCTTGAGTTCCATCATGACAGATAAAATTGGCTGTTAGCAGCTCTTCTACCTTGTAAAATGGAATAATGAGTTTTCATTCTCAGTTTAAACATTGCAAGGAACTGAAGAATGGAGACATTACTAGTTAAAATATTCTAAGGTTTTGTCTAAATCACAAGACTGATGAAAACTTCCCAGCTTCTCAGTTGCATAAGGTCAAGACGCAGCTGCCTCTTATCCTATCCCACTGCAGTTCCTGTGGGATGATTGTGCCCAGGGCAAGGTGTGCACACTGTAGCCAGGTCCCAGTAACCTGCACTGACAGCAGCCGTGCCCCAGTGTCCAGTGTAGACAGGAATGACTTGGCTGCAGGGACATGTATAAATATCTCTCACATAGCTGCCTCTCAAAAAAAAAAAACCAAAAAATCTGTAACTTAGAAATCATACTCAAGTGAGTTATATGCAGAGAGTATTCTGTGGTTTAAATAGCTGATAGTGTTGGGGTTTAATATTTTCCTCCAGATGACCTCAGTTATCGCTGGCTTCTAAATGAGTTCCCAGTGTTCATCGCTTTGGACAAACGTCGATTTGTGTCACAGACCAATGGCAATCTCTACATCGCAAATGTAGAAGCATCAGATAGGGGCAATTATTCATGTTTTGTGTCCAGCCCTTCGATAACAAAGAGTGTATTCAGTAAATTTATTCCACTTATTCCACAATCTGATCGTAAGTATTTATTGGAAATACTATGCATGGCATTTTAACTGTTTGTATTATAATTTTGCTAATCCATAACTACTTTCATTTCTGTAAGGAGAATTATATGGCAAGTTATAATGGCTACTGCACAATGTTACTTGGTGTTTCAGATGCAGAGGTACAGACCATTCCTATACACAGTGAAAACTTTCTGAAAGAAATCTCCATGGATTAATTCACAAAATTCCTTTCAAATCATTGAGAGTTCTTATCCCCAGAATCCCCATCTCTTTTATGTCATAAGCTCCTGATCTCATCCCAAAATCTTCAACATCTTTCTAGTCTTGGCATTGGTTCAAAGGAGTATGATTGTAAAGCAGAAACTTCATGTAAATGTTGATGAACCCTTCAGGATTTACTTTTTTTCCCCCCAGAAAATCCCCCATGAAAGAGGAAAGTTCCTTTTCCCTGATGAACCCTCCTATCCAATGGTGTTCTAAGAGCTTTGTGTCTCACGGCCAGTCTCCTAAGACACCTCTGTGCCTTTGTGTTACTGGGTTATTTGCCACTGTTTCTTCAGGAGAACTGTGTGTTTTCCAAATAGGAACCAAATCCCCTTTTGCCACTTCAGACTTTCAGTCACTACATTTTCATAAACTGATCATCAATTTTTCAGTGACCCTTTTATCTGTACAGTTTTCTCTAGTACTGATTGAATTAGTATAATTTCAAATTAGCAGTCTTTCACCAAATATTCCAGTATTCACACTGCCATCTTCATCTAGAACTGCTAAAGGGTTCCTGCAGTCATTGCTGGTAGGGATATTTGATTATATTTACATCCCTGTGCTCTCATTAAACTTAAGATGTGCTTGCTCTAGCTCCTTCATACCCTTACTGAGATAAAATTGAGCTTAAATTCAAAATAATTCAAAATATTCTATCCAGTAAAAAAATCTGTGGAAAACAGACTCAGGTTTTTGTCTACCCACGCAGAGTACATCATCATGCTTCAAATGCAATTAGAAATTCTGTAAAAAATGTTGGGATTTGTCACCCAGAAAAAGATAACTAGTTGCTGAGTAAAACAATTATGCCTTCCTAGTAAAAGTTCAGTGCTTAGTCAGACTTTATGAATTGACAGGCTGTTTATTCAGTATAAAGAATTTTGTCTGAAAGTGTGGAAATTTTACTAGCTGTATAACTTCTGACATGCCTATTCTTAGAATCCTTTT